>JARFJB010002009.1:5580000-6142500 GCA_036346205.1 Vesta saturnalis
TATGGCTTGAGGACTATCTCTTAAAAGTTCATTTTCCTTCTGTGTTATAAGTGTTTTGTAACTGGTTTCGTATTAGTTGAGTTGATCGGCCTATTTCCACAGTTTTTGATTTTTGAGCACGACATTTCGGAAGCGGACTCTGCTTCCGCCATCAGGCTTAGTCCTGAGAAGGACTGTTTTCGCACTTGAGTCGAATTCGTATGTTATATTTAATTTTTTCCCAAGCACTTGACTACTCTCAGATTCGAACTTGGTATCTTTCATTACTAGCCTGACACCTTTACCGCTGAGCCACTAAGTAATCATATATAGATATATATATATATATATATATATATATATATATATATATATATATATGTATATATGTATATATTATATATTATATATATATATATATATATATATATATATATATATATATATATATATATATATAACAGGGTGTTTCATTAAGGCTGGTCACCGGCCATATTTCAGAAACTAGTGGACATAAAAAGTGGAGAAAAAAAATTCATTATAAAAGTCTCCACGAGAAAATCCTGGAAATTATTTTTAAGTTCCGTAATTCATCGCAAGGGGGCGCAATTGAAAATTAAAAAATAAAATTATAAATTTCTCCGAAAATTCCCACATTAAGATACCTTTGGTAACATCGTTAGAAAGCTTAGACAATTCTGCATCATTTTGGTCTAAGGCTCATTGGCGTACCGACCTTAATAAGAGTGGGGGAAGCTATTGAATGTGTAATCATTTAAATCGCTGTTATTTTTAAACGACTTATCCGATTGTAGTAAACCTAGGCTTGTTTAGAAGAAAAAGGTAAGTACTTTTAACTGTCGCATCCATTAGTACGCGATAGCTCATAATAAAATTGTTAGAGGGCGCAATTTGTAATAATACCAGTATTTTTGATTTTATTCAGAAAAATTAAATCATACGGTATAATTATGACATCATAAGCGGAAAGTAGCTTAAATTTGTAACAAAAAACGTAAATAACGCAATTTGATATCTTTATTTGTTCCAGAGTTATGGCGAAAAGAAGACTTTTTAACCGTTTAATTTAATAATTGATTGTTGATCTGGTTTCTTAAGGTGTATAGGTTGGATTAGTAATGAGGAATCTGCATTTATCATAGTCTGTGTCTCCCTTCACACTCTATCTAGGCTTAGAACTAGTCCAAACTAAGCAAATTGCAAAATTTGGGGCGTGTTTAGAGGCCAACGGGCCATAACAACGATATCAAAGTAATGATTGATTTTTGTTTAAGAAACTTTTTAATAGAATGGTAAAAAATCATGAACAACTGTTAAAAAACAAGTGAAAAGCTATAAATGTTCAAATTGACGGCCGTTTTGTAAAATACAACTATTAATTCTTCTTCTTGTACTGGAAACAGCTGTTTCGATTTCGTCTCGTGGAATCGAATTTATTGCAATTTCAATTCGGTGAATCATGTCCTCTCGGGTGGTTGGTCTCGTTTCGTAAACAATATCTTTTATTCTTCCCTACAAGTAGAAATCTAATACAGTTAAATCCGGGGATCTAGGTGGCCACGGAAACAAACTACCTTTTCCCATCCAGCGATTTGGGTATCTAACATTTAAGAAATCACGGACTCTTCGGGAATAGTGTGAAGGACATCCATCATGTTGATACCACAGGGATGCTCTCACGTCAAGGGGAATGTCTTCTAAAAGATTGGGCAAGTCATTTTGTAAAAGTTTAAATAAGATTCACCATTTAGGTGTCCATGAAAACAAATGGTCCGATAATTCTGTCACCTAAAACACCACACCACAAATTTACACTCCATCTGTTTTGGTGATCCACTTCGCGCATCCAGTGAGGATTTGTTTGCGACCAATAATGCATATTGTGCAAATTAACTCTGCCGCAGCTAGTAAACGTAGCCTCATCGGTCCATAAAACTTTGGAAAGGAATCGAAGATTTTCACTACACATGTCTCTCAGCCAATAGCAATAGTCGAGCCGCCTGTCAAAATCAGTGTCTGATAAAGCCTGGTGTAAAACTAGATGATAAGGATGCAGCTTAAAATCCCTTAAAATTCTGAACACAGAAGCAACACTTACACCTAGTTCTGTGGAAATCTCCCTGATGCTTACGTGAGGCTCCGATTCTACGTACGCAAGAACATTAATACTATTGCCTTCATTTCTTATGCGACGTCTTCTGACAGGAAGTGGAATACGTCGTACATTTCCTGTTTGTCTTAAACGTGTTGCCATTCGCCGAAACACTTTTCTAGTGTAGTGCCTTCGATCAGGATATCTGATAGCGTATTGTCGTTCCGCAATAGCTGCATTTTGAAAACATTCATAATACACGGCAAGCATGTCGTAAGCCTCGGCATTGGTATACGACATTATTGAAGGATAGCACTAATTTCTGATAAGGTACTATGAAACCCAAAACTAATGAAGGAAAAAATTTTTACAACACAACATCAATCAAAATTAAGTAAGTTGACAACGTTTTCAATTTATTTACCTCCATGGAAACGAGCCGACTTTGTTCCGCAGCAAATTAGATTATTATTTTAAAACACACCACATTTGAATTATGCCTTAGAAGTTTTATATGATGTTATAAACGTACAGAAGAAGAATTAATAGTTGTTTTTTTACAAAACGGCCGTCAATTTGAACATTTATAGATTTTCACTAGTTTTTTAACAGTTGTTCATGATTTTGTACCATTCTATTGAAAAGTTTCTTAAACAAAAATCAATCATTACTTTGATATCGTTGTTATGGCCCGTTGGCCTCTAAACACGCTCCAAATTTTGCAATTTGCTGAGTTTGGACTAGTCCTAAGCCTAGATAGAGTGTGAAGGGAGGCACAGACTATGATAAATGCAGATTCTTCATTACTAATCCAACCTATACACCTTAAGAAACCATAGCAACAATCAATTATTAAATTAAACGGTTAAAAAGTCTTCTTTTCGCCATAACTCTAGAACAAATAAAGATATCAAATTGCGTTATTTACGTTTTTTGTTACAAATTTAAGCTACTTTCCGCTTATGATGTCATAATTATACCGTATGATTTAATTTTTCTGAATAAAATCAAAATACTGGTATTATTACAAATTGCGCCCTCTAACAATTTTATTATGAGCTATCGCGTACCAATGGATGCGACAGTTAAAAGTACTTACCTTTTCTTCTAAACAAGCCTAGGTTTACTACAATCGGATAAGTCGTTTAAAAATAACAGCGATTTAAATGATTACACATTCAATAGCTTCCCCCACTCTTATTAAGGTCGGTACGCCAATGAGCCTTAGACCAAAATGATGCAGAATTGTCTAAGCTTTCTAACGATGTTACCAAAGGTATGCCTTAATGTGGGAATTTTCGGAGAAATTTATAATTTTATTTTTAATTTTCAATTGCGCCCCCTTGCGATGAATTACGGAACTTAAAAATAATTTCCAGGATTTTCTCGTGGCGACTTTTATAATAAATTTTTTTTCTCCACTTTTTATGTCCACTAGTTTCTGAAATATGGCCGGTGGCCAGCCTTAATGAAACACCCTGTGTATATGTATATATATATATATATATATATATATATATATATATATATATATATATATATATATATAGGGACCCATAAAGTTGGAACACATATGGGAAAAAATTTTATTATTGAAATTTCTGAAAAACTCTATTGGCGGTTCGTTACTGCATGCCTGACAACAAAAAAATCTATTGTGACATTTGTCACGTGACCATATATTTGGCGGGAATTTTGAAAAATGTTAACTGTGATGCCGAAAAATGGGTCAAATTGACAAGATATCGAAAGATTGTATTAAGAAAATGTATTTAGAATGCAACAAAGACCCCATGTACCAATTTTCAATCAAATCAGGAAAAAAGTAAAAAATACCATTTATTCCCCTCTGCTTTATGACGAAACATCATAAAATCTTGTTTTACCTGGATATAGTTTTAATAACATAAATTGCATAATTTTAGGTATCTTAAACTATGAGGTACACTTTAAAGAGCAATAATTTTCATTCTTATAAGCCGAAATATTTTATTTTTCCACAGCCAACTTTTATTAAATTCAAAAATATGGGTAATTGCAAATGTACTAACCAATATTAAACTTAATAAGGATAAATAATGTGTTGTTAAGTTTTAATTACAAATATTAGTTCGTTTACATTTTATTTACCGGTTAAAAATATTAGATCAGCTAATGCGCTTCAATACGCAGGACATGAACACAACCAGTGACGAGGCTAAATGGTATTTTTTAAATTTTCCTGTCACAAATTGTGTATTTTACAAGTATTTGATTAATTTTGACCTAAAATTATGTAATTTATGTTATTAAAACTATTTCCAGGTAAAACAAGATTTTATGATGATTCGTAATTAATAAAAGGGGAATAAATGGTATTTTTTTTTCTGATTTGGTATATGGGATCTTTGTTGCATTCTAAATACATTTTCTTAATACGATTTTGCGGTATCTTGTCAATTTGACCCAATTTTTCGGCACCACAGATTATTTTTTAAAATTCCTGCCAAATATATGGTCACGTGAGAAATGTCACAATGAATTTTTTGGTTGTCAGACATGCAGAAACGAACCACCAATAGAGTTTTTAAAAAATTTCAATAATAAAAATTTTTCCCATATGTGTCCAACTTTATGGCGGTCCCTGTATATATATATATATATATATATATATATATATATATATATATATATAATGAAGATCAGAATTCCAAAAATTGTGTATACAACTTACCATGCGAATGCGGCAGAGCATACACTCAAAGTGAGAACGCAGGAACATAAGAACAACGTCCGCAAAGGCCAAACAAAAATCAAGAATCGCCGAACATGTCTGGAATGAAGACCACCGCATCCAATGGGATAACATATAGATAATGGCAAAGGACGAGAACACAACTCGTCGGAAACTCAAAGAAGCCACATACATCGCACTAGCAGAAAATCCAATAAGCCAAACTAATGTGGAAATGAAACCCATATGGATTTCAATAATCCTCGAAGAGCTTAAGCGCAATACACCTGTGCAAGAAATTACGGCGCAACATGCGCAATAAACTTCTGCATAACCACGAAAAAGTTAACATATATATTGGATTAGTCAGTGGCTCAGCAGTAAAGGTGTCAGACTAGTAAGTGAAAGATACCAAGTTCGAATCTGAGAGTAGTTAAGTGCTTGGGAAAAAATTATATATAACATATGAATTCGACTCAAGTGCTAAAACAGTCCTCAGGACTAAGCCTGATGACGGTAGCAGAGTCCGCTTCCGAAACGTCGCGCTCAAAAATAAAATAAAACTGTGGAAATAGGCCGATCAACTCAACTAATAATGTTTATTTTGTTCTTTTGTTTTTAGTGATTTTAATTATTCTTTGATTTCTCTCTTTTTCGAATGATGGACTTCTATGGATAGCTCTTTTTTTTTACGTAAAATGCATTTTCAAGGATTGTTATCTGCTCATGAATTGTCGTATTAGGTGATATTTTATAGTCTTTAGAACTATTTCTTTCATTTCTCCTCTTATTTAGGATGTCCATGCTTATAGATGGATAATAAAAACGATAAACTTGTACAGTTATAGCATTTACATATTTGAGTTTCCCCAAAATGTGACCTAGGTGCTTGTGTTTTATGGACATGCGGGCATACCCAATACCTTCTTTAAGCGTAGGTTTAAGTGAAGCGACGTTGTTTTTTACCAAAGCATATTGAGATTTTTATTTGATGAATGTGAAACAATTGATAGTTTCAATCACTTTTAAAACTGTAAAAAGATTCAATTCATCAATAGTATGCAGGATTTTGAGATTTAAGTGTGTAAATCGATCGACATAAGTTTTTTTAAAAGAATGCTGTTCGGCCATAATCATTCGTTGTACATAAGTAAAGAACATTTATGCGGCGAGCTAGTTTATTTAATTTCTCAACGACGAACATTTTTTTGTTAGAAATACGCAGGGACAATCGCTTTAGCATGGGAATGTAGTTGGCTTAATGCAGAGAACGTCCTTTGTTAAATCCCAAAACAAAAGAAAGTAACTTATTTTTCATTACTGTACAAACGTGTGTGTTATATTAATGATTCTCTCATAAGTTCAAAGTGCTCTTACCAACTTAAATCAATAACACTAATTGTCTTTGAAATAATTTTAAAATCCATATCCTTCGTAGTCACCAAATCAGTGCTTTTTTTTATAACTACCTACTTTATTTCCACCCCAATTTTGTTGGAAGTTGCAGCTGGAGCGAAGTGAACCGAAGTTCTATATAATTTAATAAAACACTTTCAAAGGCGGGTAATTACTTTGTCTGAAGTTGAGGACTCACCGTTGATCTAAAAATATTTTAGTCCTTTATTCTCAAAACATTCTTCATTACTAAATATTAATTCAATTCCAATCATTTAATTGCATTTTTGCTAAATGATGTGATGAGAAAACATCTTTCAACATTAAACCAATAAACGCAGTAATTCATAGATCGTGATTAGATTTTTCCATTATTATCTTAAAGTGTTTACAAAACCGGAATCTCTTGCGTTAAGGGGTGATCGAGTAAGTGCCGCCTTCCTGTTTTGTTCAAGAAAACGAACAGTGGTTGTCCTTACTTTTATACTGGAACTTCTACAAATGTTATTTTATTAAATTCCTAGAAATTAATGTCATTGTTTCATTTAAAGTCGCGTTTTATTCGTCAATAATTTTAATATATTACAATAAAGGTCATGTTCTCTTATCATAACTTAACCTCATATCGAGGTCGTTGTTTCTGCATTTTATAAGGAGGTCGAAAATATTAATGTAATCATTTGTTTTACAGTGAAAAATTCTCACTAAATTGCATTACAGGTAGGAATAATAAAATAAATCTCCAAGAACTAAACTTCCATATTATTGTACCGATATTTACCGCATTCAATTATAGTTTCATTGATGTCGCCTTAAAAATAGTTACCATTTTATTAATTAAAAATAATCATAAACTTTTATTTACTTTAGTTATTAATAATATTCGTTCTCTTTTTTAGATAAAATGGCCATTAATGTAGCACATTTGGGTGTTCTCTCTCTGATTCCCAAGTTTAATAATATTCAAAATTTATTACTGGAAAACTGTCACGGGAGAAACTGATGTAACAGATAAAAGGGAGTGGTTCCAGTAGCCCAGTGGTCGGCGTGATATTAATTTGCATGTAGGATAATTTGTGAAACCTAAGTCACAGTAGGTGAAAGTTAGAAATCTAAGGGCGCCAGTTTGTTTCTGATCGAAAAGAACATAAATGCGAGTATTTCACGGCAAAGTTCAAAACAAACAAAAAATTTGCTTACCTTACGTCGCATAAACAAGGTGAATCGACAAAATAAAAGTCCTGGGCCGGTGCTTCCTGTGAAAGCTTCAAAATATTCGCACGGAAATCAAAATAAAATGACGTACTAAAAGACCAGCTGATATGTCAACAACCTTATTTACTCTGTCTTAACTTTTATCAGTGAAATTCTATTTTTAAAAAACTAACAAAACAATGAAACCTTTCCTAAATTGTTCATTTTTAAAGCTTTCATCAAAATCATAAACAATAAATAAACGTTGTCGCTGCAAGGATGTGTAACTAAAAAATTAGTGTTTGTAAATTTGCAACATGAACGTAATCAAAATATTTTATGTTCTAAATTTATATGATCCGTAAATAATGTTAGTACTGTGAGATAGGGCGAATATCACATGTAACGTTACTTGCGATAGCAAAATAATACGCTTAAATGTATTAAGATCATAACAAAAAATAATTAATCAGAGTATCTGTACAAATGTTAAAGTCAGTAACAAATAAATTCACTTCTAAAAGGAAGTAAAACGCGACCTTTCTTACGTAAAATCTTAAATACCAAATGTAAACGTCGGAATGAAGCTTGACAAGTTTTCGATATGTAAATATTCGTGTACAATAATAAAAATTCAAAAAATACTATCAATCACCCGCAGGGCGCTTCTACGGCACGAAATAACAGAAAGCGTGTTCATCCGTTTAATCAAGTATAGAAATACAAGTTTATTAAAATTACCAAAAATAAGCACAGAAAAGTAATTACCTTGATTAGTACAAAATGTTTCCCCTCTGGCGCGTAGCAATTGGATGCAATTTTCGTACGCTCGACCAGCTGCAATTGATCGAAAAATACCAATGAACTTCAACTTCTTTCTTCCTAAGGACACAGCAATGCAGGACTCGACAAGAAGGGAAACCGGCGCGGCATTCTCGATGCAAAAGAAATTGACCAAAACAACAGAATAGCACAATCCGTTTAATTTTACTCCAAAAAATAGATAAAAACTGAAACCCAATACTTTATCTTCCAAATTAATAACGAGAACGCCCAAACAAATCTACGAATCAAAACAAAACTCTCTAGGATGAATGAATTCTCTCTATAATCCACATAAGGTGAACGGGTTGATTCACTCACGATATCTTCAAATAACCCGGTAGTTAACAGGTAAACATTTTGCGCGCGGGAATACCTGAAAAACTCTCGACTACCTCTCTCAACAGCACGTTTCCAAACTAACTAAACGAAATCAAAAACAAAGCCCCCCTGCTCCGCCGAAATCTTAACGTTCTGCTATTCTACAAATGCTAAATGGACAATTCCTTGAGAAAAATATATTTCAAGCCCACATGTGATACAAAAAACCCTCTTACCGCTGGTACTTAAAATGCGACATCCTGTTTCTACATAATAAGCCCTATTACTCAAATAAACCCCATTAAGAACTAAATCCAAAGTGAACTGGTCAACTATAAGATACCAAGTATTACTCAACACGTAGCAGATTTACGATAAGAAAAAAAATTAATTTCAACGGCGAAAATACGTATATTATATTTCATGAAACTCTTTATGATAACCAATTTTATTCTCAACACTAATCTATTTCCTTCCAACGCGATGTAAAGCACAAATTTAAAATACGATTTACGTAAAACTACATTTATTGAAATTATACAATACGATATCCAAATATGTGAATATTTACAAACCAAAATTCTACGTCAATTTCAACTACACGTGACACCTAGCTGGTAGGCTAGTGGTGACACGACCTACTTAGCATTCGGGAGGTAATGGGTTCGATTCCCGTTACCGTCTACTTTGTATGAAGTTTTTTCAGGGGGTTTTCCTCATACATTTGCAGTGGCATGGTCACTGCGTATGTGCACACCATGTGCGGCTACTTAGGCGAATGCTGGGATAGTATTTTCCCCCTCAAAACCTTAACTCCATTCCTTCCGATCCTATCCTGACCATACCCTTCCTTAATCCCACCATGCATATATACGTAATGTATGTATGTATGCTGGGAATCCATGATTGTTGCTGAAGGAGCTTGGAAAGCTGAAACACCCGCCCTCCCCCTTGTGGAGGGAATGAAATATGTGACCTTTCCTTTTTTTACTACACGTGACAAAACAAGTACGATATCTTAGGAATAAGCGAAACATGGTTTGACGAAAATGTTGACATATCTAGATTATGCGATAGTGGCTACATTTTTTGGCATGTACCTAGGTTATATAGGTGGAGGTGTTGGTATTTATGTTAAGTTAGAAACAAATTACTTAATTGCTGTGAAAGAATTTAATGAGTCGGTCGAGGAACTATGGGTAAAAATTGAATTATCTAATAACATTTAGAACGATTTAATGTTTTGCCTGTTCTTCAATTCTTTTAGATGTAACTGATAATATATTCATAGTCGTACACAAAGGTAAAAATGTACGGCATTAGTGCTTGTTGACCATTCCAAAGCTTTCGGCATCATAAATCACAAGCTCTTGCTATCAATTTTACACTACATCGGTCTTGAAATAGAAGCAATAAAACAATTTTCGTCATGTATACTTACTTGATATCAAAGAGTGGTATTTCCAGTAGGAGACTCTTATAAAGCATTAGTTGTATCTGGGGTGTCTCAAGGATCTATCCTTACACCATTGTTATTTTCAATCTACACGTTGCTTCTTTATTCATTTTTATTTTATCGTTGTTATTATATTTGTGCTGATGGTACTCAGATATATCGGTCATTCCTATATGAGAACCTGGAATAGGACGAGGGTGTACAATATTCTAAGCGCCATAATCTCATTGTTAACGGTGCAAAATGTTCTATCATCGAACAATGTGTATAAAAATTCAAACCAATGTTAACACGCTAAACAAGGAATATAGTAAAAATGTAAACACCTAAACATACAAACACGCAGACAAAGGAAACACTCAAACACAAAACATGTAAGTCCGCAAACATACAGGCAAAGAAATAATACATCCCAAATTGGAAAGAAAACACACTAAGAAAACATGCAAAACACGCGCTAAAGGATCTTGCTATCAAATAAGCGGACAAGCACAAAAACGTGTGAACTCCATAAACATACAAACAAATGAACATTCAATTACGTAACCACCTAACAAAACAAATCAAACAAACACTTTGCATTAAACAAACAAGAAAAGAGGTAACTATATCATGCAATAAGAAACATCTCAAACTTGTTAATAAAAAAATAAACAAGCTATTTAAAATAACAACAACTCATAATCACACATGGACACATCCTGATACACTTACAAACATGAGTACAAACATGGTCTTACATACAAACAGCAAGGTAGTAAACAAACTAAACGAAGGAACTAACAAACAAGGAAATACGCAAATATGCATTCAAAACACGCGGGCACTATTTTCTTATCATTTTTTAATGATTACATAATAAGTACGAGTCACTGATCACATAATAAGTACACTCACCGGCCTTATTCGGTGGTACACAAAAACGCTATATACTTGTCTATTTCGCATGTTTGAGGATATATGTGTTCGGGGGGTTTACTTGTTTGCGTATGTCACGAGTTTTTCTGCATGTTTTTGTTTGTTTGGTATGTTTTATTGCTTGTTTGAGATGTTTATGTGTTGGTGTGTTGTGTGTTTATGTTTGCGTGCTTAGGTGTCATATATGGGCGTTTACTTGTGTTTGTATGTCTGGGTGCTTACTGCTTTACCATTCTATTATTTGTTGGGTATGTGTAGGCGTTTGTTGGGTAGTTTCTTTGTTTTGAGGGTTGCGTGCAAAGGTCTTTGCTTGTTATATTTGTGGAGTTTACATGTTTTGTGCTTGAGGACTTACTTGATTGCTAGTTTCTTTATTTCGAGTGGATATGTACAGGGTGAGTGTCTACTGCCTGGACGGGGGATTGCTCATTAACTATTAGAGATATCAAAACCAATTTTGGTGTGGTAATACACGATCATTGGACCTACATTCTAAAAATATTTAGGTATATACAGGGTGGATGACAAAAGTATGCCAACCCAAACCTGTTTTTTTAATGGAAACCGTACATTTTTGCATTTTTGGATTCACTGTTACATTTAGAATAAAAGTATAGAAATTTGTATCTGTATCACTAACCAAAATTGAGTTAACTTTGGAACCACGATGCGAGCGTTGTCACCACGATTTTGTAAACTATTTATAATAGTCTACTAACAAACAAACTGGGAAATTGTTCGAAAACATGTAAAACTATACAGAATGATTAACTAGCAACACCCTGTGTATATTTTTGCACATTTCGATTCCCCGTGAAAAGTAGATACTAATTGATAATAGGTTTCATAGCCATAAGACAGACCCAAAATTGGTTTTGATATCTCTCTCTCTCTCTCTCTCTCTATATATATATATATATATATATATATATATATGCAATAAATATTAATATGAATATAGTTGTAAGGTATTTTACCATTTATGACTTGAGCTCTTTACAATGTTCTTAATAATAAATTATTATTATTATGAAATTTTGGTTGTTTGGCGTGTTTCAAGTTTATTGACTAGTCTCTTTGTGTGTTTGCCGGATTAATATTTTATGATTGGGTGATTACATGATTGCTAGTTTTTTCTTTGTGTTTTTGTTCTTGTTATTATTGTTGTTCTTGTTGATCCTGTTATTTTTTTTCTTGATGTTCATCACTTAGGTAACTGACAGCATCAGAACACCCCTTTCTTACATTTATGATAAAAGAAGAAATGTTCTGTTGTTCTTGTGGTTCTTGTTGATCCTGTTGTTTTTGTTCTTGTCGTTCTCGTTGTTCTGTACTTTGTGTATAAATATATATTTAAATAATAAATGATTGTCGTATTTATTTGATAATCCCTATTTGCATTTAGATAAACCTTAGAAATAATTAGGTAGATGAAAATATCACATTATTGTTCGTTTTGTTCTTGTTGT
The DNA here is from genome assembly GCA_036346205.1 of Vesta saturnalis. Classification (NCBI taxonomy): domain Eukaryota; kingdom Metazoa; phylum Arthropoda; class Insecta; order Coleoptera; family Lampyridae; genus Vesta; species Vesta saturnalis. The sequence goes on from JARFJB010002009.1 coordinate 5,592,381, forward strand.
TACTTTTGATGTTGGTTCGATTTGTGGTTCTTGTTGTTCTTGTTCTGGTTCTTCTTGTTATTTTTTTCTTGTTCTTATTCTTGTCCTTGTTGTTCTTGTTTTTGTTCTTCTTGTTGTTCTTGTTCCTGTTGGTCATGTTGTTCTTGGTGTTCTTGTTCTTTTTGTTCTTGTTGTCCTTGTTCTTGTTGTTCTTGTTCTGGTTGTTTTTGTTCTTGATCTTCTTGTTCTTCTTGTTGTTGTTCTTGTTGTTCTTATTGTTCGTCTTGTTCTTGTTCTTGTTGTTCTTGCTGTTTTTGTTCTTGCTGTTCATGTTGGTCTTGTTGTTCTTGTTCTTGTCGTTCTTGTCGTCCTATTCGACCTTGTCGTTCTTATTGTTCTTGTTGCCCGTGTTCGTGCGGTTCCCTGTGTTCTTGGTCTTTTGGTTATTCTTGTTGTCGTTGGTGTTGTTGGTGTGCGCGTTTTTGTGTGTATGTATGGGTACAAATGCGCATGAGGATACGCGCGCTAATTTCTATAAGTAATTTTTTTATTTCATATATATTTGTGAGAATCTACTCCTAATCCCTATTTGGATTTAGATGAACCTTAGAAAGAAGCCAAAATTAGGTAGATGAAAACATCACAACACCCCTGTTCTTACCTTTATGATAAAATTGAAAAGTTTTGTAATTTTTGTTGTTCGTTTTGTTCTTGTTACTTTTGATGTTGGTTCGATTTGTGGTTCTTGTTGTTCTTGTTCTGGTTATTTTTGTGGTTCTTCCTGTTATTGTTTTTCTTGTTCTTGTTGTTCCTGTTGTTGTTGTCCTTGTTTTTGTTGTTCTTGTTCTTGTTTTTCTTGTTCTTGTTGTTCTTGTTCTTGTTGCTCTTGTTGTTCTTGTTTCTCTTATTGTTCTTGTTGTTCTTGTTGCTCCTGTTCTTGTTGTTCTTGGTCACATTGTTCTTGTTCTTGTTGTTCTTGTTGTTATTGTTCTTGTTTTTCTGGTTCTAGTGCTTGTTGTTCCTGTTCTTGTTGTTCTTGATGTTCTTGTTGTTGTTGTTCTTGTTCTTGTTGTTCTTGTTCTTGATCTTCTTGTTCTTGTTGTTGTTCTTATTGTTCGTCTTGTTCTTGTTGTTCTTGCTGTTCTTGTTGTTCTTGTTCTTGTTGTTGTTCTTGTTCTTGTTGCTCTTGTTGTTATTGTTCTTGTTTTTCTTGTTGTTATTGTTGTTTTTCTTGTTCTTGTTCTTGTTGTTCTTGTTGTTCTTGTTCTTGTTCTTGTTGTTCATGTTGGTCTTGTTGTTTTTGTTGTTCTTGTTGTTCTTGTTGCCCGTGTTCGTGCGGTTCTCGATGATCTTGGTCTTTTGGTTGTTCTTGTTGTTCTTGGTCTTATTGTTCTTGTTGTCCTTGTTGTTCTTGTTGTTATTGTTCTTGTTTTTCTTGTTCTTGTGCTTGTTGTTCCTGTTCTTGTTGTTCTTGATGTTCTTGTTGTTGTTCTTGTTCTTGTTGTTCTTGATCTTCTTGTTCTTGTTGTTCTTGTTCTTATTGTTCGTCTTGTTCTTGTTCTTGTTGTTCTTGTTCTTGTTGTTGTTCTTGTTCTTGTTGTTCTTGTTCTTGTTGCTCTTGTTGTTATTGTTCTTGTTTTTCTTGTTATTGTTGTTTTTCTTGTTCTTGTTGTTCTTGAAGTTCCTGTTGTTCTTGTTGTTCTTGTTCTTCTTGTTCTTGTTGTTCATGTTGGTCTTGTTGTTTTTGTTGTTCTTGTCGTTCTTGCCGTTCTTGTTGTTCTTGTTGTTCTTGTTGCCCGTGTTCGTGCGGTTCTCGATGTTCTTGGTCTTTTGGTTGTTCTTGTTGTTATTGTTCTTGTTTTTCTTGTTGTTATTGTTGTTTTTCTTGTTCTTGTTGTTCTTGTTCTTGTTGTTCTTGATGTTCTTGTTGTTCTTGTTGTTCTTGTTGTTCTTGTTCTTTTTGATCTTGTTGTTCATGTTGGTCTTGTTGTTCTTGCCGTTCTTGTCGTTCTTGTTGTTCTTGTTGCCCGTGTTCGTGCGGTTCTCGATGTTCTTGGTCTTTTGGTTGTTCTTGTTGTTGTTGGTGTGTGCGTTTTTGTGTGTATGTATGTGTTCAAATGCGCATGAGGATGCGCGCGCCAATTTCGATAAGTAATTATTTTATTTCATATGTATTTGTGAGAATCTACACATTCTAAGAATCCTCCCATAAAAATTTTTAGATGAACCTGAAAACGACACCACCACATACACTTGCACATAAAACTGGTCTCAAATGGCTAGTCTATATATCCTTACCTATATCCATTCATGTAATATGGTACTCAGATGCCCGTGTGCTTCTATTACTCACAGTATATAAACACTATGAAATGAAATTGATTTCTGTAATGTTCAGAAATAAATACAGTACTAAATTATTATCTGACAGGGTGCATTCTATCAGTAAGGTGTTTTTATAGTAACATTTAATCTATTTATTGAATTACGGAAACCTAACAGTTGACTAGTAATTTCAAGTAACCGAAGATGGGAAAGTTTCGAGTAGCTTGACTCAAATCTTGCAATATGAGATTATGGTATATAGTCACACAAGTGAACACGTATATAAATTATTCCGTATTTTATATGACTTAAAATGCTGGAAATAAATCCATTCATAAATTATTTATATGGTTAAACGAGGTCTATATAATTATATATATTATAAAATAAACATTGGTAATTCTATAAACTAACTACCAGTTCATTAACGGTAATTATTAATTGATTATTTACTTATGCTACAGCTTTACTTGTATTATATAAGGATTTCCGTTGGTCACATAATTATTAATTTTAATGCGTTAGAATTAGTAATCAATTTGTGTGAATTGTGCAGTCACAATTAAAGTTAGGATTCAATTAGGCCAATTTCGTGGATGTCTTATAAGCGATTAATTTACAAAATTAATGGTTTTATATTAAGAGTATCGAATCTTTATGAATGAACACGCATATGAATAGAACAATCAATCTAAAATTAATTTTTGTTTACTTTTGCACGCAGTTTTTCTTTTGTTGTAGTGCAAGTGTATGATTCACTTTAGAAAGTGTGGTCTCAGATTCCGCAGAACATTGTTATGCATATCTTTGAATATTTTAAATTGTTCGGTGGCTATTAATGCGCATACCTTTGCTAATGCTTTGTTTTCTCGGCCTGAATGTTTACAAAGAGCTTTTATTTTAAAAGCTTCTGTTCTTGCTCTAGAAACTTCACACACTTTCCGTCAGTATACTTCCTGTTCCGTCCTATTTGCGACTGCGCTTCTATTGGATAGCGACGCGCAACGTCACGACGCGCCAGTCACCCAACTTTACGCGAGTGTAACTGCGGAAGTCAACTTGGTACCGTATGTTCACTGTTGCTTTATGTAAAGATTTGCTAAAATGATTGTGAACTGATAATGACAAAAAAGTGTGTTTTCAGCAGTGGTTTTACATTCAAGACTGGAAAACTAATTTTCCCTAAAGTACATTTTGGAAATGATGATAAGCAGCACACACGTGGTCTTTATTGTGTACTTTCAATGTTATTGTTACCCATTTTGATGTATACTTTATAAGGGGAAATATGCTTAAAAGAAATTTATGTGAAAGAGGGATTTTGAAGCAACCGTAAATCGGGTCGCTCTCAAGATTATCCGCATTTGTTGCACGAGTGAGCAACCTTATAGATTATATTTAAAAAAATACGCCTTTAGACATAAGCGATATTTAAATATGATTTCTGTGCCAATCAGAATCAGTAAACACTCCGGTCATTAACAGTGTGCAATAAATTTTAGAACGTGCGTATAAATAAGCGCAAAAAAATTATAATCGCACATTTGACATAAATTTTAAACTTTTAGTTTTTTATTGTTCCATACTTCAATTTAACCCCGAATAAATATATCACGACTTTCTTTTTCCCCTGTTCGTTGTGAACGTATTTAAAAGACATCTCAAAAGTTCAGAGCTCTTGAAATTGAGAGGGTTTGAATTTCTTATTCTCAATTTTACGTCGCTTCCTTCGATCATAAAAAAAATTGATTAGTACTCGTAAAGAGTTACTAAATAACATTTAAACATATTTTGAAATTATTTAAATTGGGACTATTTCTGTAGATTTTATTATCGGCATTTGGCACAAAATAGCCGTCTTGGTTAAAACTATTGCCAGTATAAAGTATCATAAATAAAATAAGTAACCTTTTTGTTCTATGTGTCTGTTCAGCTGTTTTTTGTTTGTATTAGCATTAGCAATTTTTGTAGATGGGCTTTATAGAACTTTTTTAGAAAGAAATATTTTTGATTATTGAAGCTTTACGGCCAAGTGCTCATTGTGAAACTCTATGCTTGTTTTTGTTTATGATCATTGAAAATGTTTAAAATATTTGCATAGACAGATTATACGCGGGGGGGGGTTACGCCTCATCTTATGAATTATTATACGCTTCATTTCATACTGACCAAGTCAATTAGATCTTTATTATTATGGTTAGAAAAATTGCTTAAATGTAAAGTTGCAGAGTAGCAGCGTGTATATGTTAAAATTTATTATAAGTATACAGGGTATTACGCAAATGTAGGTGACACTAAACTTGTCTTATTTATGGTCCCCGCTGTATATTATTACATTTTTTACTGCTACCCCCCACAATATAGCGCGCAATAGGTTACACAGTGAATTCTTGTTTGTTTTTGATGATTGAAAACGTTTATAAATATTTGCATAGTATAAGTTATGCGAGGGGAGGTTACGTAGATCGTGCCTTCATCTTATGTCCGTTTAATAGAGCCAACTTCGATTAATTAATAGAAAAACTGTTTCAAAGTAAAGTTGTAAACAGTAGCAGCATATTTTAAATTTTATTATATGTGTATAGGGTGTTACGCAAATTCAGGAGACACTAAACTTGGTTTTATTATTGGTACATGTATATTATTGCATTTTTGCAATTATAGTACGAAATAGGTTATACAGAGTGCCTTAGAAATTAGAGCTATTTTTCTTACTTAACAGTTTTGTAGAAAGAAATATTTTTGATCCATTGGAGCTTTAAGGTCATGCGTTCATTGTGTGACTCTATGCTTGTTTGTTTTTGATCATTGAAAATTTTTATAAATATTTGCATAATATAAATTATGCGCGGGGGAGGTTATACTTATAGATTCTGCCTTCATCTTATGAATTATATAAATGTGTCCGTTAAATACGTCTTAGGTCGATTAACGGTTTATTATTACAGTTAGATGCAGCATGTATATTTTAAAATTGTGGGGTGGGTGGGTGGTTGCGTGGGTGTGTTTGCGTGTGCGTGCGTGCGTGCGTGTGTGAGTGTGTGTCTGTGTGAGTTTGAGTGTGAGTGTGAGTGTGTGAGTGCGAATGCGAGTGCGAGTGCGTGTGTGTGTGTGTCTGCGTTTTGTGTGTTTGTGTGTTTGTGTGTTTGTGTTTGTGTGTTTGTGTGTTTGTGTGTTTGTGTTTGTGTGTTTGTGTGTGTGTGTGTGTGTTTGTTTGTTTGTTTGTGTGTTTGTGTGTTTGTGTCTGTGTTTGTGTCTGTGTTTGTGTCTGTGTTTGTGTCTGTGTTTGTGTCTGTGTTTGTGTCTGTGTTTGTGTCTGTGTTTGTGTCTGTGTTTGTGTCTGTGTTTGTGTCTGTTTGTGTCTGTGTTTGTGTCTGTGTTTGTGTCTGTGTTTGTGTCTGTGTTTGTGTCTGTGTTTGTGTCTGTGTTTGTGTCTGTGTTTGTGTCTGTATTTGTGTCTGTGGTGTGTGTCTGTGGTGTGTGTCTGTGTGTGTGTCTGTGGTGTGTCTGTGGTGTGTCTGTGGTGTGTGTCTGTGGTGTGTGTCTGTGGTGTGTCTGTGGTGTGTGTCTGTGGTGTGTGTCTGTGGTGTGTGTCTGTGGTGTGTCTGTGGTGTGTGTCTGTGGTGTGTGTCTGTGGTGTGTCTGTGGTGTGTGTCTGTGGTGTGTGTCTGTGGTGTGTGTCTGTGGTGTGTGTCTGTGGTGTGTGTCTGTGGTGTGTGTCTGTGGTGTGTGCCTGTGGTGTGTGTCTGTGGTGTGTGTCTGTGGTGTGTCTGTGGTGTGTGTCTGTGGTGTGTCGGTGGTGTGTGTCTGTGGTGTGTCTGTGGTGTGTGTCTGTGGTGTGTGTCTGTGGTGTGTGTCTGTGGTGTGTGTCTGTGGTGTGTGCCTGTGGCGTGTGTCTGTGGTGTGTGTCTGTGGTGTGTCTGTGGTGTGTCTGTGGTGTGTGTCTGTGGTGTGTGTCTGTGGTGTGTGTCTGTGGTGTGTGTCTGTGGTGTGTGCCTGTGGTGTGTCTGTGTTGGGTGTCTGTGGTGTGTGTCTGTGTTGTGTCTGTGGTGTGTGTTTGTGGTGTGTGTCTGTGGTGTGTGTCTGTGGTGTGTCTGTGGTGTGTGTCTGTGGTGTGTGTCTGTGGTGTGTGTCTGTGGTGTGTGTCTGTAGTGTGTGTCTGTGGTGTGTCTGGTGCGTGCCTGTGGTGTGTGTCTGTGGTGTGTCTGTGGTGTGTGTCTGTGGTGTGTCTGTGGTGTGTCTGTGGTGTGTGTCTGTGGTGTGTGTCTGTGGTGTGTGTCTGTGGTGTGTCTGTGGTGTGTGTCTGTGGTGTGTGTCTGTGGTGTGTGTCTGTGGTGTGTCTGTGGTGTGTGTCTGTGGTGTGTGTCTGTGGTGTGTCTGTGGTGTGTGTCTGTGGTGTGTCTGTGGTGTGTGTCTGTGGTGTGTCTGTGGTGTCTGTGGTGTGTGTATGTGGTGTGTGTCTGTGGTGTGCCTGTGGTGTGTGTCTGTGGTGTGTCTGTGGTGTGTCTGTGGCGTGTGTCTGTGGTGTGTGTCTGTGCTGTGTCTGTGGTGTGTCTGTGGTGTGTCTGTGTCTGTGCGTGCGTGCGTGCGTGTGTGTGTCTGCGTGCGTGCGTGCGCGTGGGTGTGTGCGTGTGTGTGTGCGTGTGTGTTTGTGTGTGTTTGTGCGTGCGTGTGTTTGTGCGTGCGTGCGTGATTGCGTATGTTTTGTGTGTTGTGATGTGTGGTGTGTGTGCGCGTGTGTGTGTGTGTGTGGTTGGGTGGGTGGGTGCGTGTGTGTGTGTGTGTGTGTGTGTTTGTAAAATATCCCTCAAGTAACTTCCTACTTTTGATAGTGTAATTGATCTCTTTGTTTTTCTTCATTCTTATGGGTACTTCTTGGTTAGTTATTCGCGCAGTCCATGATATTCTGAGCATCCTCCTATAAATCCACATTTCAAACGCATCTAGTTTCTTCGTAAAAGCTTTATTTACGGTCCAGGATTCTACCCTATACCGAGAAAACATAGCACCGGACATATCTCTTCTTTGCTTCCAGGCTGAATTTGTGGCTCTTGAAAATATGGCTCATTTTGTTAAAACTGATTTTGTGTTGCCTATGCGACTTTTTATCTCTCGCGTATTGTCCCATTGTCCGTTTACATTCGTTACCAGGTGGCGATATTGTTCTATTCTCTCTATGTACAGATGTGCTTCGCTGCGCGGTGATCCGTTGGTTACTGATGATCATTTGTTTGGTTTTTCAGGGCGTTGATATTCAGCCCATACTGCTGACTGTACTGTGTTATCCGATCCATTAAGTGTTGTAACACTTCGGGTGTGTCAGCCAGTACCATTGTGTCGCCCGCGTATCTGATGTTATTGATTCTGACGTCGTTGAGCAGGATTCCTTCCTCCACCTGGTGGAGGACTTTATAAATATATGGTGTAATGGTATTCGTATAAAAAGTGTAAAAAGTGTTTTAATAATATAATAAAGAAATGTGTAAAATGTTCGCGTAACAAATCGTTTAACTAACTCGAGATACAACGCGTTTACCACAAATAATTCATTTGACTCAGTCGGAAGATTAACGTAGGGTGGTTCAATCTTTTGATTTGCATAATTACCACAAATTTATGCTGTTATTTTCGCTTAACATAAATAATAAAAATGCAATGTAACACTAATAAAAATGATCTCGGACGCCAAGTTATTTTTTTAATTATGCTCGGAATAACTAAACCGAGGTTGTTTACAATAAAAATTTTATCAAAATGTAAAAAATAAAATATATACAAACTATGTTTATTAACAGTCAAAATGATGGGTTAAATAAAATATATCTTAAAACTAGTTATAGTCTTAAATTACTAATTAATTGTTATAAATATAAATACCTGTTCGTAAAATTTTGTACACAAACTTTTTAACCTCTGGTATCTAAACGATTACGGAAATGTCAACCAAGGTGATGTCATCTTTGCACCAATATTGCGCAATATCTCGAAATAATACTTTACGTGGTAAACCACACCCAAACTGGAATTTTATTTCTTATAAATTTGTCTTTTTGAAATTGAATAATCCGTTTATTGCCTTTTCTTGAAAATTTGAATGCAAAAATTGCAATCATAAATTAAAGCGTACGTAAAAATAGAATTAAATTGCGTACTTAAAATGTAATTAAAGTAAAAAAAGAAAGTGTAACTCAAAGTGAAAAAAAGAAAGTGCCTGCAAAGAGCAAATGTTTTAATTTTTAGTATAATGCGTTAAAATATATCTTACCATTAAATCAATGGCACTTTTCACAAAATTTAGGTGCAAACCCAAAAAATATGGCTGCCTGCATCTACAGCGTACCACAAGTGAACAAAATGGACGCCTAGAATATCAGACGATGTAGCCGTGCGCGAAAAGATTTGCGCAAAAAATTAAGTCAACGATGACGCGTTGCGCGAACATATTGAGCAGAAAATTTTTTTATAGAAGTGGAAGTATAAACCTTTAAGACTTAAGTTACACCAAAATGCAAATTAAGTTGCCTACCTCATACTTACAAATCATTAATAAATAAAATTTTCGTATATTTACAACTAAATGAATGAAGAACCTAAATTACGGTATATTTTAATACAACTCAAAATGGGTTGTTACAACTTCTTTCCGAGTATAGATTGAAGATCAAGGGGGACGGTTTGCAACCTTAGTTATTCATTTCAAACGCCACTAGTTTCTTCGTTATGGCTACATTTATGATGCAGGATTCTACCCTATATAGCAGCACCAAGAAAACATAGCACCGGACATATCTCATGTTTCCTATTCAATTTTTTATCTCTCGTGTATTGTCCCATTGTTCGTTTACAATTGTTACCAGGTAGCGATATTGTCGTACTCTCTTTGCGTTTGGTTGATGTACAGATGTGCTCCGCTGTTTGATTGATTGTTTGTTTGATTTTTCAGGGCGTTGATGTTCAGTCCGTACTGCTGATTTGCCTGTGTTATCCTGTCCATTAAGTGTTGTAACCATTCGAGTGTGTCAGCCAGTACTATTTGGTCCGCCTATCTGATGTTATTGATTTTGACACCGTTGAGCAGGATTCCTTCTTCCACCTGGTGGAAGGCTTCATTAAATATTCTTTCAGAGTATACATTAAAGATTAAGGGCCCGCTCTCACTCCTCGCAGGATTTTTTCCTCCTCTGTTTGTTCATTTTCATAGTTGCTTCTTGGTTCCCGTATCGGTTTCTAATAAGTCTGAGATCTTAACCATCTAATCCTGCATCTTTCAGTATGTTCATCATTTTTTCATGTTGGATCCGCTGTGTATTATGACATTTTTTAATTGTGTTGTCCACATTATAGTACACGATAGGTTATACAGAGTGCTTTAGAAATTAGAAACATTTTTATTAACTAACAATTTTTTTATAGAGGAATATTTTTGGTTCATAGTCTTAAGGCCAAGTGCCGATTATGAAACTCTATGCTTGTTTGTTTTTAATGATTGAAAATGTTTATAAATAGTTACATAGTTTAAGTTATCCGAGGGGAGGTTACGTAGATTCTGCCTTCATCTTATATCTATTTCATAGGGCCAAGCTCGATTAAGGTTTTATTATTCAAGTTAGAAAAGAGAAATTCTAAACAACAGCAGCGTGTATTTTAAAAAAAAAATGTTTGTATGTACAGGGAGTTACGCAAATGTAAGAGACTAAACTTGTTTTTTTTAATAATACACGTATGAATATATTGCATTTTTGAATTGCAGTACCATAATATAGCGCGCTATAGCATCATACTGAGTGGTTCAGAAATAAGAGCTATTTTTATTAGCTAACAACTTTCTAGAAGGAAATATTTTTGACTCATTGAAACTTATGGTCACGGTCTCATGTGTTTTTAATGGTTGAATGAAAAATGATAATACGCTGTCCATTTATTATTAATATTTTAAATGATACGTCCTGTATGTTATTCCTTATTTTAATTCTGCTCCCCGCAATATAGCACCTAATAGTTTATATAGAATGTTTTAGAAAATAGATCCATTTTTATAGAAGAAATATTTTTGGTTCATTTCAGTTTTAGGGTCAAGTCATTGTAAGACTCTATGCTTGTATGTATTTGATGATTGAAAAGTTTATAAACATATGCTTAGATATGCGCGGGGGAGGTGGCGTCTACCCTGCCTTCATTTTATGAATTATTATACACGCTGTCTCTTTAATACGACCTACGTTGATTAAGACTTTGTTACTGTGGTGCATTTTTGAAATTTTGTTTACCACAATCTAGTCCACAATAGGTTGTACAGAGAGCTTTCGAACTTAGAACCATTTCTATGTAACTTTGAAACCCTGTAGCCGATTAGAGTAAATACGTTAACACATGATTTGGTAATTAATTTTTAATTTTTGGGAAAATTTATAATAACTTCTTCTATTTTGTTAAAAATGAATATCTTATGTACAGGGTAGGTCAAAACGCGATGGTTACATTTTCTTTATTTTTTCGAATCAAACACCCTGCATATTATGACGTCCTTAGACTCTTTTGACGTTTTTCTCTCATTTCTATTTATCTTTCGTGATACCTTTGCATTTAGGTATGAAGAAAGATAAATAGAAATTAGAGAAAAACGTCAAAAGAGTCTAAGGATGTCAATATACAGGGTGTTCCATTCGAAAAAATATAGACGTTTGTCTCTCATTTCTATTTATCTTTCTTCATACCTAAATGCAACATTTTTCTAAGTATTCTCAGTTCTTTGTTTAAAGTAGACCATTATCAATTAGTTCTCAATATCTGTCAAAAAGAAAAACTGAAAACAATATTTTTAAGAAAGAAGGATTTTTTCAGACATTGCTAAAAATTTTGTGAAAAACGTATCAATAAAAGTGTGCTAGTACAGAATGTAATAAAGTAGTGGTAGCTGCGGGCAGTTTAAAATCAAAGACGTTTTCTTTAAAATAAAATATAGGATACGTGCAAACGTTACTTTACCTTATTAGAATTGTGAAAAATAGAATGTTGAGTCTAAATTCTAATCTTGCACAAAAGAAAATGTTTTATTTTTTTTTAAACCACTCTTTTGTGACTTATTCATCGTGTTTGAGATATGTTGACCACCTGATGAACAAATTTACTATAAAACGCTTAAAAATGGAACCATGTTTACTAAAATATTGTGTTTTTATTTTTTACGGCCAGCTCAAAATACTGATAATGAATCGAATCTGTTTTCAACAGAAAGCTGTGAGTATCAAAAAATATAGCTTTTAGATACAGGGAATAAAGAGTATAAATGACAGAACAGTATTAAAGTAGTCGAATGGCGTTATAATGGACGGAGTCTTCGACTTGAAAAAATTGAGATGATATGGAAATCGAGTTTTGACTTACCTTGTACAAGAGACAGCCATTTAAAAAAAATAAATAATCTATTACGAATTCCCACAAAATTTAAAAATTTTTGATTGCCTAATCATTTGTCTGCACTAATTGGCTCCAGGGTTGGAAAATGGTCAAAATATTACATAAAAATTGCTCTAATTTTTAAATCGCTTACGAGTGTGCTATATTGCGGAGATAGAAAAGTGAGCAGAATTCAGAAATGGAATAATATGCAGGGTGTACCGTTAAAAAAAATACAAATTTAGTGTCTTCTATTTGAATAATATCCTGTATAAATATAGTTAGTTTTAACATATGCACTTTGATTGTGTACAACTAGCTCATATGCAAAAACACAGGCATCAAAACTACAAATTAAGTATCCGGTAAATATCGGTTTATTCAATAACAAACAAGTTAATGTAAACTTTATATTTAAATATCAACTGAAATTAATGGCTAGCTATCCTAATGTTAATTTAGAAGAAGAGATATTAAAAGTAGTGAAATTACTGAAATTTTAATTCTTCAGATTGCAACAACACATAAGTCATTTTTTTAATTATAACCTTCACTGTTTACCTAACGCAATAATGTTAAGTAAAGTTAAAAGACGTAGACCGTTGGGCTCAAGGGTATAGATACTACAGTAACGAAATGTTTAGTAACTTTACCTCAAACAAAACGATCTTCATGTGTAACTGTTTTCACATAAACTTAATAATGAAGAAAAAAATGAATGTTCGTAGCACGAAGTATCCTAAATGAAAATGTAAAATAGAATTTACATTCAAGTTCTTTATACAGACACTTAAATACGCTGACTGAAGTTAAGACTCCGAAAACATTTTACAAATTCAGCAATATAAGAGCCACAGTGTATTCTGTAAATGTAAACTGCCAGCTACAACAAATAATGACCTACAATTCTTAAATACAAGTTATACACATAATATATGAATATCGAATCTATAAGTAAATTTAAGTAGAATAAGTAGAATTCACTGCTCTAAAGGATCATACAACGATATGATTATAATGTTATCATTAGTGATACAAAAAAGTACTGAAAAGTCCTTAAGCAATTGAAGATATAAGATTGATGTGTATCTGAAGAAAACGTAATAAATTATTCTACTCATGACATATTCGACAGAAGTAACGAAGAAAAACTTTACTTCTGCGACAAACTCGTTGAAAAAGTAATGTACAATAATCGTTTATTCATTAAATAGTGCCTTGGATAATATCCGAATTTAATTTGTTTTATTTAATTAATATTACACGCAGAAAAATTCAAGCACACGGCTTTCATTTAACCAAAACTTAACCGACGCTTTGGTTCTATTTATTTCCGCTAGATGTCGAAATTTAAGGCATTTATTAAGCAATTATAAGTTATTATGTTAATTGCAATGTAGAAATAAGTAATTAAAGATATACAGGGTGTCCCAACCATAGAGTAAAGTAAGTTTATGCTTAACTAGAATTATTTGTGTAAATATTGTATGGACCATGGGGTAGAGGTAAGAAGTGTGCATTTTTTTAAAATATTGGAAGTTATACAGCGTGTGCCAGAAAAGCAGGACGTGAAAAAGTATGATTTTTTTAAATAGAACACCCCGTATTTGATTTTAGTTTTTAATTCTACGTGTCCATACAAACATATTTTGTCATACAAAAGATTGGCTGAAAGTTTTTAGTTCGTGTTTAAAGATTATTATGGTCATTTTCGTGGGGTTGATGAATGGGCAATTGTTCCGTTATTTCACAATAAAAAAAATTGATATTTCGTGTGAAAAATGAGTGATATTATACTAACGTTTAGACCGAGTAGTATTTCTAATTTTCTCAACAGGGTGTTTGTTATAACCATTCAAATTTGAAAATTCTCAAATTAAAAAAATCAGTTTTTTAATTGCACACCCTATATATTTTATTTCATTTTATTCGGGATTAAAAAATCTATCATTTTTGTCAAATATATCCTATATCTATCTTTGATAGTTTTCGAGTAATTTCGATTTTTCTCACTAGCTACGTTACATACGATACTATAACATTATTGTGGATCGTGGTAGCCATGGAAAACAATTGCGACGAAATAAAACAAACCACCTAAGCGAGAATATTAACAGTTTTTATTAATGAGAAACAGTAATTCAATAATTATTCAACATTGCGTCTTAGTAAATGCTCAAATAGACGGCCTTCTTGCTGAATACACATATTGAGCCTTTTTCTCATGTTCTGTCTCACTTCGGATAACATAAGAGGGGTCACTGTGCGATAAGCTTCGAATTCTATTTTCATGTCCTCCCTTGTTGTAGGTTTAATAATATACACCCGATCTTTTATGTATCCCCATAGGAAAAAATCCAGTGGAGTTAAATCGCATGACCTGGGTGGCCATAATATAAAGCCATTACGTCCTATCCATTTCTCCGGGTATTGCTGATTCAAGAATTCCCTTACGTCCCGATAAAAATGTGGAGGTGCACCATCCTGTTGCAACCACATATTTAGTCGTCCTTCTAAATTGAGATCCTCAAGTAACACAGGCAATTCTTCACGTAAGAAATGCAAATAGCTGCGGCCCGTTAATGGATCATCAAAAAAATAGGGACCGATAATTTGGTCATTAAGTATACCACACCACACATTTAGTGACCAATGATTTTGGTTTTGAACTTCTCGTAGCCAAAATGGATTATCAATGGCGTAATAGTGCATATTATGCCGATTTACAGCCCCATTACTTTAAACGTCGCCTCATCGGAAAACATTATGGAGCACAAAAAGTCGTTATTTAATTGCAGCCGTTGATTAATGATATTGCAGAATTCAATTCGTCTTGCAAAATCCTCTTCTCGCAATTCTTGATGAAGCTCAATGTGATAGGGATGGTACTTATACTTCAGCGTTGTTCGATTCACGTTTGATTTGGAGGTATCACATATCGTCGCTAATGTTCTAGAACTCACTTGGGGATTTTCTTGAATATTTAATAATATTTCAAGTTCTTTTTCTTCATTAGCTGCCCTTTTATTAACAACTTTACGTTTGAAGTATTTAACACTACCGCTAGAATCAAATCTATCCATCAAATTTTCCAAGCCAACAGTAGTAGGTATTCGACGTTCAGGATATTTCATTTTGTAGATTCGTTGTGCCAATAAAGGGTTTTTTCAGCCTCGCCCAACACGTATATCATATCAATTAATTCATTTGTCGAATAATCCATAATTGATACAAGAATTGATAACAAGTTAAATGCGAAAACGACAAATTTAATGTGTTTATTTTGACAAGTAGGAAACCTTTGTATCTTAGTAACGCAATTATTATTTTCCATGGCTACCAAGATCCATGCATTGCAATGTTATCGAAAATAAAGTAGCTAGTGTGAAAAAATCGAAATTACTCGAAAACTATCAAAGATAGATATAGGATATATTTGACAAAAATGATAGATTTTTTAATCCCGAATAAAATGAAATAAAAATATATAGGGTGTGCAATTAAAAAAAACTGATTTTTTTTAATTTGAGAATTTTCAAATTTGAATGGTTATAACAAACACCCTGTTGAGAAAATTAGAAATACTACTCGGTCTAAACGTTAGTATAATATCACTCATTTTTCACACGAAATATCAATTTTTTTTATTGTGAAATAACGGAACAATTGCCCATTCATCAACCCCACGAAAATGACCATAATAATCTTTAAACGCGATATCTCAAGAACTAAAAACTTTCAGCCAATCTTTTGTATGACAAAATATGTTTGTATGGACACGTAGAATTAAAAACTAAAATCAAATACGGGGTGTTTTATTTAAAAAAATTATACTTTTTCACGTCCTGCTTTTCTGGCACACCCTGTATAACTTCCAATATTTTAAAAAATGCACAGTTCTTACCTCTACCTCATGGTCCACACAATATTTACACAAATAATTCTAGTTAAGCATAAACTTACTTTACTCTATCGTTGGGACACCCTGTACACGGATAAGATAATTATTTATCCTCAACCATAAATGAAATAGAGAATATCTGATGCGAATTATATATCAGTTTTAATAGTTTCACTTAGGGTGACGTTCTTATGTATCTTTACACAGATTTTACTGAACATTGTGGATGTGGAGTAAAATACGTTTAAAAAGTAGTGTTTTTCATGAAAATATTTTCAGTTTTTCTTTTGCAGGTTGTTCAAAATTTCGAGAATTAATTAAAAATTATCTGTTTTAAGCTGCGAATATTTAGAAAAACGAAAGTAACATCGAATAAATTGAATCTACAAATTTTAAATTTGAAAATTAGAAAAATGTGACCAACGCATTTGGACTTACCCTGTACACAAAATTTGAAAATGTTTGATTACCTATGTGTATATTTTTAAAGTATTTACTATAACCTATTGCATACTATACTATAGAAATAGAAAAAAGTTAGCAGACTTAAAAAATCTCAATATACAGGGTGTACCATTAAAGAATACAGGTTTCGTGTCACCTGCAATTACGAAAAACCCGGCACACATACTGTATCTGCAACTTTTGCTTGAAAAATATTTGCATATTTTTAATGGACATGTATACGTGTATACGTAGATAGTTAGATATATACAAGGTGACCTCCAAAAGTGTTAAAAAAAGGTTTCAAATTAAAGTTTTAAGAATCCCAATACTTGATTATAAAGGATTTTAAAATATACAAAGTGTATCATTAAGCTAAGCGTTTTGAAAATTGCTCTATTAAATTCTAGCAAGGGCGAATATTATAGAATAAACAGTACATTTTGATTTTAAAACCATAAAACACTATATTTTAAATTATTATAAGTTTTGTTATGAACGAATAATTTCAAAAGTAAACATGTAATTAAAAATTAGTATTAATTTTGAATTAATAGTAACTTTATATTTTGTTCATCAACAAATAGAGATAATTTATGTACTAAATGTACTAAAGAATACGCAAAAACAACTATTGTAACGTTGTTATAACATTAAAGTTACTACATTTACTAAATTACTCTGTATCACCATAACTAATGATTAATTTTTCCAATGTCAAAATTGCTTAAGTTAGACCTGAAGATCAATCTCAATGGTTGTTTACGTAATCATAATTTAAATAAAATAGGGGAGTACTAAAACTTAATATCCGACATCGATCGAATGAAATAAATGAATACAAATTTAAAATGTTTGTGAGATTATACAAAATTGGTGTACATGTATATTAAACAGAGTGTTAGCAATGCGACAAAAACTGTACACAATGAATAACCAACATGTAATTATTAGTGAACCAGACGTAAAGTTGAAGTTCAGGTGTTCGATAATTCTCAAGTATTATCAATTATAATAAAAATAATATGCCGAGGTTATCGTATCACGTTTCGCCACGTGTTGAGTTCGCTTCAAAGATGGAAAGTGTTAATAATGCTACATCATATCAGCATGATCGAGATACACTGGACAAGTACTATTTAAAAAATTGTCAACCTAATCATGCTTGTAAGATAGTGTATTCACATCTAAATTCTAAATTATTATCCTATATCGCCAAGGGATTTAGATATCGTAAATTAATTAAATTTTAATGTTATGAGGGGACCCCTCAATAATTAAATAAAACTAATGATATACTTTTCTGTAGTTTTCACTAGCTTATTGAATTGCTTGTTTTGATTTTTACATTTTCAAAGTACCTACTTACGCTTGGATATAGTAGTCCTTCAATTTTTTCACTGGATAGTTCACTCGTACGCTGCCAAAAGGATTAATTTACTTGTCTTATCTGTTGTCTTTCTTATTTTATAACCACTGCGGTTATATTAAATATCGATGCAAATTAGTTGTACACGAATTTTTTATTATAAACTTACACTAAACAAAAAGGGTAATAATTCCGCGATTTTAATTTGTATAAAGCCGAAACAATCATATTTATTGTTCCCGCATTCGCATACGAGCTAATCTATTTTTTCACTTCCTAACTAACTGTCCTGAAGTATACTATTAAACTATAACAAAAACAAAACAAGGTTGACAACTCCATATGTATGGAAATTCAGTGTAACAAAAGTTGATTTATCTTTGATTTTACCGTCCAATAGCGCAATTAATAATCACGGTTCTAATTGGTGATGTTTTACCCAAAACTTACTGACCATGAGAGCTTCGAGCGATTCGTCACTATTCAAAGTGTAAATCACACTATGAGCGTACAAGTTAAGATTCAATAATGTAATATAAACCATGTGATGTATACATACAATTTTGCATTAATTAGCGAGATTTTAATTAGTTTTTTTGCCAGTTACTGTACAGTTGTGAATTTGATCAAATGATTTGGATGAAATTCTTTAGAGTTTAATGCTTATTAGACTACTTACTACAAGCAAAAGTCAATCCGCACTCCAATTAATTTTTTGCCGTTTTAATTCACTTTAAAACAAATCCCATTTAGATAATTTTGTAACGACTTGCTTGTTTTTATTTTTCACTACTTTAATCCGCATCATTTTAATTTTCTAAAAATATACAAGGTGTTCCACAATTTCATTAACAGACAATATCTCATTTGGCGTTGTTACGGTATATGGCAGTAAAACGAAATAACAGATAAAATTGGCTTTTGCACGACTGGTCAAAATAGGGGTTGAAATCGTCATAAAAGCGGAAATGGGCACCAGGATATTTGAAATATAGTGGATGAAATGCCTAATTACAGTAATCCACAGCTCGCTTAAAATACCCATATAACTTGCCAGCTATACGTAATCTCCACCGGCAATCACTTCTTTGATAAACAAACACTAATCTCTTGTCACGTTATGTTAATCCAAAATCTCAACACGTAAAATAATGTCACTTCATCAAACAAAAATATAGTAATATAATAATAATAATGGAAAAAAACGCTTTAATTCTGTACACAATCGTTTGAAATCGAATTCTCCAAATTACGTTTAATTATGCTCAATTCATACAAAAAATAACGCAATGATTCATCGGCCTCTAGATGTACGCTATAGTTAAATATTTCTTGAAACGGCGGTAATTGTTTTATTCAAACTAAACTCAATATAATGACGTTAATTTTAATGAGCAACTTAAGTAGTAAACACGAAAATTGCATGTGCTCAGATGCTGTGTACTGCGTAGGTTCACATAAAAAAAAATACAAGTCCAATAACCTAAATAAATATAATGTAAATAAAATAACTAAAAAACAAAAAAAAGCTTGTTACGTGCACGTGATGAACAGGTGAGTAGATAAGGATTTTTCTTAATTAAATCTGTAATTTTTGAGTTGACACATATCTAAAAATATTAAAACTCGTAAAACAACATTCTGCTTTTATAAAAATGAAGTTTGAATAGGTGGGAAACCAGTTTCCCACCGCCCATCTAAAAACTATGAATAATAGTGTTTTTTTTCTTTATTTCAGTATTATATCTATAAGATTGTAGTAATGACATCCGTAACGTGGAATTTGCTCAATCCAGAAGAATCAGAAGAAGCTTTGGAATATTTCTTTCGCCTACCAGATGACGAGTACATTTCAGAAAACGAATGTGATCTGGATGCTGAAGAGGAACCTAGTGCCTTAGATGTTTCTGAAATAAATAACAGTTTTGGAAGTGATGCTGGATCTTATACACACAGTAATATTAATTGTCCTGGTACATCTAATCCCGGTTCATCTGGTATCCATAGTGCTATTAAAGAAGAAAATGGGTAGAAATATTAATTTATAAATCAAGAATAGTAATAAACAATTTACTATTACCCGTACACTTTTTAGGGTAAAAAATTTTGTATGATTTTGATTTGACAAACTTCACATACTTCTCCAGTCTTGGAAAAGCCTGGCCTGCGATTGGAAAATCATGAAACATCTGTTATCGGACAGTGGTCTTTTTCCTCAATTAGAACAAAATCACTGTAACATTGTACCAGAAGCAGAAAAAACAAAAAGAAGAACTCATATGGTCAAATGACTCTTATTACTTCGATAAGTAGTTAGAATTTTAAAGGAACCCGAAATATTGTTATCCCCAAATAATGAAGGTAAGGAGCTGTCATTATTTCAATCCTGGAATTCATTGTAACGCAAACTAATCTATATTGGCAGCAAAAACATGTTCAGAATTGGAACAACTTATGTCTTCCAGAATTAAAAGCTTTTTTGGCTGTCTAATTATAATGGGAATACACAAACTTCCTAGATTAGAAAATTATTGGAGCACAGATCCACTGTTGGGGGTAAATCCACTTTCAGACGTAAGCGGTTTAAAAAAATTATGCAATCCCCGTAATGGTCCTAATTATGACAAACTATACAAGCTTCGACCTCTCATACTCTATGTAAATGAAAGGAACCAAATAGCATATAAATGTTCATCTGTTCTGTCAGTAAACGAATCAATAATCGCTTTAAAAGGGCGAAGTTCGTTCGAACAATATCCACCCATGAAGCCTATCAAACGTGGGTATAAAGTTTGGTGCCTGCCGGCAGACTCCAATACAGGTTTCATAACTAAGTTTGAAATTTATACTGGTAAGTCCGGAGAAGGTTCCAAAATCAAATATGGTGGTAAAAAAGTTACTTTGGGAGAAAATGTTGTTTTGGATCTGACAAACGAACTGAGGAACAAAAACAAATTGCCTTGTTAACAAAGTGTCAAACTTCAAAAGGAACTATTGATAAAAAAAATATATAGTATAGGAACGGTAAGAACAGACAGAGTCGATCTACCACAAATGATGAAAACAAAACATCATTTAAAACGGGTAGAATTTTTGTTCAACTTCCATGAAGCAGTTAGTGCCGTCAAATAGCAAGATAGTAAGCCAGTTTGTTTACTAACAACTGCGACGTCTCCAAAAAATGTTACCACCGTAAAGAGAAGGAACAAGGGTGGCACCAGAAGTTCTGTATACTGCCCAGAAGTAGTAAATATTTACAACTTGGAGTCGATAAGTTTGACCAAAGAAAAGAGAGCTAAGCCATAGGAAGACGACCTATAAAATGGTGGTATAGGATTTTTTTATTTCCTATTGGATTTAGGCGTAGTAAATAGTTTTGTTTTGTATAGAAAATCAAAAAGAAATGCTGGTGACCAGCTAGCATATCGCGTTTCTTTGACTGGACAGTTAATAAACTCGTTTAGTTCCTGTAAGAAACGAGGAAAATCAATTCAGTTTCTTGCCAACAAAAGAAGTGTTCCGGATGAAGTAAGACTATCCTGTGTAGGAGCCCATTTTATAGAGAAAGGTACATACAAGTAGTAAGGGACACCTTCCGCCATCTTGGATTTTGACGTCACAAGGCCGGCCACGTGGGAGACCGTATTTTTCACCTGTATTTTTATGGTTTCTTTTCGGATGCCTTTTTCAGCCCTTAATGGAATTTTCAACCCTTTTTGTTGTACTAAGAGCCTTTTTGACAGACAAGCCTTCTTCGTACTTGCTCACGTAAGGGGTGTATTTAGGGTTTGGTCTTGGGGCTGGTCTTGGGCTTGCGGTTGGTCTTCGACTTGGGGTTGGTCTTGGACTTGGGGTTGGTCCAGGCGTTGGTCTTGGATTTGGGACTGGGGCTGGGTGACGGCTTCTTTTCGGGGGGCCTTTTTTAACCCTAATTAAGGTCCTTTTGGTAATATTAAGAGCAGTACAACCCCTGGAGGTTAGGAAATTGCACGTGTTCTGATTGAAAAAGATTTTTATTTAAGCTCTGTTTATTAGTATGTATTAGGGCCCATTTTTATTTTATCAAATGAGACTGCATAATTGTATTTCTTTTAATTCCTATCTACAGATTGTGATCTTTTACCTATACAAAGATTTCTTTATACATTGGGGTTGTATTCTAATAATTAAATTTCACTGTCATTTTAAATTAATTAATTGATATAAAATTGGTTATCGAGTAAAAGTAATTTTTGGAATGGAAATAAAATATTATATGCTGTGCATACACACAAAATTGTTTTATAGAAAACCAATTCATTATAAAATCCTCATTAAAATATAACAGAGTTAATTACAGTTGGTGTAATTATATAATACCAATATTGAGTAGCATACTTTGTTTAATGATAAATGCTAAAAATCATAAATTTTTATAAAACGATTAAAAGAAAGAAATGACAGTAGGTATTACGTAACGCTTAATTAAAAACAAAGTAATAAAATCTCTTTTTATTTATCAGACTAGAATAGTAGGAAAACAAAAATTGTACAATAATTTGATTATCTCGTCGTTTAAGATTAAAGATACAGTGAAAAACTTATTTACAAAATCAAACATAGGTAAATTATGTAATCTAAAATATAGAAACATTAACGTATAAAGTCCACACACATTCGAATGGTAATATTGCAGAGTCGTTTTGTTATAATGAAACCATCTAGAATTTTTTTCTAGGAAGCGTAAATGATACCCTTTCGGTGCTCGTCCAAAGGAATCAAAATATTCCCCGTTACCATTCTCGTCAATGTAGATAGCAGTCCAATGCTGACCTGGTTTGTTTGCAGGATCGGTGTTTACGATAATTGTACACGGTCTAGGTGCGTGCGTCGGTAGTTGATTAGAAGAACATAGATGCCGAAACACATTCTTGTGGTTGGGGATCAATTTCAAGCATCTCAATACTTGTGCCGCATACATCTTTGGAATTAGTATGCACCCAGTCTTGCAATAGTAATGCGTTTTTCAGTGCACACATAGGCCCAAGGATGTTATGGTTTAAACAACTATATGCTTTTGCTTCCTCTTTCAATTGTTTAATCGATGGACAACCAGTCTTGTCCAGGTTTACTATCGGTTTGTTAAGAAACCTTAAAAACTGCTGTTTTTCACTGCCCTTAAGGTGAATTTTGTTAAACGGGCGCAACACTTTCATCAACTCCTCACGGAAATTGTTGTAGTGTACATAACCTGACCACCATTTCAGGCCGTGATAATTATCCTCCAAAACCTTTGTGACTGTTGTGACATGGATATTGATATAAAGTAACCTCGAGGTAGTTTTATCAGCATCAACGATAAACGACCATGATCTGTAACCACGGCAATTTCTTTCGGTATGAATTCGTAGTTAACACCACCAAACCCTTGTACGTCCAAGTATGCGTCCATCTTCTTTCACGCGCTGCTGCTGGATACTGAAGCTTGAGATCTAGAGTTACTCATTTTTAACAGCTAAAATCCACGACGACGTTCCAATGTTTATCGATCTCGATCACGTTATCGAATTCTGCATACACCAAACAGTTAACAGTTTCAGCGAGCTCTTCACCAAAGCCGACTCCCAGCTGAAGCGAGCCGTTTCTAACTAAATTCCAGTGCGTGCTAGCGTTTGCAGACAAGTCAGGTGTTAGGTCGCAGGCCATTAAACAGTATCCGTTGGGGTAATCGCTTCTCGATATATCGTTACCCTCATTCAAAAAATGAATACCAGTGCCAGAAAATAAGGTGTGATACGCCCTTACATATAAACCATTAACTGTAAAGTCCGCTAGAGTTACTCCTTTTTAACAGCTAAAATCCACGACGACGTTCCAATGTTTATCGATCTCGATCACGTTATCGAATTCTGCATACACCAAGCAGTTAACAGTTTCAGCGAGCTCTTCATCAAAGCCGACTTCCAGCCGAAGGGAGCCGTTTCTAACTAAATTCCAGTGCGTGCTAGCGTTTGCAGACAAGTCAGGTGTTAGGTCGCAGGCCATTAAACAGTATCCGTTGGGGTAATCGCTTCTCGATATGTCGTTACCCTCATTCAAAAAATGAATACCAGTGCCAGAAAATAAGGTGTGATACGCCCTTACATATAAACCATTAGCTGTAAAGTCCGGCTGTAAAGTCTTCGAGGGGATTTGTTGGCCGTTAATATATAACGACATGTAGTTAATATTGCTGTGATGAAAATTGAACGGATTTGAGGCATAATCACCGTTGAAGGCTTTATTTGCTACAAAGCCTACGATGCATCGTTTAGATAACTGACCAAGGTAGCTATTATCCAGTGATTTTCGCTGTATGCCCGCAGGTATAGTTAACACTTTTACGTCGGTCCTTGTAACAGGGTATTTTGCTGCAGTTGTTTCTAAAGCTTTAGCGTGTGCAATTAGAATGGTGGGGTTGATTCGCATACGTCTCACCAGTAAACTAGCGTCCATAATTCGCGTCTTGCAAGTTCAAGCGTGAGCCGCCATTAGGCTAAAAGTATCTCGTGATCGTACAAATTTGGTCTTTAGCTCAACACCGCTTATGAGAAACTTTTCTTGATTAAACAAATCCGAGTGCACGTGACCAATCATCTTAATCTGAGTGCTGGTCGCCACAAGTGATTGGCGTTTTGAGAAACCGTTATTTCCGTTTCCCAGTGTATTCATCTGACCAGCTGTGTCATAGTGCCATAAGGTACAAGCTAGATGCGAACTCTTGGCCTCCTTTCCTTAATTTAGCAACGTTTCGATATATGAGCGGTAGGCGTAAGTGTTGTTCAGTTGTGACACCATCTTCGGATTTAAGTAAACCTCCACTTGTGAGAAAAGCGAATGCATCCAATTGTTTACCGGTGCTACAACATCTGCACCAGTAAGTGCTGTATCGTCTTGCTTTAGAACTTTAGCTGTGATGTACAACATGGTCTGGCTTAAATCTATGTAATCGTTTCCATTTCCGGGTACTACAAACTCTATTGGGGCATCATCACTCAGAGCTGATAAGGGTTTGTAAAATATCCATTCACCACTCTCTATACTTGTCTGCGTCGACGGTAAAGCGAACAAATCCAATTCGGACTTGACGCATTCACACGATTGGGTATGTAGAAAAGCCATTATCTTGAAAATATATCGTCGTAAGTAGGCGTCTTCTTCTTCTTAGCAACAGCTCTCGGTAGAGACTGGTTATTATCGGACAGGCGTACTCTTTTATACCCCGAACCTTCCATCATTTTATCGATTTTCTCGTCGGCTTTACGCTTAAGATTTCTACCTGTCTCGTGAAATCTTTCTTGAAACGAATCCTTAATAGGTCGATCCTCTATGACGTCACCAAGAATATTGACACCCGTTCTGAGAGCTTCTTTCTCGATAGCCTTTGCGCCAGACTTAAATAACGGTATTATACTTCTAAATATACCAACTAGCCAGCTTCCTATTCCGTGACCACGTTTATATGGTGCGCCTCTGTAGATGGTTCAATGTTCCGTACCAGCCTGAATAAAACAAAACAACACTACCTTTGTTTGTACAAGAACAAACATCTAATAATCGTTATTTCTTAAGTTGTTCAATAATATTCAACACTATTGTCAAACCAAGACAACAGTAGTGTGCATTGAATAAACATCACCAGTGTTTTATGATTAAACTGATGTAATATAACAATGGCAAATTCCCGTGTACACGCACAGGTGAATAATGTAAATAAAACCAACCTTAATTACAATACAATCCCTATGCTAATAGTAAACGATTAATACAAGTCCCTACGCTAATAATAACCAATACAATGCAAGTCCTAATTAAAACTAAAGAATAATATAATCAGAAATAATAAATAAACTAAGTCAATCGTCCGTCGAACTAATAACTAATAATGTCTATGGAAACCACTACGTTACGATACTGTCGTCGGGTCGACAGGTCTCAACCTGCCTACTCCTGGTGGTGCAGTCGGATGGCCTTTGGGTAGTAACTGATTACTACACCCGAAAATGTTTTCGTGATGATACGGATGGCCTTTTGTAGAACCTAAATTACTACACCGAAGGAAATGTTGGCTGATATAGTGAAGCAAACCGCCAGTCTAGGCCCGCTAGTAGAATGGAGACTACTACAACTAAAGCTCGTTTGGTCGAACAATGTTCACTAACTCTGATTTTACCGCGCTTATAAAGGCATCGAACAATGGAATCCTTCATAAGGTCACGCTAAGCACCTATAGCGTAACGTAACAGTTCAATATCGTTACCAGCCTGATTTTATAATATTTTTGATAAGGACAAACCATTTTTACTTTCTTAAAGTGTAGTTTCAGATCGACGTCCCAAACTCGAATGGCATTAGTGCACCGTATCTGTTTTTTTAATCTCGATGTTTCAAATTCCGTGTCATCACGGGGATGTATGTAGTGAAAAACCACATCTATCTTCCGTACATAGTTTTCTGAAGTAATATTTATTTAAGCATAGCGGAGATAAAACATCGCCCACAATTTGCGGTTCAACGATATCGCAATAACAAACATTGCGTTGGTAATCCTATCCATATATAGCTGTATTGGTTCCATAGCTATGTTTGGTACGATAACCCAGCTAAACGTTGTGAAATCACATAAGAGTTTTTAATTTCGTAGTGACGCTTTTAGATTATGGTATTCGATTGTTAGCAATTTACTTATTAGCTCGTGATTATTTAGCTCACTGGCAATTTCTTCTATGTTGGCATAATTCCCCGAGGCAAAATGTAACAATACCGTCCTCGTATAAATGGATTTCTCGTTGTCGGTTGGAAATGTGATGCAGCATCGTAATTCTCACCTATGAGGGTCCGTTGAACGTAGGGTGATACAGTAACATAACATCTTCGCTCATTTCCGATAAACTCTCGTGGTATATTTATCTCTTTAATGTACGTCGCAAACTGTCGCTAACCGTGTGGGTTTGTAGTTTTTCGCTTTCTTAATGTCTCGTGAACCAGATCGATAATGTTGAAATGTGGTATGATCTCTCCTTTTATTGTGACAGTACCTATTTAACCCCAAAATACATCACTGCTCGTATTCAGTATACGCAGGAAAGCCTCGTCTTTTCTCTTATATGAAGGTGGAAGTGTTGATACTATTTCATCGTGCGCCAAACCTTTGGGTTGCGGTGATTCTCTAATATCATCATCAGCATCACCCTTATTGTTATGCTAGCGGGATGACGTAATTGATTGGAAAAGTGCAGATATCTTTGAAGAACTTGATTGTATTGCTGCCATTTGTTATGATCAGTCATTTTGGTTTTTAAAACTTTATCCGTATCGTTACCTAGCTGCGTTAAAATGTTGTTTTGTGTGACATATGGTGCCTGTAATCGCTGTATAAAGTCTATCGGTAGAATAATCATCTTCATGTTGTTGTTGTCCATGGTTATTAAAATAGATTACCCAGAATTCCACCGAGTAAATCTCCTAACAAGAGTGGTAGAAATGCACCCCCTTTCTGTACAAGAAACTGTTTCTTCTTTTTTATAGATTCGCCTCTCCGTGCCAAGCGTCTTAAAGTCTGAGAGAGTCGCTGCTTCTGATAAGCTGACAGAGGTACACGACCTTTTAAAATGTTATGTGCACACTCCCAAATACATTCCACCTGCCTACTATCCAGACATTTCAATAAAGCGTCACGTTGACTTTTACTTAATCTGGATAATTCACGCAGGATATCGGTGTTTTCGCTTAAAACGTTAACCATCATATATGATATAATCTTTATGACTGTGCGGCTTAAACCCTTTTTGTGCTATATATACCTGGCAAATATCTTGAGGTCCGAAGATGTTTGTTCTATATCGCAGCACATCTGGTGTATTCTGTTTTAAGTCGAATAATAAATATCCATGTGGGTTTGAAGTGGCATCTTGGTACGCTGCCTCTAAAAATTTCGGGTTGTCCGGTGAAATCTGTCTTGCTAAATGCTGTATCTAAAATTATGTAGTGTGCATTGAGAGAAATATCCCGCTGTCCGCGTCCTTGATGAAATATGTTTTGAGTTAAGAAAAACACACTTAGGTTTCTATGATGACAGGCCTTTGTAAAAATATCAACCGCTGAACCGTTAGTTTCGCGCATTAGATTATCAATTATTATTAAGACCCGTTTTTCTTGCGAAAACCCTTTTGAAATTCTACAGAGAGATCTTTGAACAACGGCTGCCACTCGCTGTAAAACCAGATAATTTTTTCAAAAACTGTAACGCAGGCAGTTTCGATATTTTTTAGAAAATCTACAATGAAATACGATTTCCTACAACCAGATGACCCCGCTACTATTGCCGAAAAGGGGTGCTTAAACTGACCCTCCTTCTCGGATCGCTAAACGATACTGAAACGTCTCTGTCATCATCTTGGTTTAAATACCAAGTGATCTGCGACACCGTTATATTTTACTTTTTAATTAAGCGTTACGTAATACCTACTGTTTTCTCTTTCTTTTAATCGTTTTATAAAAATTTATGATTTTTAGCATTTATCATTGGTATTATATAATTACACCAACTGTAATTAACTCTATGTTATATTTTAATGAGGATTTTATAATGAATTCGTTTTCTATAAAACAATTTTGTGTGTATGTACAGCATATAATATTTTATTTACATTCCAAAAATTGCTTTTACTCGATAACCAGTTTTATATCAATTAAGCATAAGTCAAAACATAGAAAGTAGTATTAGTGTGCCTATACGTGCAGCAGAAAACGGTAGTTATAACTTTTATTTATTTATTTAGTTGCACAGATTTAATTACAGCTAGTGCAAACAACATATCTTTTTTAAAAATATTAAGTGTTTGGATAACGAGGACCTGTGTACATACAACAATTTTAACGAAGGGATGGTGATTAAAGATATTTCAAAGGTAAGCAACCAGTTTGAATATTCGTTTAGAAAAACAATATTCTCATTACTGTGTCGTGTAATTAACTTTAAATAATTTTTTGCATTGAACGTTGACATTAATTTAAAATGACAGTGAAATTTAATTATTAGAATACAACCCCAATGTATAAGTAAATTTTCGTATAGGTAAAAGATCACAATCTGTAGATAGAAATTAAAAGAAATACAATTATGCAATCTCATTTGATAAAATAAAAATGGGTCCTTCAGAACATGCAATTGCCTAACCTCCAGGGATTGTACTGCTCTTAATATTACCAAAAGGACCTGAATTAGGGTTGAAAAAGACCCCTCGAAAAGAAGCCGTCACCCAGGGCCAGCCCCAAAGCCAAGACTAACGCCTGGACCAACTGCAAGACCAACCCCAAAACGAACCCCAAGACCAAACCCTAAATACACCCCTCACGTGAGCAAGTACGGAGAAGGCTTGGCTGTCAAAAAGGCTTTTAGTACAACGAAAAGAGTTGGAAATTCCATCAAGGGCTGAAAAAGGCCTCCGAAAAGAAACCATGAAATAAGGTCAATTGCTGTCAAAAAGACCATAATTAGGCATGAAAATTCCATCAAGGGGTTGAAAAAGGCCTCCGAAAAGAAACCATAAAAATAAGAATGAAAATCCCAGATGGCCGGCCTTGTGCCGTCAGACTCCAAGATGGCGGCCTAGGTGTCCCCTTACTACTCATACAGTAGATGTCGAAACTGTAGCACAAAGATAAACGAAAAAAGGACTCCTCACACATGTTCTTTATATAAAGTACCTATTTGTGTACCCTTTTGTTTTAAGAAAGTTCATTCAAAATAAGCTGATATATTTTTTAAGCTTTTTTTTAAGTAGGTGTTTTTTTTTCTTAATTTTTGAAAAAATTATTTTTTTAGTTTTTGTACTTATACATTATTTTTTCAATAAAGGTTTTACATGAAAATTATTTTCTCCTGCGTCTTTTTTACCTGTTAAAGGGTTAACGTGTGGAGCATTAATTATTATCTTTCCTGCTAATTTAAAAAATTGTCAATTTGATCAAATTATTCTTTTGATTTTAATGCTATTCTTGTTAGGTTGTGTAAATACGAGCATAAGTCAGTAATGACCATCACCCTTAATAAAGCACCCATGAAAAGTACGAGATAACTGTTTCTCTTCTCGTTGTCCGTAATAAATGAAGTTTTATCTTTTAAACAAGAACATCCACAACACAATTAATTTTTTGCCGTTTTAATCATCCACTTTAAAACAAATTCCATTTAGATAATTTTGCAACGATTCCCGAAACGAGCCGTAATAATTGTAATATTCGTAAGATACGCTTATCTTATAATTAATATAGTTACATGCATTAAATATCTTTTGATGATTATAATCTCTAAATCTGAGAGAGAAGATATCCGCTTACAATTAGAGAGGAAATTAGATAATGAACCGATTTTTCCGGAAACTCTACAAACTCGATTATTTTATTCGACTTTGATATGAAAAATCTGGATTTGTCAAATTTAGTATACATTTATAATAAAACAATATAAAAATGCAAAGATGGGTTATATACGTATTATAAACGATCCAATATCTTTTCATGGCGACGCTTACGTTTGTTGGATTTTCACTTAAAGTAAAATACTATGATACTTTATATTTAAATTAAAATTGTATTTTCCAAAAAAAGGTCGACACCAACAATTTTAGTTCAGATTGTAAAATACGTTATTAAGGCTCTCTAAATTGTCTCTAAAAGGTGCTAAATTGGAGATGTATCAAATATTTATAACAGCACTTTTCAAGTCATACATCATCTCGTTTCTATCAACTGATTTAAATTTATATATAAAATATTATGTGTTAAAATGAAAAATGAGCGATCCATATCAATATTTAGTTTCATACTTTTCTTTTACGTCAATGATAAAGTCAAGCTCAATTTTCACAGTCCAAAATCTACAAAAGGGTTAAAAAATTGCTTGTATTTTGGGTGTAATAATTTAAAATTAACAATCTGATGTCGTTTTTACTTGTCATTTTTTAACAGAAACCTTTCATTATTTCCAAAAAACATAGCTTTGCGACACAAACAACGAAATTCGTGTTTCAAACCGTGACCATGGATTTACGGATAATGGTTACATATTAATACCCTGCTTTGAAATTAGAACACTTGGAATAATGCAAAATGCGGTTTTATTCCTTTGATAAGTTATTCTAGAAGTCAAAATTAATCATTAAATATACAGGGTGCGCCATTAGTGCACTGAAGTATGATATATCTGTTATTATAGACGATATGCAGAAATTATAAGCAACTTCAAATTTCACATTATAAAATTATTTTCGTGGTTACAGGGTGTTACATATTACCAGGGTGTACCGGATGAACTAATAAGCCGATCCTCCGGATATATCTCAGGAACTGTTTATTGTACATCTTTGGGAAAAAATATTCCGCAATAAAAACGACCAAGGGAAATCGCTGGAAATAACTTTCAAGTTTCTAGCTTTACCGCTAGAGGGCATAATCTTTATAGAAAAATTTAGAAACAATTTTTTTATAAAATATATCCAATCATAGTAGGTATTAAATAAGTAAATTAGAATTTCTGCAAAAATTTTGTTAAATACTTTTTTCTCTATTATTTCAAATAAAGGGTGGGGGAGAGTGGGAATGTTTGTATAAATAAATGCCTATACTTAACTTTGGTTTGGATCAACCTATTTTAACGAAATTATTCTCATTCAAAAGGGCGTAGATGAACCAATTACATCTACTATAAAACAATTGCATTTAGTTTCAATTGTCGTAGATAGAGGGCACTTTCGAATAAAAAAATTAAAATTTGTCTATGCTACGATTTTTAAATGGAAACACCAAAGTATTGTAAATTACAACGGAAACTGATTAAATGCGTAACTAAATGGCACAAACCGCATGTCGATATCTTTTGTCTAACTCGAGATATAAGTAAAAACGCGTAAACATACGTAACTAGTATTATAAGTTAAAATAACAAAATATATGAAAATAAGATCACACACATTAAAACTTAATGTCCAATTAAATGTTCAAAATGTTTTCGATCATAGCCCACACAAAGACGTAATCTATCACGGGTATACATAACAGCTGCTTCAATCTCAGCTTTCGATATATTATTTATTGCGTTTCTAATGCGTTGTTTCAAGTCTTGTCGCATGGTTGGTCGAGTTTGAAAGACTTAACTCCTTCAATATTCCCCATAGATAAAAGTGTAGACATGTTAAGTCTGGAGAACTAGCTGCCCATGGAAATATACTTCTCCTTCTAATCCATTTATATGGATAGCTTAAATTCAAATAATCTCTAACTCGCCCGGAAAAGTGCGCAGGACACCTATCATGCTGAAATATCAGATCTCTTCGTGTTTGTAAGGAAATGTCTTCTAATAAAATAGGCAATTCATTTTACAAAAAATTTAAATATGTATCGCCATTTAAAGTTTCTTCAAAGAAATATGGTCCTATGATTTTTCCATCAACTATACCACACCAAACATTAAGACTCCACCTACCTTGAAGCTGCACTTCGTCCATCCAGTGCGGATTTTCTTCAGCCAAATAATGCATATTATGCAGATTAACACCACCTACGCTACTAAAGGTGGCTTCGTCTGTCCACAAATTATTTGATATGATATGCAGTTGTTCTTCCAGCATACCTAACATCCAATTGCAGTAATCCAGCCTTGCATCGAAATCTCTTTCATGTAAAGCTTGGTGGAGAACTACATGATAAGGATGCAGTCTAAAAACATAGGAAAACAAATATTTTTAAGGAATGAATGAATTGATTAAAGTGCCATGTTGCCGTTTTTATCGCAATATAAAAATGAAATAGTTAAATTTCAAATTTAAAGAAGATTACAATTTTCAAACTTACACCGTGCAGTTCATAATAAATATTATAAGAAACCTACCTGTTCAAAAAATTCGTTGCAAGATTTATTAAGAACACGTTTCTGTTAAAATACAACATTCTACTTTATTCATGAACACCATCGAAAATAATTTCACTTCATTTTGTTGCATCCGTTTTTGGATATTGCTTGTTGTACGGAAGTTACAAGTTTTTTATTATTGCCAAATTAATAATAGCTTTCGTGGTGAAATGTGTAGTGTACTTAAAATAAAAAGCAACACATAACACGCTAGGGGGCGTAACTGCAATCTTGAATCTAATAAAAAAACAACTGATCTTTAAAGTCAAGGATAATCTGAACTTTTTTTGTTTGGCACTTTTTGACGTATGTCTAAAAATAAAGTGGTGGGGGGGGTATTCAAAAGTTTCGTTAAATAACCCCCTGTATCTTCGAAACGGCTGAGCCGATTTTAACAACATTGGGCGCGTTGAAATATGCTATTCTTGAGCTACAAATGTTAAAATAATTGAAGTTTTGTTAGTTTCACATTCCGGCAGAAACGGTGATTTTCGCAAATAAATTAAATGCATTGGCATGACTTTTTTTCATGAACAAGTAGCTAAATGATGCCTAAACAAGCTCGCGAAAACCGCATCTCGATATCTTGTTCCTAACCTAAAATATCGGCTAAAGAAAACTTTATACGATAATCCCTTAAATTTTATTTTTTAAACTATATTTTTCTGTAATTGTTTCTATTATGTAAGTTGTGACCCTAAAAAGGACCGATTTAAAGGAGGAAGGTTTTAATGCCCGTAAATGCTCGAAATGCTGACCATCACGCTCTATGCATTGCTGAAGCCTCTCATGACTAGACAAAACTGCAGCTTCAATTCGGCTCTCGGTATGTTACGTATTG
Organism: Vesta saturnalis; assembly: GCA_036346205.1. NCBI lineage: Eukaryota > Metazoa > Arthropoda > Insecta > Coleoptera > Lampyridae > Vesta > Vesta saturnalis. Next base: position 5,625,565 of record JARFJB010002009.1, read on the forward strand.
CGTTACGAATCCGGTTTTTCATATCTTCTCTAGTAGTAGGTTGAATCAAACACGATGTCCTTTAAGCGCCCCCATAAATAAAAATCGAGGAAAGTTAAGTCTGGCGATCGCGGAGGCCATGGAAACAGACTTCCTCTTCCAATCCACCGCTGTTGAAATACTGCATTAATATGCTCTTGCACATTAATAGCGAAATGCAAAAACAATGTTTCCTTGTTTCCAGAGGCACATCTTCCAACAACAACGGTAATTGATTGGCCAAAAAGTCAAGAAATACATTGCCATTTAGGGGTTGCTCGAAAAAATATGGCCCAATAATTCTGCCTCCCAGTATGCCACCCCATATATTTAAACTCCAACGTCCTTGGCATATTGCATATTGTGCAGATTGACTTTCCCGTCACTACTGAAGGTGGCTTCATCGGTCCAAAGAATTTGGAATAAAAATTCTCTATTTTCGCGTATCATGCCTAACATCCAATGGCAATAGTCTAACCTTCAATCAAAATCTTACTGTTTCAAGGCCTGATGCAAAACTACATGATATGGGTGCATTCTTAAAGTAATTAAAAAAAGTTTAAACGAATACCTATATATTTTGATGGCCATTAGGACTTACCTATGGTCCTTCAAAATATTTTGAACCGTTGTCCGTGATATGCCCAACTCAGTGGATAATGCTCTTGTGCAAACATGAGGATTTCCTTCAATATAGCCCAGTACACGGTTAATATTTTCTTGTGTTCTTCCAATTCTTTGCCTAATCGGGGAAAAACATCGCAAGGACGCCGATTTGGATATCGAGCCGCGTAAACTCTTTTAGCTACTGCGGCATTCTGAATACATTAAAAATAAACCGCAAGTATATCAACAGCTTCATTATTCGTAAAACGCATTTTGAAAGCACAAAAATTGCTCAAAGTAACGCGAAAGTATTGACAATTATTGATAATTTGAGGATTATGTATGTTTTGTTTAGGTATCTGTTTCCATTGCCTGCTTCTATTAATTGTATTTTCCGTATATATCCATAGTGGATATGCATTTAAACAAACAAAAAATAGGCCTTTCGTATAACTTTTAGCATTGCTTACTTGCCCGTAGTAATTTCAAAAAGGGTGATTTTATTCTGGTGTATAAATTTACAGACATTTAAAATCGCAATTTCTGGTAATTTCAAAAAGGGTGAATAAATTTACAAACATTTAAAATCGCAATTTCTAGGTAACCTATTCAGAGCCGAAATTGAAGCTGCAGTTTTGTCTACCCATAAGAGGCCTCAGCAATGCACACAGTGATGGTCAGCATTTCGAGCATTTATGGGGGCATTAAAAACCTTCCTCCTTTAAATCGGTCCATTTTAGGGCCACAACTTACGTAATGGAAACAATTCCAGAAAAATATAGTTAAAAGTATAAAGTTTTCTTTGACCGATATTTTAGGTTAGGAACAAGATATCGAGATGCCGTTTTCGCGAGCATGTTTAGGCATCATTTAGCTACTTGTTCATGAAAAAAATTCATACCAATCCATTTCATTTTTTGCGAAAATTAACCGTCTCTGTCTGAATATCGAAAAAAGCCATCTTGCGACGACATCTGAAACTAACAAAACGTCAATTATTTTAAGGAATGAATGAATTGATTAAAGTGCCATGTTGTCGTTTTTATCGCAATATAAAATAAAATAGTTGAATTTCAAATTTAAAGAGGTTTACAATGTTCAAACTTAAACGTGCAGTTCATAATATTGTAAGAACCAAACTGTATTAAGAACACGTTTCTGTTAAAATACAACCTGCTACTTTATTCATGAACACCATCGAAAATAATTTCACTTCATTTTGTTGCATCCGTTTTAGATATTGCTTGTTGTACGGAAGTTACAAGTTTTTATTATTGTCAAATTAATAATAGCTTTCGTGGTGAAATGTAGTGTACTACATTGTACTTAAAATAAAATGCAACACATGTCATTTTATCCATTTTCACCGCCATCTATGAATGGTGTTGTGTTGTATTGTGGGCCAACATCTAGAAGTAACGAAATTTCAAGCAACCTTAGTTGTACATCAACTGTTACCCTTACAAAATTTCGCCTTAACTAAGACAATTCCAAGTTATATTATTAACAGTACAGGGTTATTACAAATGATGTTGATTTCAATTATAAATATTACTGGATTAACCTGTTTTAAGACCATTTCAGTTGGTACCACTGGAAAGAAAACTCATAAAGTTTTGTTTACATTGATTTAAGTACGTATCAGCTATTTGTTAAAGTCAATTGTTGTCAATTGTGTAATGGCTGAATTTGAAGACAGGAAAGCATTTTATGTGTTTGATTTTCACATCAACCAATCAGTTATTAGTGTGCAACGTTACTTTAGAACCAAATTTAATGAAGATCCTCCTAGGAGTCACAAGTGGTACTTGAATTTTAAGAGAAATTGGTGCATTTGTAAAAGAAATCAGTCTGTAAGCAATGACGCTGTAGAGCAGGTAAGGAAAGTTTTACGCGTAGTCCATAGAAATCTACTGTTAAATGCAGCAAACAGCTTGGTATACCACAGTCAACAGTTTGGAAAATTTTACGTAAACGTATAAATTTCAAGCCTTCCAAACTTCAGCTTGTTCAAGCATTAAAACCAACTTTCTTTTGTGAGAACATGTAGGCATTGATGGAAAATTAAAACTGTGTAAAATGTTTAGTCTTTAGTGATGAAGCCACATCCGTGAATAGACATAATGTCATAATATGGTTCGGAGAACCCACACACCTACATCGAGCACTTACACTCCGAAAGTTAATTTATCTTCTACTATCATTTACAACAAAGTGTACGGACCTTTTTCTTTGTTGGACAAACAAAGGCTTCTACCGAAATTAGAACAAGAATCCTAAACTTCATTCTGGACTTCAAAATCGGCTGCCTGGCAGATGAATCGGCCATGCAGATCCAAGTGATGTTGCACTCTTGAGCTGGCCTCCAAGATCTCGAACATCACCCCTGTGATTTTTCTTGTGAGGATACATCAAACATAAAGTGTATACACCACCATAAAGCATACCTGAGATCCAACAACGGATTACCAGAGCTATCGAAACAATCGACCTGAACACTCTTAACAAAGTATGGCAAGAGCTTGATTACACGCTTAACATCTGTCGTATCACAAGGGGTTCCATATGGAACATTTATAATTCTTGGCACCTGGGATGTAACTTTTTAAGTTTTTCTTAAAATGTAGCCATAAATATTTTTCTATGATAAATAAAACTAGTTTTATGTGCACTTAAAATCATGAACATCATTTGTAATAACCCTGTATAATAACTACTATAGATCGGACTGAAAGTAGCGCCGAATTGGTGTTGTAGTATTTTGATTTAATAATTAACATTTAAACAGTTTCATCAATCGAAATTAGATTTTAAATTAACATAATCAGAAATCATATTAGGACACATAAAAATGCATAAAACTGATTTGGGTTGGATGTACAGGGTGAGTCAACAATAGAGTAAAATAAACTGGTGTTTTATGGATAAACTTTGCCAATAAAATGTATTTATCATGTTATGTGGCTAGTAAGTGTGCGCATCTTAAAATTATTCTTGACTATACGAAGTGTTCCAAAAAAAGCAGGACAAAACAAAGTTTGTATTTTTTAATGGAACACCCTGTATATTATCCATTTTTTTTTATTCTACGTCCAATTATAAAACTCCATTTATACAGGTACCTAAAATTTACGGTTTTTGAAATTATCCAAAACATTTATTATTGTGCATCATCTTGTGTTATGTTAGGAAAAGGTTTATATTTGGCCCAAGGAAAGACCAAGTTTAAGCCTATGTTCTGAAAGAAAAATATTGGAGATATATGCTACAGTGTGTTCAAAATTTATGTTCAAACTTGCGAAACTTCAAATTCAAAAATATCACTTTTCTAAAATAGAACACCCGGTTTATGTTTATGCTGTGCTAAAGAAAAACAAAAACTACAGAATTCTTCATAAGTATGCCATATACCTATCTCTCACTGATTTTGAGTTATTTTGATTTTTCTATATTATTCAATATTTTAATCGTTGCTTTTAATATCACGTTATCATAAGAACTTAATATAAAATAAATTAGCATTCTCAAGTCATCGAATAATTCAAAAGCTACTAATGAGTCCGAAAAGATATCCCTCCTGTTGAATACACACATTTAGTCGTTTTCTTATGTTTTCCCTCACGTTCCCCAGCATTTCCAGTGCTATCGTTCCACAAGCGTCTTGTATCCTATCTTCCACATCCTCTCTTGTAGTGGGAGATATGCACGTTCTTTAATATAACCCCATAAGAAGAGACCTAATGGGGTAATATCGCAGGATCTTGGGGGACACTGGACAAAACCTCCATGCCCAGTCCATTTTTAAGATTAATTATCATCTAAAAAATCACGTACCTCTCGGTGGTAGTTCGGAGGGGCACCGTCCTGTTGCAGCCACATATTCCGTCGTTCATCATTAGTAAGCAGATGAAGAGGGTTAGGGAAAATTTCATAGAGGAATTGAACGGTAGGTACTACCAGTCAGGGGAGCCTCTCCTAACACATTAACCAGTTAATTCACTTTTAAAGTAATCCGTTACTTTACTATTGAACGCACAAAACTTCCAAAGCTTAAATGGCTATCAAAATGCAAAACAGTTTGACAGGTCAAAAATTTGTCATGTGAGAATTGTTTTGATGGCTACTCCGAATAATCACAAGAAAAGCGATTGAAATATTAAATAATGTAGAAAAATCACAATAACTCATAAACATACTGTGTTTTCTAGTTGAGAAGTGATATTTTGGAATTTCAAGTTTTACAAGTTCCAACATATATTTTGAACACCCTGTACCATTGCTCTCTAATATTTCTTCTTTAGAAAATAAGCTTGACCTTTCCTTGTTCCAAATATAAAATTTTTCCTAACAAAACACAACATGGTTGTACTAAAGTTATGCCTGTAAATGCAATTTTTTTTGATAGGATTCGAATTATTTCAAAAACCGTAAATTTTACATGGATTAAACCTGTATAAATAAAGTTTTATAATCACACGTAGAATCTAAAAATCGAATCACTTATACAGGGTGCTTCATGAAAAAAATTAACTTTGTCATGTCCTGCTTTTTTAAAACACTCTGTATAATCCAGAATAATTTTAGAATGAGCACATTTACTAGCCATATAATGTGATAAATACATTTTATTGGTTAAGCTTACCCATAAACAACCAGTTTACTTTACTCTATCGTTGATTCACCCCGCACCTTCAAAAAAGCGCTATGCGCACTTTTCTTTATAGTTCATAATATGTTATAAGGAAAAGTTTTTTTAACATTTAAAATCTTTCCAATAACTTATTAATTAAATGTGTCAGCTTAGATATGATTTCAAGTTTTATTCGCAATCTTTAATGTCACTTAAGAAAACAAGCTGCAATCTTAATTGTTTTTAATTTTTGGTTTATTTCCCCGCCAATTAAATGAATATTTTATAAACTTACCTCTGTTGAATTCCATTTATTACAATTAAATTAGATCGCGGTTTAATCCAAGCTGTTCTGATTGGGCATAATGCCCCAATAAATATATACAATGCAGATTCTAACCCAGATACGCAATTTACATGTGTAAGAGCGAGACAAAACCATAGGAAATTACATGAGAGTAACAGAGAAATAGAAACACTATTACTATTATTAGTTGCAATTAGTGAACTAACTGCTCATTGATATTTAAATGTGGTACAAGGTTATTTTCGAGGATAGTTCAAAAACGGACACATGTTCCCAAAAAAAAAGGAATCTGTTTACCAAAAACGGGTATGTGTTTCACAAAAGCGGGTAAAATTTGTAGTATTTGACAGTTTCAAGCGAACAGCTACTGGTTGTAGGGTATTGGCTGTTGAAAAATTCGACATTTTATTAGTAATAAATGAAATTTATGGAAAAAAAGTATTGTGGATACAAAAAAGTTCCCTTCACTAACGAGTGTTACCCCCTCTTGCCCTAATCACAACAAGATTCCTACGGGGAAGCGCATCCATTACGTGTTGAAGTTCAGCTTGTGGGTTATTATCCCATCCTTTCAATGCAGTAGTTTTCTGCTCTCTAATGGTGGTTGAAACTGACCTCTGTGCTCGAATCCGACGTTTTAGATTGTCCATATGTGCTCTATCGGATTGAGGTCTGGACTGTTTGCCGGCGGTGCTAAAGTTCTGATGCCAACTTCGTTTAGGTATTTCAAAACCTCTCGAGCGACATGACATCATGTGCTGTCTTGCATTAACACAAAGTTGTCTCCAATAAATGGTGCAAATGTAATGACATGGTCTCGAAGAACTTCTACTTACCTGTGAGCATCTACACCGCTTCTATCAAATATCACCAGGTCTGTACGAGCTTCGTAAGAAACTCCCCCCCCCCATATCATTATTGAGCCTGCTTTGTAACCCACAGTTTCCACAAAAACACAAGAAGCAAACCGGTCATTTGGGCGTCTGTATACACGTTAACGTCCATCGGGACACTTTAAAGAAATTCTGGCCCCGTCGGAGAATAGAACATTCTTCCACTATTTCAAATTCCATATACTGTAATAATAAAAATAATTGGGTAGGCGGTTAATTCTGCCGCTGAATGTATTTTGTTATTTTAAATTATAATACAGAGTGAGCCAATATTAGTTACGTATGTTTACGCGTTGTTATTTATATCTCGAGTTAAACAAAAGATATCGACGTGCGGTTTGCGCCATTTTGTTACGAATTTAATCTGTTTCCCATATAATTTACAATACTTAGGTGTTTCCATTTAAAAATTTTAACATAGACAAATTTTAATTTTTTTTTCGAAAGTGCCCTGTATCTACGATAATTAAAATTAAATGCAATTGTTTTATAGTAGATGCAATTGGTTCATCTACGCCCTTTCGAAGTATAATAATTTCGTTAAAATAGGTTGATTCAAACCAAAGTTACAGTTATTCATACAAACATTCCCACTCTCCCCCACCCTTTATTTGAAAAAATAGAGAAAGAGTATTTAATAAAATTTCTGCAGAAATTATGCATCATTCTAATTTAGTTATTTAATACCTATTATGATTGGACATATTTTAAAATTTTTTTATAAAGGCGGTAAAGCTAGAAACTTGTATGTGATTTAGCTTGGCCGTTTTTACTAAGGATTTTTTTCCCAAAGCTGTACGATAAACAGTTCCTGAGATATAGCCGCAGGATCGGCTTATTCGTCCACCCGGTACAAAACAACTTTTTTTAGTGAGACACCCTATACATATATTATTATAAATTAGGTTAAGGTCATCAACCCCATACTTCCAATATACGGTTTCATTAGGTTATACAGGGCATTTCAAAAGTTATGGTCAGTTTTATACGAAAATCATTCTCATTTCAACTTCCTGTATACCCTCGACAGGACAACCTGGCATTGACTTTTTGCAGGCATAACTTTTTGAGATTGGTCCAGTTTTAAGAGAACGGCGGCTATTTTTACAATATTTCAACAATTTAATATAGGGTGAGCCAGAACACGAATACATGATCTTCTCATTTTTTTCAAATGAATACCAAGCTGGTAGCGTAGTGGTGATACGACCTGCTTAGCATTCGGGAGGTGATGGGTTCGATTCCCGTTACCGTCTACCTTGTATGAGGTTTTTTCAGGGAGATTTCCTCATACATATGTAACAGCATGTGTGGCTACTTAGGCGAATGCTGTAGTAGTATTTTCCCCCTCAGCACCCTAACTCCGTTCCTTCCGATCCTATCCTGACCACACCTATTCTTAATCCCACCATGCATATATACGTAATGTTCCTTTTTTCAACTGAATCACCGCATATTTTTTTAAAAGTGAAAATACACCATATGTTCTTTCATTTCTATTAAGCATTCCCTATAGCTAAAATCATTAATTTCTGAAATAATGTTGAATTTAATAACAAAAGGAATTTTTTTGTATTTCTGTTATAACAAGTTAGTCGTGGACAAATGATAGTGTGGAAATAGTTATAAAAAATTAAAAAACATCAATATTAGCAATCATCGTCGTGTTATCGAAGTCTATCTCATGTGTTTCTCTTTTCTTAAATTAATCCTCTTATTTGTGTGGCCCACGTACATTTTTTCGGCATGGTATTTCGCATACTTTATGGTTTTCTACATTATTTTTGTTTTTATGTTTGGTAGTATATTTGCAATGTTTCTGTAGGTTGTGAATATGGTTCGGATCGTATGTTTTTTTAGGATCTTACTTAACTCTGAGCGCTGCTCAGCAATCTTCATCTTCTTCAACGCGTGGATTGCGTGGTTGTTACGTGATTGTATGTAATGCCTGTTGACATCTTTGTGTTGAGATTTGTGGTATTCCAAAAAAAAGCGTTGTAATTGTGATGCTGTTGGTGGTGTAGCTGTTGTCGCTCGGTTGTGACTGATGTTGCTGGTGCCCTGCGTCAGCAACATTAGCTACAACCGAGCTTATTATGTCAATGGTGTTGTTTTGTACGATAGACATGTTTTTACAACTGTATCTTTTTATTCGTTTTTCTCCTTCGGTCGTGTAGGTTTTTCTGCATTGTTTATGCTCCTTCTTGTAAAGCATTTTTCCTTGTACCCTGACGTTCGTTAGTGAATAAGGAATTTGAATGGAACTTGGGGCACCTTGATGAAGTCTCCCTTGGTATTATTACGGTTTGTGTGTATCGATATTGATCTCGTTGATTTTTTTCCTTATTGTTCTTTTCTAAATAAATAAGCTGAATCTTTAACAGCTCTTCTTCATCTCGTAGTCCGATTTGTTCGTGACAACAGTTGCATATCTTTATTGGCCGTCAGTATAATAATTTCGCGCTGTTTTTTAGTTTCCGTAGAAGCAGATGTTCTTCTTGTGTTAGATTCCTTTTGGGTGGTTGTGCTCGTCTGGTAATCTTTTGTTACATCTTGTCGTATGGTGTCTGCAACGTCTGTTGGTAAGTCGGTTATTACAGCCTATACGCTGCAAAAGATGCCTTCCGTTGATATTCTTGATGGTGCATAATTAAATCTTTAGTTAGTAGGCTTATTGTTGCAGCAGAGTACCTAATAATTTTTACTTTAATAGTTTGGTCAACCGTTCGTCGGACGTCAAAAACGTCAAAATTTGATTTTTGAATTCGGTGCACATACTGAGCGTCTAGCAGTGTATGATTTTCGAGATGTCACTGACGCCACCACGTCCGTGTGGGATACATCTTCGTAACGATTATACCGTTCTCGACAAAATTAGGAGTGCCGTTTTAGTGGATACGAAAAAGCGGTTTGCAACACGACTCTGTTATTCGGCGTCGAAAGCACCAGTGGTTAGCTTACGATGAAACTACGCCTAGAAAGGACGACTCGCACGAAAATTGCGTCGTGGCTGTCGCAACGTCCTTCTGAAGCTACCTTCTGAACAGTTTTACAGAACCGTAACCAGTTTTCGAAGGAGACGTAATTGTTGCAACGCCTCGAAGGCCAATCTCCAAGGCGACTCTACCGATCCTGACCAAATTGGTTTGGCATTTCCGAAGCCGTTATTGAGAGTCAGATTGAGGCGACTCGCGTGAAAATGCGTCACAACGAGCTATTTTCCAAACACCTCGACAGATTTTCGCGAAACTTGGTACGTACGCGGGGAACTCTTAAGCAGTTTTCAAGGACGACGTAATTGTCGCGACGCCCAGAAGGTCAATTTTCGAGACGACCCTACCGATTTTGACAAAAATTTGTCAAATGGGGTGAGAAGTTATGAAAAAACCGTTATTGAACGTGGAACTATCGGGAGGCCGAGAAGTGGCGACTCGCTTGAAAACGGCGCCACGTCTTCGTTTTCCGGAAATACAACGTTCCCGTGGAGCTATTTTGTGAACACTTCGACAGATTTTTGCGAAAATTGGTACGTACGTGTATGGGACGAAGCGGGGAAATCCCGTAAGCAGTTTTCGAAGCCAACGTGATTGTCTAGACGGCTCTACCGAATTTACCAAATTTGTGAGGTGACGAGTTACGAAGAAGTTATTTGCGACGCAGTTATTGAGCGTCGAACTAAAGGGCAGTCAGATTGTGGCGACTCGCGCGAAAATGGCGTCTGGTGAAACTTGGTACGTACGTGGGGCGAAGGGTGGGGAATCCTTAAGCAGTTTTCGAAGGGGACGTGGGAGTCGGAAGACTAACCTCCGAGACGGCTACCGATCTCGATCAGTCGTCAGGTGGTTGAGGGGCGCCTGAGCAGTTACGAAGAAGTCATTTGCGACGTCATTGTTGAGCGTCGAATTAACCGGCGATTAATTAAAATGACGTCACAACGTCCACGAGGTACTATATTCCAAACACCTCGACAATATTTGGGCGAAACTTGACACGCACGCGGGGCAATGCGGAGAGAACGTTTAATAAGTTTTCGAAGGCAACGTGATTGTAGCGATGTTCTGACAAGCGATCTCCGAGATGGCTCTACCGATTTTGACCAAATTTGTCAGGTAGGTATGGTGCGTCTGAGCAGTTACGAAGAAGTCATTTTCGAAGCTGTTATTGGGCGTCTAACGAACGAGTAGTCAGATTAGGGCAACTTTCATAAAAATGCCACAACGTCCTCGTGAATTTATCTTCCTAACACATCGACAACGCATCGACAGATTTTGATGAAACTAGGTACTAAATTCCAAACACCTTGACAAAATTTAAACGAAACTTGGTACGTACGCGAGACAATGCAGGGAGAATCCGTAAGCAGTTTTCCAAGGCAACGTCATAGTCGCGACGCCCGGAAGGCCAATTTAAGAGATGACTTTACCGATTTTGACCAAATTTGTCAGGTAGCTACGGGGTATCTGGATATTTGGACAACTCGCATCAAAATGGCGTCTCAACGTCCTTGTGAAGCTATCTTCCAAGCACCTCGACAGATTTTGGCGAAGCTTGGTAAGTACACGGGGCGACGTGGGAGGAGCTAATAAGCAGTCTTCGATGGCGATGTGGCGCAACTCCGGGAAGACCAATGTCCGAGGCAACTCAACCAATCTTGACCAACTTCGTCAGGGTGGTGTGGGGCTTCTGATCTGTTACAAAAGTCATTTGGGACGCCGTTATTGAGTGTTGAGCGAAACTTGGTATGTACGCGGGGCGAAGGGCGGGGAACGCTTAAGCAGTTTTGGAAGCCGACGTGATTGTCACGACGCCAGAAAACCCAATATCCGAGACGGATCTACCGATCTCCACCAAATTCATCATGGGCACGGGTCCTCTGAGCAGTTACGACGTCAATTGCGACGCCATTATTGAATGTTTAACGAACGGGCGGTCGGATTATGGCGACTCGTATGAAAATGGCGTCGCGATGTTTTGGCTAATCTCCGAGACGATTCCACTGATCACTGATCAGCTCGGCGGGAGGGCGGAGGGTTTCCCGGCGGACATGATTAGTTGTTTGCGTCATATAACTCCGGTATCGTTACGTCGTTATTGTATCATTTAACATAAACATGAGAAAGTAAATACACAATTAATAATACTCACACTGAAATGAACGTTTCATTATATAAACTGCACCATTTTTAGTAAGTGTGACTTCAATATAAAACTTGAATATTTCCGACTAAAATTCATGTTTACAATTACGTCAAGGTTTACTAATTAAAGCAAGCACCTTCAATACTAAAATACCTTTTTTGTTAGTATACCTTAAAATAAATAAGGTCCCATCGAGTAATACAAACTGAATAAAATATCTCTGAATTTTAGATCAGAGAAATTCTTATCAAGCTCTCGACGAACAGAAAAAGGTTTTATTAAAACACCTTTTAACTTAACAAGGATACGATCCCTTGATTGAAAGATTTATATGAATAATAAATTGAATTCACGCCTTAAAAATGATTCAAAAGAAATAGCACAAGTCTTATTTAATACTTTTTACTTAATGAACTTTTGATTAATAGACTTATTGGTTTTTTATGCTCGGGCGCATAAGTTTATTTGCCGAGTGTTAATAGCACTTTTTCTTTTATTGTCCTTTTATTGGAAAATTGGCTTACGAAATACTAATAACTTTTAATTGATTTCTCGGCAATAAAACTAGGACGGGAGTGCAGGATACAAAATTGTATTAACAACTTTATACTTATCCACTTCCTATAATGCCATGAAGCTTATTGAAAGTATTCCACTTATATTCATTTAAAACACTCTTAGTTATAATAGTAAATGGATGAGGTTTATTAAACGAAAATATTTATAACCTCAAATTTCATTAAGGTAAATTAATTAAAAATGTTTGTAGAGTTTGTAATGTTGCTGGTGCGCTAATTGTAGAAAGTATCGATTTTCAGTAAAGTGCAGACAACAAATGGCATACTTGGAGGAAAATTAATTTTGTGCCTCCAAATAAATTTTGTACATTAGTGGTTACAAAATTATTGTTTGGGTTTTCAGACAATACAGCTAGAAAATACGGTCACGAGAAGTGAGAGTCATTATGCTGTTGAACCCAACTGCACCTGCATCTTTACAATTTTCGTAATTGGTCTCCGGAGATTTAAATATTTAAAGCCCTCTTGACGTTTAAAAATTGGTTCTTTCTATTGAAGAAATAAATAAAAAGTGTAGACATCGTTACGTATATTTATAGTTGTGTGATTATTATGATTTTATTTCTACACTAAATGTCGTATGGGCTTATGAAAATAAGCGAGTTATCGGCTAAATGTGCCGAAGAAGGCCGTGGGTTTTAGTAAGATGTAAAGTGCTTCGAAATTCACTCTTACTCTAAAATAAATCTCAAATCGATAATATATTTTATAAGATAGGAATTTTTCGCTAAATTTCTAACTCAATAGGCGTTTTCGATAATTGGAATGCTACACACCGCTAGATTCCAATGCGTTCGAAAATTCAGATGCATCTACCCAACCGCGTTCGTTAATACAGGGTTATGTATCCGGTACATCTACCGGATCCACAACTTATGGATCGACTCGATGAGCGGATATATGCGGTAGATAACACATAACCTAAAATCTGAAATGTTATGGTGTTAAGTTCACGTCGGTAGGTTTTCTGTGAGTGCACGTGTAATATGTCATGAGTTTGCAAGCGGCTGTAGATGAAAATACTGTATTATAAGTGTTTTGTAACTGTGGTTTCCTATTAGTGGAGTTGATCGGCATATTTCCACAGTTTATGCTTTTTGAGCGCGACGTTTCGGAAGCGGACTCTGCTTTCGTCATCAGGCTTAGTCCTGAGAAGGACTGTTTTCGCACTTGAGTCGGATTCATATGTTATATATAATTTTTTCCCAAGCACTTAACTACTCTCAGATTCGAACTTGATACCTTTCACTTACTAGTCTGACACCTTTACCGCTGCGCCACTGAGTAATCCAATACTGGGTGTGGCGCGAAGAGTTTTGATTAAAAGTAATGACGGATACAGTTATGTTAAAAATCTGAAATTACGAAGCTGTAGGTTTTGGATGACGCTGAGTTTAAATATAATATTGTCCTGAATGTGGCACTTCCGGTTATACCGGAAGTAGACGCCAACTTTGTTATTTTAAATGGAACTTAATATTTTTTATTTTATTTTCGAATTCTACATGAAATTCTAGATTAAATTTGTGCACAATGTCCTATACCAAAAATGAAGTATTTTCGACATATTTCGATTTTTTTAAAACTTTTGAAAAAATCCTAGTCCACATTGAATAACGATATCTCCATTAATAACGAAGCTAGTGACGTGAAATTGTAACCAATAAACAACAAGCGCTTGCCCGTTAACTCCATATATCCATCTCATTGATATTTCATACAGGGTGTTTTAAACTTAGCCGCCAACATGCACAATTTAAATAATTTATAAGTTGCTTACTTATATAGAACACTCTGTATTTTATTACATTTTCCGCTGTATTTTTTTAAGCCAATTCGTTTGGTATCAGTATTCCCTATACCTAAATTCAACCACTTTTAAGATATTTCATTATCTTGGTTAAAATATAACAACACTTAATTATTTCAACATTAGTAAAGGATAGGCTGTCAAAGATTTGATAGTTAGAACGTTAATTGTTTATGTTGTTTTGACAGATTTCTTTACCAGTTTGTATTTCATAGTAAATAATGGCAAATGTAGGATTTAGTAACGATGATTTTTTAAATCTTATTATTATTTATGGCGAGTGTAATAGAATTGTTGAATGGACTTGCTGTGTTTTTGCAGAAAGATATCCAAATCGACCAAATGCAACTGGTGATATTGTAAGAAGTTTGCTTAAAAACTGCCGTCAGTTTGGTCAATTTAAGACAAAAATTAATAAAAATAAACCACCAGTGGACAGTGACATAAACGAAATTTATGTTTTGGGTTATTTTACGGCCTCTCCAAATGCTTCCATTAGAGATTGTGCGAGAGATTTTACTTTGTCGACGAGAACAATTCATCGCATTTTAAAAAAACACAAATGGAAACCATTTTCATATCATTTGGTGCAACACTTACAATTAGGTGATCTTCCTCGAAGGGTAGAATTCTGTGAATGGTTTTTAATGAAGACCCAAGAGGATGAAAACTTCATAAAAAAAAGTTATATAATGTGATGAAGCAAAGTTTAGCAAAAATGGATTATTTAATCGACATAATTCCCATTTTTGGGCTAATGAAAATCCACATGTTAGTAGAGAACTTTATTTTCAAGATAGTTGGAGTTTTAATGTTTTTTGTGCAATAAAAGACGATAAAATTTTAGCATTAAAATTTTATGATGAAAATTTGAATGGTACAAGATATTGCCACATTTTAGAAGAAGCCATACAACCGGCGTTCCATACTTTAAGAAATGGAAAGGCGGTTTCAGCTTAGTATCAGCAAGATGGAGCACCTCCTGATAACTTTGGGCCTGTTGCTCAGCATCTTTACGACATGTTTGATAATAGATGGGTTGCCAATCATGGTCCGTTTCGTTGGCCAGCTCGCTCTCCTGATTTTGCTCCTCTAGATTTTGGTATTTGGGGTTACATTAAAAATCAGGTATTTTCCAAACCTGTTACGACAAAGGAAGATATGATGCAGAGAGTCTTATTTGCTTTTAATTCTCTAACACCCGACCATATTTCCAGAATTACAAGACATAACTTAATGAAAAGGATTCATAAATGTTTAGAAGTAGATGGTGCTAATTTTGAACACTAATTATAAAACTTTAGTTGCTTAATATTACATTTAGTTGTTTTTGTTTGTAAGTTATCTAATTAAATTAATACAAAATACCTAGTCAACGTTTTTAATGACATCCACAATTAATAATCCTTTCAGGCTATTGGTTACTTTTCAGAATTAATAACTTATGAAAAAATAACAAAATATCACCTTAAATAATGGAAATCATGGCCTACCCTTTACTAACGTTGAAATAATTAAGTGTTGTTATGTTTTAACTAAGATAATGAAATACCTCAAAAGTGGTTGGATTTAGGTATAGGGAATACTGATACCAAACGAATTGGGTTAAAAAAATACAGCGTAAAATGTAATAAAATACAGGGTGTTCTATTTAAAATAAGCAAGTTATAAATGATTTAAATTGTTCATGTTGGCGGCTAAGTTTAAAACACTCTGTATGAAATATCAATGAGATGGATATATGGAGTTAACGGGCAAGCGCTTGTTGTTTATTGGTTACAATTTCACGTCACTAGCTTCGTTATCAATGGAGATATCGTTATTCAATGTGGACTAGGATGTTTTCAATATTTAAAAAAAAATCGAAATATCTCGAAAATACTTCATTTTTGGTATAGGACATTGTGCAAAAATTTTATCTATAATTTCATATAGAATTCGAAAATAAAATAAAAAATATTAGGTTCCATTTAAAATAACAAAGTTGATGTCTACTTCCGGTATAACGGGAAGTGCCACATTCAGGACAATATTATATTTGAACTCAGCGTCATCCAAAACCCACAGCTTCGTAATTTCAGTTTTTCAACATAACTGTATCCACCATTACTTTTAATCAAAACTCTACGCGCCACACCCTGTATATATTTTTTAGACCTATATATATATATATATATATATATATATATATATATATATATATATATATATATATTAAACTTTTTCGCAGAAGTTTATTGCGCATGTAACTTCTTGTGCAGGTGTATTGCGCTTAAAAGCTTTTTGCGCATTATTGGCATCCATATGGGTTTCATTTCTACACTAACTTGTCTTATTGGATTTTCTGCTAGTGCGATGTATGTGTCTTCTTTGAGTTTCCGACGAGTTGTGTTCTCATCCTTTGCCACTGTTTGTATGTTATCCCATTGGATGCGGTGGTCTTCGTTCTAGACATGTTCGGCGATTCTTGATCTTTCTGTTTTGCCCTTGCGGACATTGTTCTTATGTTCCTGAGTTCTCACTTTGAGTGGTCTACTGCTCTATCCTATGTATGTATGCTCTGCCGCATACAATCTACCGTGCGAATGCGGCAATAAGCCCACTTTATTCATAAATAAGTAATTGCACAAGTACATAAATAAATCAAATAACAAAAAAAAACAATGAAATGGTTAAATATATAACAAAACACCATTCAATCAGGTTAAAGTGCGTACAAAATTATAGCATGAATAAAACGCAGTTTAGTTACACAGAAACACAATAATTAAAAAAACACATGTAGTCACTCTCACAATTGGGTCATAAATAATCAAATTAAAAATGATAATAAAAGTCATAACACCAAACATGTTGCTCTTTAAAAACCAATCATACCTGTCTTTAAGTAAATAAGCACATAAAATAATAAAGCAAATTATGGTACATATAAAATACAACAGTAAAATTGCACAGGTGATAAGGTAAAGGCAAGGACAAAAGAAAAAAGACAAGAAATTTGCACGTACCGAATTGTTTAGTGACCACTACAGCACATAATACTTAAATCAAATTACAATAAATCAGATACAAAGAGAAATCAGCTCGCAAGCAAATAATTCCACTTAAACACACTGACAAAAAAAACATTAAAACAAAGCCTTACAAGAGTAAGTTATAAATAGATCGAAACGTCGTGACGCGACGTATAAGCTTGAGTGCGTTAGAAAAATATGGTGCTCCTCTCTCAGGTTACACATTCATCTATACAACAATAAAGCAATAAAAATAAAATTCGAGGTGTTGAATGGTTATCTGATCTCGGGAGTGTGTTCACGCTTGGTAATTGCCTTTTACAATTAGTAACCAAAGCAGTATCATATACCAGTTCACCAGCCCACCTCTACCAAAATGTAAATATAAACCACAACCAACAATGCTAATTCACACAAATACCAGAGTCACAGGGCCATGTATTACCTTTTATTTTAGCACAGACACAAATCGTTAACATACGCGGTTTAACCCCGAAAGAAAACATAACTTAAGTGTTGGCGAATTCTAAAGAAAAATCTACACGCAAGAATTATTTTAAAGGCAAACTGTTTACAATGAAAGTATTTAATTAACCCAAACATCGGTCTGGCTCGGTTGACACGCTAACTGTGACTGCCCCCTTCGATTTCAAAACTACCTATATCTACTCCCGAAAAACCACCCCCGTTTTTCAAAAGTAACAAAAAACAAGAAACATTAGTTTCGGTTGGAACAGTTTCATATTAATTCTTGCGCGACATCTTCATTTTAAAAATATACATTTGTCCGTAACAATACTATATTTCTCTCTCGAAATTTCAAGTAACAAAGATATGTTTTAATCGCTTTCTGAACCGCCGTAATTAATCATTAGATAAATTGCATTTTTACATCAAGAGCGCGCATAAGAAATTACAATGATTCGGTACGCCCCTTCAGTAGAAAATTTTGAAGCGTACACCTGCTACTCACCCCCCAACATGTGTTTTACAACCTCAGACAAGTATCAGTTGCAAACAATCCTACATTCCTTAGATAAAAATATATAAATAAAAATATTTTGAAAACATTAGCAAATTACGACGTATCAAGATATTAAAAATCCACTAATTATCTTTTCTATCGCAGTAACAATGGCGATTTGACAAATGTTTATTACAATAATAAAATTTTCGCGGTCCGCTACCTATAGGTGCTATAAATTCGGCGTATAGCTCATCCGCCGTGGAACACTTAAAAGCACGTACATTTGCTTGTAATTCTAAGGGTAACTTAATAATGCAAGAAATTGACGCTTCATTATCTAATCGAAACTGCTGAGCCAGAGAAATTTTTGAGTGGTAATAATGTGTCATAGTCTCTTCGGACCGCTTAACGCGTGCAACTAATTCTTCCAATAAGGTTGCGTAATCAGCATGACGCGGAAAAGCCTGCGAAAGAGCTGTTTTCCATTGGGTCCAAGTTTTATCATAATCATCCAATCTATTATACCACTCATGTGCGGATCCTTTTAATTTATTTTGTATATAGCATGATTTTTCATAGTCTGTCCATTTATGTAGCTGCCCTAATTGCTCTATCTTTTGCATCCAAGAAGTAACTGTCATGGTTTTTTGGTCAGGGTTAAAATGTCGCCTTTTATGATATTGGCACCCGACGGTCCAGCTTCGGCATCACCTTCCCGCACTGCTGTCCTGCAACAGTACTAAAAGTTTTTCTAATAGCCGCGTTGATAATTTCTTCTTGTAACAATAGTTGGTGTAAATGTTCGGGGCTTACACTCCTAGAACGCTCCCCGGCGTGATCTTCCCTGGTGGACATTTTTAATACACGTTTTCTTTTACAGGCAACCGCAGGAACAAATCCCACTTCTGATTTTTTAAGGGTTGCAAAAAATACACCCGTTGAAATATTAAACAGCTTTTATTTATGATAACAATAAAAGTCATCCTACTTTACAAGCAGTCGATTTAATACTAACTCTATATTTTGTTTGCTTTTATTCCACAGAATAACAAATGACAAATCTTATTACGTAATCAAAATCAGCTTAAATGTTTATTCTACGACAGTCTAAATAAACGATAACACTTCTTATATACCGCCGACATCGCTCAACGTTCTGATACAACAACAATTTACTGTTATATATAATAAACATCTGCACATGCGCACGCACTCACTCAGTCACACGCACTTCCACACACGCACACACCCACACACACACGCCGCGCGCGTAGTCCCAGTTCAATTTCTAATTTTTTAACCGATTACAATAATGGAAAGCTACTAATATTTTGAGTTGAACTTTTTTAAACTTGTCAATATATAAGGGGATATTCTCATTGTCTTTGTTCTTAAAACGAGAATTGCGTATAAGAATGTTTCTTTAACGCCTTTTTTATTCGGATATTTTATACTGGTAATTAGGAACTTTTTACGGTTAAATACCATTTTAATAACTATTTATCTAACTTATTTTTACATTAAATTGCAAATTACAGTGTTCCGGAGAACCGTTTGTTATAAAAAATATGATTAACATGTGCAAACTGGAACATCAAACAAATTGCAAAATTTAATGGTACTTCTTTATTGTAAAATGTAAATTTAAATCTGTTGTAGTTATAGTGGAAGACTAGGTAAGTGGTAGAGTGTGAATAATATTAATTAAAAATAATTATGTTGATTATTGTCTGAAGTAAGCATGTAGTAGTAGTTAAGACGTGATTTTATATTTGATTACGAGGTATAATAATAATTTGTTTTTATAATTTATAGGCCGTACCGTAATACGACGTAACCGTGATTTGTGATTTACGATGCAATTCACCAACGAAAAAGTATTTCTGATACAGTATTTTATTGCTATTATTATTGCATTTACGTAAACGAAACGTTAACATTTATGCACGTGTATAACTTCATTACTCCGAACATAAATGTTCCATAAAATCTATATTTTTATGAACATTGCAAACTTCTCTCATCGTGATTGAGAATTTGCATATTTACGGTCATCTGGCGGTATTCCAACTTTTTTATAATGTTATTGTATTTTTTTGAGTTTCTGGTCGAAATGCAATTATAAAGGTAGGTTATAATTAAATTTGTGCAAACACTAAATTTATAGTTAGACATAATATTTGTCACAATGTAGGCTTGCGGTTTTCCGTAAGAAACTTTATCGGAGAATTCTGAAACCACCAGAAACAGTTAACGACCCAAGGATTAACCTGCCAGTTTTGCATAGTTTTAAAGAACTTGGTTTTCGCGTTACTGACCCAGAAACTTTTAAGGTAGGCTTTTAGTAGAGTGGAAGTTTATATTTGAGAAATTATTCCAATTTTTTTTGCATTTATTATGAGAAATAATAACAAAGGGAAAGAAGTTGGTCGTGTATGTTTACAATAGGAAAGAAATTGTTATTAATCTTGTGTAAAGTTACCGACGAATTAATTTGAAACGGACAAATTTGTAATTAAGACAAATTTTTCCTTTTATATACCGGGTGTCCCGAATGTAATTGGACTCTTTCATTCACGATACAAATTTGTAATTAAGACATATTTTTCCTTATATATACCGGGTGTCCCGAATGTAATTGGACTCTTTCATTCACGATACTCGGCTATCATGGTTATGCTTATATAGAACGTCGGTTAAATGGTTCAATTTTTAATGCTCACGCAGATTCTAGTATTGAGTTATTAACCTAACTTATTAACTCAATAAGGCAGTTCTAATAGTCAAAATAAAATTTAAGATCGCGGTTTCAGAGATACGAATAGCGACTTTCTTATTTTAAACGGACACCATTTTGTTTTTTTTTTTTGCACTAATACTACTTACTTATGGACTTTATTTGCTCATTTTTACATGTTGCAAAATTATTCGTATTTCATTCTTATATACGGTGTTTATATCCGATGAAAAATTCATTTTCAGACAAAATATTGATGTTGAATTTTTTTGCGATTTTTTTGTTGCATGGTGTACGGTCAAATTGCCTGGCCGGCTAGGTCGCCCGACCTGAATCCTTTAGATTTTTCTGTATGGAGCTTCCTCAAGCACAAAGTATACAAGACGCTCCCGGAGAATGAGCAGGATGTCCAGGAGAGAATTCGTGCTGCCGTTCAGCAAATAACCCCGGAAATGTTGGAACGTGTTTTGCATTCAATCCCTCTTCGATTGGAATTGTGCATGGACATGGACGATGGTCATTTTCAATAATAAAAAATGTGTTCTGTACTTTTTGTATTGTTTTGATCACCAATATGCTTCTGGCGCCTTGTGTCACGTATCATGTGGTGAATTTGTTTACATGTTGCAATTGAATATCATTTTTGGATGGCCCGTTAGAAGAAACGGCGCATCGGCTAGCATTAATTCTTTTATGAGGCTTCTCAGATTCATATGGGATATAACGCTAGCTGAAGCTTTAACACTATTTAACAAACACCGTGTATATCTACATATTTACAATTTCATCTGGTACTAACTGTCTTCTTCCCTCGTCTCCTATTACCTGTTTTCTTTTTTTAAATATTTCTTCAATCCACTTAGCTCCCCTTCTCCACCAGTATTTCTTCTACCCTCCTGTCCTCTTCCTTAACTACCTGTATTATTTCATCTATGTTTCATAGTTTCCGCGTCTTCCCCACATAACCTACAGTTTCTTCGTCCTTCCTCCAATATTTATTTCCCCGCTCTTTGTTTCCGCATCTGCACCTCGCAATCATTTTATTTTTCTTTCTTCTTTTCTCCTTTCAAATATTCTAGTATTCCTTCTCCCTTAATGTTCTTATAGTTTCCGTTATATTTTGATTCTTTTATTTTTGTCCACCTTTCTTGTTTTTGTACATCCCTGCCCCTTCTTATTATGTCCATACTCACTTCCACGCCTTCTCCCGTTAATCTCTCCACTTCTTCCTTCGCGTACCTGTTTCTTTCATAGTATTCGTTTCTCTTTTCTTGTCCATATTGAACTCTCCTTTCTTTTATTTCTTTCCAACATTCTTGTAATAATTTGCACTCCGTCCTTTCCCTCATTTCCTCCACATACTTTATTGCTTTGCTTTCCTCTACCCTTATTTTTTCTTCTTGTACTTCCTCTCTGCTGATATACAGCGGTGTTTGTATTTCTAGTCCCAATACCCACTTACAATATTTCTCTTGTAGCCCCTCCACCTCTTTATGCTTCATCGACCCACACACTTCTGCCCTATACAACACCACACTTTTTATTAGTTTGTCGAATAGTATTTATTTCCTTTTCTCACTTTTTCGTTTATGTGTTCCCATCTTTGTCCTGCCTAATCGCGTATCCCAAGTATGTGATTTCCTTTATCTGTCGTACTTCCCCCTCCCTCCATGAGAACAGGCTCGGGATCAATGGACATCCTTGTCACAAATTCCTAGCTCAGTTCCCTATTCACTCTTACCCTGCTCCTCGTTTCCCCATAAATTTCCTCTATCCTTTCCATCAGCCTTTCATTTATCTTTTTTTTTCAAATATTTTCCCCCTTTTCTTTTCTAGTTCCTGGTTTGCCATATGTCTCAATATGTACTATATGTTATCTATCGCTCTTCTTCCTTTCATGAATCCTTCCTGTCCTTCCTTCTAGTACTGTCGCATATATTTTGTATGCCATATTTAACAATGTAATTCCTCTTTAATTCTCCACTCGTTTTTTGTCCCATTTTTGTATACGGGGCATATTAGTTCTTCGCTCTATCTCTCCGGAAAACCTTTTCCTCGGTATATTTTATTTATTATTACTGCCATTTTTTTACTACCTTTTCCCCTCCGTGTATCCATTCCTTTCCTTGTATGTCATCTCCTGCCGCTTTGTCTTTTCTCTTTATTGCTTCCATCATTTCCTCTTCTTTTATTACTTCTTTCTCCGCGTATATTTGTTTGCGTTGTTTTTCTTCTCCCTTTTGTTCCTGTTCCCCTTCCCCTTCCTCATTTGTTTCCCTCTTCTCTTTCTTTCCTTCTTTAAATATTTCCATACTTTTCGTTTTTAGTTTCTTAATCTTTTCCTCTTTATTTTCTTCCTCCTTTTCTCTCTCGCATGTCTCCTGTGTTTTCTTAATGTCTCTTTGTACTCTTCTTTTTCTGCCTTCCCTTATTTCCATTGTCTGAATGTTCTTCTTGCCTTCCTCTTGATCTCATTACATTCTGTATCCCACCCATCTTTTTAGTTTAACCTTCTCTGTTGCTTCCTGCATCTTCTGTCTCATTTTCTCCCCGCTTTCCACTACCCCTTTCCTTGTTCATATTATGTTTTCTATTTTTTCTTTATAATTCTTTATGTTTTCACTAGACCATATTTTTTTGCTGTGCCTCTCTTCCTTCTTCTACTCCTCCCTTTTCCCCCTTCCATTATCAGCTCCATGGGTTGGTGGTCCGATTCTACCCTCTCTCCTATCTTAACTGATTTCACACATTCTCCCGCTTCTGCGTTCGTTACTACATAATCTATTGTCGATTCACCCCTCGCTCCTATATACGTGAACTCTCTCATTTCGCCTTCTTCTCTATTCCCGTACAGTTCCCATCCCCTTTCATTGTACGTTCTAACAGTTCTTTTCCCTCTTTGCTTATCACTTTGTCCTGTGTGGCTCTTTCCTGCCCCCTTCCTTTCTTGTACTCCTCCCTCTTCTCCTATTCTCGCATTGAAATCCTTTCCCAGTATTATGTCCTCCTCCCATTCTTCCATCATCACATCTAGGTTTTTCCTTGTCTCCTTCATCCGGCTGCTGTAAATTATTATTTTCTTTCCCCTCATTGTATATTCACTTTCTCTGTTGTCATTTCTCGTTTTCCTCTTTTTGTCTCAATTTTTTTCTTACTCCTATTATTTCCCTTTTACTCTTCCTCTTACATTGACTCTTTCAGCGTGCTGATCCGCCCATTCGAATTCCTCTGGCATCTCCATTTCTCACGTCCCCCATTCCTTTTCTTCCATACCTACCTCTTGTAATCCCGCTAATGAACTCCCAAAATTCTTGATCTTTGTTCTTTATTCCCGACACGTTTCAAAATATTAACTATAAAAAATAAAAATTTGTATTGTTCTTGTGAAAATGTGAAATGATTACCTTTTAATTTAATTTGGGTCGTTTTAATTTGTAAAGATATCATTCAATAGTTTAATTTTACTTTGCTTGCTATTTAGTTAGAGTTTGCGTGAATGAACTTTAACATTTGTTTCAGCAAATTCCTGTCCTATCGAGATGCGCCAGCTTACTCGATTTTTGAAAGAAGTGATTACTTTTATCAATTACCAAAATTATATTAAAATTAATTTTCGTAATTATTTGCAACTTGTAATTATATTGAATTTACTTCCTTCAGTATTTGTATGAGCTTTTATTATTCCTAAAAGTTAATAATAAAAATAAATCAGACGTTATACCTATTCAATTAACCAAAACTCGGGAAATGCATTAATGCTTTGCTTACAGTAATATATAAAATCAATCCTATTATTATTAATTATTCTTAATAACTAACATGCTACAATAATGTTTTAGCAAGAGTGAATGGAATGTTTTTCGTTCAATATTGATATTCAAATTTAAAGAAAAATAAAACACAAACGTTTCTTTTATTTACACAGCTAAACATCTTACTTGTCACTTTCGGATGCCTCAACTGGGATATTCTTGTTGCTATGCCGGTGATGCGGACTTCTGGCACCTTGTCTTCTTCTTCTCTCAGTATCTTCTGTTGATCTTTGTTGTGGATTAATACATTTCCAATTTTCTTTCCGCCAATCTAATGAGTTTGTTAATAATTGCTGAATGTATTGATAATTTTTAATGATCACTTTAATTGTTCAAGTTCACTATGAATTGCGCACAACAACAAACAGCGAGCAAATTACAAATAACAGCGTTTTTAACTATCAATGCTTTCTAGTTATTGTTCTTTATATATTGATTTATTACACTAGATCGATAGTCGCTGTTTTATATTTATCATTCAATATTTAAACACAATCGTGGACTACTTTCGGCACGCACAAAAACGTGATTTTGGATTACGACGTCACCTTTTTTGTTATCACCAACTTGACAATATTTGCACTTTATTTTACTTAGCCTTTTATTATTTTCATAAGGAAAGTGTTCTTACTTCTTCCCTAGTACACAATGACTTTCATTTATTGTATTTTCTCAATTTATAGGGCAGCGCGACTATTATTTGGTCACTTGTGCTGCGACTTTCTTACTCTTACTTTGTCATTCGTGCCTCAGCAACGAATCACACCCTTTGGCTAGTTTCAACCTACTCTGATCGCTTACTTAAAGTGACTACTACCTAACATACACGTTATGGTAACAACTGATTTCCTCCTACAACTAATTTATGTATTTTCAGATTGACGCGTTTCTTTTAAATATTTTCTAATTAAATATGTTCATAACTTATAGAAATAAATTCAAGCTTTTCATCTTAATATTAAATACTTTTACGTACCAATAACAACAATCTCAATTTAGGAAATAACATGTAACTTAGCGTGAAATTTGAAATTTCTCAGGCACCTGTCACAATTACCATGACGACATGAATAGCCAGCATTATAAAGAATGGTAACGATATGTATTGAGGGTGATACCCGACAAATCGCTCATTGCGCTTGATCTAGCAGTTTATCAATAAATCTCAGGTCTTGAATTGAGAAATCTAACGACCTTATGGAGAAAAAATAGATATAATTAAATGGTTAACTAAGAGAAAAGTCCCGTTATCTGAACAACCCAATACCTTCTATCAAATGACGAGGGCTTTACTTTTTGAATTTTCTCGACAGCACAATTATAAAAAAAACAATATTTACTGAAGGAAGCATCAAAAAAATTTGGGCAGGAAAAGGTTCAACTTATATGGCTTTCAAAATTAAGGACTATAGATCTCTGCAAGTCAACATTGCAAAATATACCAAAACGCTGAATGATTGTGTCGAATATGCTAAAAAGGTAGAAGTCATGCATAGAGAAAAGGAGAATTTGGTAGATGTTTACATAGAAGCTTTGGTAATAAATTTGAATGATGATGACGATAGAATTGTGTATGGGCTGATCGATTACTGTGAATGTAAATTTTTACACTATCAAATTCGAATATGTTTAACCGTTAGGCTAGAAACAGACGATCATGTAAACACCACGCGCCGCACGCTCCGCTCCGCCGACTTTTGAATAAACGTGCATGTTTTTGTCGTGCAGAAGTTTCGCAAAACGGCAAATACAGTCAGTATCAAAATGGACCCTGTGAAAATTGGTTCTATTGCAGCATTGAGCTTACTGTGAAAAAAACGAAAACGTAGACATCGTTAAAAGCTATTAAAAAGCAAATTTGTTTGTTGATTACAAACACCAGCCACCTACGATTAAAAAGTTGAGTTTCATGCGAATGGAATACATTTTAGGAAACTAACCGTATTTTGTTGTTTTGTTTTAGTTTTTGTTTTAGTTGCTTTGTCATTATTTTTGCATTAAAAAAAGCAAATTTTTTTATTGATTACGAGCCACATACTATTTCATGCAAATGTCGATATGTATTCGATCACATTTTGCAATTTTTCTCGCATGCGACGCATTATACGAAAAAATTGCAAGAGATAAAAACGTTTCTAAATTTAATAAGCTTTCTAAAGGAAAGAAATTGTAATATTCGGACATAGTTTTGGGACTCCAAAGACAAGTGTCTTAACGGATTCTCATCCCGAAAAGCATCAACCCATCAGATTCTACATGTCGCAAGACCCCTGTGTACCAAATTTCCTAATGTTCCTATAAGAGGCTTCTGACTTATCAAATAAAAACTATTCTTGGGTGCGAATTTCATGGGGCTGTAATTCCGAAAGGGGGTAATTTGGGAAAAATAAAAAATACGGATCTCCTAATTTCGTTTTGAGAATCTGTAGACAATTTTTGTTGCATTAATTTCCGGACACCCTGTATAGGGCCCTTATGTGCACATTTTAAAATTACTTTGGTATATACAGGGTGTGTCAACAATAAGATACATATCAAACATATGACTTTAAATTGAACATCCTATATTTTTTCTCATTTTTGAATTCTAGAGACTAAAAAAAATTTAGTTACTGTTATGGTTCCTATACCTAGAACTTACCGTTCTCGAAATATTTCAATTTTTTCAAAAATACAGACTCAAAATCAAATGTCCCGTACGCCCAGTATATTACAAATTTTCATCCGCAGCTGACATGACTGTTTTACCATAAGAATAAGGTTTAAATGACATACGAAAATACTGCAAAAATATTATACAGGGCGTTATAAAATTTACTTTCAACTTGATAAACTTTATGTCAAATAACATTCTTATTTTAAATAGAACACCCTGTATTTGATAGCACAGTTCGATGGGGATATAAGTTGGCGTTCAATCTGTATTAGGGTTCCCTATATCTATCTATCATAGTTCCTCTGTAAAAGATCATTTTCTCTTTCACATAACATTACGTCCATTCCTGTATTAAAATTAAGTAAAAAAAGTTGGTTGGGTAAACAAAATGTTAACATTTATAGCCCGTTACAAAATAAATTACAAATGTCAGTTTGACTTGCGTTAGTTGATTAGACGCACGTTGTTAACAAATTTGCAATTTAAAAATGAAAATTTATTCGCAACAAGAGCTTGTTGATATGATATTAGTACTTGGAGAGTGTCAAGAGAACTGTCTATTGGCATCGAGGGTTTACTCCCAAAAATATCCAGCTCGAAGTCATCCGGACAAATGTTCATTCGAACAACAGGAAGTGTGGCTTATTCCAAAATTAACAAGAGAAAACCCATTCTTGCTGATGAAGATAATGAATTTGCAGTTATTGGAAATATAATAGAAAATCCTCACGTAAGTCAATGTACTTAAGCCAATTAGACGGGAATGAGTAGACGAAGCATCGGCCGAATTATAAAAAAATACAAATTTCACCCATATCATATCCACCTACATCAAGAGCTTTATGAAAGAGACTTCATCACCCGGTTTAACTTCTGTCTGTGGGTTTTGGACAAAATGAGTGAAGACAATAACTTTTTCGACTTCGTACTTTTCTCCGATGAATCCACCATTCATAATAATGGCTTAGTGAACAGGCATAACTTTCATTATTATAGTGACAATAACCCATATCTTTTTCGTACGCTGGATCGCTAAAATAGATGGTCTGTCAACGTATGGGTGGAATATTGGGGTCTCGTGTAATAGGCCCTTATATTTTCGACGACAATCTGAATGGTGAAATGTTTCGAAGATTTATCCGACAAATACTTCCAGAATTATTGTAAAATGTTCCTCTCAATATCAGAGACAGGATGTGGATGCAGTTGGATGGTGCTCCTGCACATTTTCACGTGAATGTGCGACGGGAACTAAACAGGCGTTTTCCTAATAAATGGATCGGAAGAGGGGGGCGCAGAAAATTGGCCGCCAAGGTCCCCGGATTAAACATTTGTAGAATTCTTTCTGTGGGGATATGTTAAGGATATTGTTTATGAGACTTCGCCAACGACACCTGAAGACATGAGAGAAAGAATACGAGCAGCTCTTCATACAGTTACTCCACACATGTTAAGAAAAGTCAGACATTCTTTTGAAAAAAGGGTTCGTTTATGTATTGAAAACGACGGCCGTCATTTTGAGTACTTACTAAAACTTCAATAACTTAGGGTTAATTTTTTGCTTCAGTTTTTGTATTGGTCGCTGACATTTGTAATTTATTTTGTAACGGGCAATAAATGTTAACATTTTGTTTACCCAACCACGTTTTTTTTTTTGCTTAATTTTAATACAGGAATGGACGTAATGTTATGTGAAAGAGAAAATGATCTTTTGCAGAGGAACTATGATAGATAGGTATAGGGAACCCTAATACAGATTGAAAGCCAACTTATATTCCCATCGAACTGTGCTATCAAATACAAGGTGTTCTATTTAAAATAAAACAGTTATTTGACATAAAAGTTTATCAAGTTGAAAGTAAATTTTATAACGCTTTTGCAGTATTTTCATATGTCATTTAAACCTTATTCTTATGGTAAAGCAGTCATGTCAGCTGTGAATAAAAATTTGTAATCTACTGGGCGTACGGGACACTTGATTTTGAGTCTGTATTTTTTAAAAAATTAAAATATTTCGAGAACGGTCAGTTTTACGTACAGGAACCATAACAGTAAGTAAACTTTTTTTAGTCTCTAGAATTCAAAAATGAGAAAAAATACAGGATGTTCAATTTAAATAGTCATATGTTTGATATGTATCTTATTGTTGACACACCCTGTATATACCAAAGTAATTTTAAAATGTGCACATAAAGACCCTATATATGACTGTATTGAAATATTTTCACAATTTATTACAGTTCCGCTTTAAATGATCGATGTATAAGTTATACAGGGTGTCCGAAAATGGCCTATATTCCAGGTTGTTTCATTTTGACGCTAGAGTGTCAAAGTTTTTAAAATAGTTTCGTTTCTTCGAAATAATTTCTAAACGCTTCAACCGATTTTAACTAATTTTGGGTCACAGAGTTGTAACATAAATTGACATAATTGGACGTAAATTGGAACTTTTTTCGATACGTAGAAAATGAAAAAATCTACATGGTGTCCAAAAGAAAGATGTATTTTCTTACCCACTGTTGATACGACTTTCATTTTTTTTGTACTAATAGGTCATTTTGTTTACAAACTTTTTGTACTTCTTTGAAATGTTGGTCAGATGTACAGTTTCGTCGCAAAAAAATAATTTACTCAACCCTATATTTAATCATTGTCTGGTTACTTGGAAGGAAAGCGGGAAAAAGTAAATACACACATTACATGAAAATATTTTAGTTTCAATAAAAATTTAAATTTTCAATCACAACTATAGATGTTTAACGCAATAAATTATTATGATAATTGTTCAAAATGTTCTCCGTTTTTGAATGAATGAATTTAGTTTTTCAATGCGGAAACTGCAAGTAACTAGTTACAATTATTCGTAGTTAGTACTACTTTTAAACTTAATTTTGTCATTCATGTCTTTTCTTCTTATGGCCAGTGCGCATTTTTAGAAAGTTTTTTACACATTTTCAATTTAGATAACGTTGGCTAGAAAAAAAAATGTTTTTACAAATCAAGGCCATAGCAAAAAAAGATATTTTCTAAATTCCTACAAGTCTGAATCAGTAATTGTCACTTAACACCAATAATGTTTTTATTAAAAGTTGGCTATGATTAATTTGACAAGTAAAAAAAGAGTTTATTACTTTAATGTTATTTAAACTGAACTCCGTTTAGCATTTAGTATTTTTACGTGCTGCATGCTTGCAATGCGAACCACATACTGGATTTGTCTTTTTTTTTTCGTTTCTTTTCTCCCAACCATTTTGCCGTTTTATTTCTCGAGCAAATGAAGACTTAGAGAGTTCGTTGAAACGGCTATCGAACGGAAATATCGGGGGAAAAAATGATTGGGCGGATTCTTGGACCTGGGCAGCCTTATGGTGTCAAATGCAAAAGTTTTGATATCTCAAAATTTTGTCAGAAAACATCCCAAATTTATTATCGATTCTAAAAACTGAGGGATTTTCCTGTCTTTTTGCTCATTAGGAATTTTTCGATTAGAGGCCTTTTTAAGAATTAAAATAGAGGCCAAAGTTGAAAAATCTATATTTTTCGCAAATTTTTAATATTTTTTGGGATTTGACACAATAAAATGTTCTCTAACCGCAAAACCGCCCAAGCAAAACGTGCAGAAAAACCGATTTCCAACAACTTTGCCCTTGACGGGATCTCGATGGAACTTGTTGTTAGGGTCCAAAATCGAGCTTGAAAAATGAGACTAGACCACTTTCATTGCCAAAGCTTCGTAAACCCATAAAAAACATCTTTTGCGGAACGAACGTACACGGTGATCGTCAGAATCACCGTAAACGCATTCTTTAGAGGTTGGAATGATTTTTTTTGTGCAATTGCATCGACAATCGGCCCAAAATGTTACCCTAATATTTCGATTTCGATTTGTCGTTTCGTCGAGTTAGGTTCCGTTACCGTTAAGACTCGAAATTTCATTAAGGAGAAACTTTATTAATACAAATGTGTATGCAGCGCATACAAATTTTAATTTAACCTTGGTTAAATTACATTCCCCACTTGTTCTTCTTACGGTTTATATCTGAGTAATTCATGAATTTTGTTTATTCATATGCCGAACAAGTAGATATGTTGTTAGTTTATGGGTTTTGTGAATGTAATGGTCACAAGAGTTTACAGGGAAATGTTTTCTAACAGTATAGTGCCACATCACC
Source organism: Vesta saturnalis (assembly GCA_036346205.1). Lineage (NCBI taxonomy): Eukaryota > Metazoa > Arthropoda > Insecta > Coleoptera > Lampyridae > Vesta > Vesta saturnalis. Next base: position 5,656,904 of record JARFJB010002009.1, read on the forward strand.
AGAAGAGAGAGAAATTTTGATTGTGAACGTCAACGTACAACAAGAACAGTAGATATTGGAGGAAAAAATTTTAAACAGAGTTGAGGAAAACCGAAAAGGAAGTTGTTAATGAGGTTTTAAAAGAACAACTTGTACATCCATATCGTGTTCAAAAAATTCAAGACTTATTACCTATTGATCCAGAATCCCGCTTAACGTTTTGCAATTTTATTGAAAATTATATATCAGAAACTCCAAATTTCCATAGTAGAATTTTATTTACAAGATCCGGTGTAACTAACTTACATAATAAACATGTTTACTCTGATAAAAATTACCAACATGAATTTTAATTTAATATGTGGGCAGGAATTATTGACGAATTCCTTATAGGTCCAGTTATTATACCAAATAATGTAAATTTTTTGCTAAAAACATTCTCGCTTTACTAGAGAATTTAACCTTATTACTACGACAGAATATGTGGTTTATGCATAATGGTGCTCCTCCACATCTTTCGTTAGAAGTGGGTCAGTATTTAAATACGATTTATACAAATCGATGTATAGGAAGAGGTTATGATGCTCCTGTAAAATGCCCAGCAATATCACCGGATCTAACACCCTGTGATTTTTTTTATGGGGTGCCATGAAAACAAACATTTACTCATCTATTTATTGAAAGCGAGGAAGATTTATATCGCAGAATTTTAAATGTTGCCAACACCCTTCGGAATTCCGCTACACTACGAATAGTACAATTTAATTTTCGACGTAGAATTAACGCATGTGTACAACTAAATGGTGCCCATTTTGAACATTTGTTGTAACAGTAGGTAATTAATCGTTCATTATTTCCATTAGTTGTCTAAATCATAGCTAACTTTTAATAAAAACATTATTATTATAAATTATTATTAATAATTGTTCAAAATGTTCTTCGTTTTTCTGAATGAATTAATTTAGCTTTTACTCAAATAAGTACTGTTTTAATCAAATTTTACTTTTAAAACATTAATTTACGCGATTAAAAATCGTCCTGAATTTTTTTTTTTTGGCTACGGCCTTGATTTGTAAAACATTTCTTTTCTAACCAAGGTTATCTAAATTAAAAATTTGTAAAGAACATTCTAAAAACGTGCACTGACCATAAGAAGAAAAGACACGAATAACGAAATTAAGTTTAAAAGTAGTACTAACTACCAATAATAATTGTAAGTAGTTACTTACAGTTCCATATTGAAAAGCTAAATTAATTCATTAAAAAAAAAGGAGAACATTTTGATCAATTATCATAATAAATTATTGCGTTAAACATCTATAATTGTGATTGAAAATTAAAAAATTTTATTGAAACTAAAACATTTCCATGCAATTTGTGTATTTACTTTTTCCCGCTTTCCTTCCGAGTAAACAGATAATGATTAAATGTAGGGTTGAGTAAATTATTTTTTTGCGACGAAACTGTGCATCTGACCAACATTTTAGAGGAGTAAAAAAAGTTTGTAAGGGAGCTGATCACAACGGCCACTGATCATAACGGCCACCCCGGTTTTTGTTATTTCATAACGCCCACCTTGATGATAGCAGCCACTAATATTATTTGATCACAACGGCCACCTTGTTCACAACGGCCTCTCTTTCAATTGATCACAACGGCCATCTTGATCACAACGGCCAATTTTACAAGTTGATCATAACGACCACTGTGATCATAACGTCCAATCGTACTCATTATCATAACGGCCACCTTGATCACAACGCCCACCGACTCCATAAGTGGAAATCGTCATACGACGATGATCACAACGGCCACCATGATCACAACGGCCAACTTTACAAGTTGATCATAACGGCCACCGTGGTCATAACGTCCCCTCGTACTCATTATCGTAACGGCCACCTTAATCACAATGCCCACCGACGCCAGTAGTGGAAAACATCATACGACGATGATCACAACGGCCACCATGATCACGACGGCCAACTTTACAAGTTGATCATAACGCCCAATCTTAATAATGTTCATAACAGCCACCGTGATCACAACGACCTCCGACGCCAGTTGACAGAAACGCCCAACAACGATGATCACAAACGGCCACTCTTAGTCGGATGATGATCATAACGGTTGCCTTGATCACGACGTCAATTTTTAAATTGTAGTTCCGCCAGGACATCCTATCCTTGAGAAGGAGTATTTGGGGGAGCTGACTTTCTATCGGTACAAACACATGTAAAAGTATAACTGTACGTCTATACCGGTAGTTTCCAATTTATATTTAAATCACATTATGCAATAACAAATGTCAAATTGTTAAAATATATTGTTGTAGTCACATTGTACGAATAGCATTTAATGGACTCTTAATGGCTAATAGCTTTTTTTCATTGAAATTAGTTTACATATTTTCTGGAGCTCCGATAGGGTTAGTGAAGCCGTACTTCATAGCTAACGCAGCTTTTTTTCGATTAAAGCGTATATCTACTCCGAAATAAACAAAATTAAACGGAAGGATTTAAAAATATTTGGAAAAAAAATTGTACTCCATAAATATTTTCAGTATATTTAGGCAATCGAAGTACCTTCCAAAGCTTAAAAATAGGTAGCGTTAGAAATCTGAAAATATTTTAGTTGAAGAGAATGCAGCCGAGTATACCGCATTCTAAATGTTTAAATTATTATTTTGGCCAGAACTCCATAAGCTTGTAATGAACGGTGTCAGACACCCTATATGATACCTAATTTTTATCTTATCTATACGTGTTTATGCAAGTAAGATATGTATAAGGTGTTCAAACAGACTTCATTAGTCATTACTTCAAATCTTCACATTCTGACTTTCAGTTTACTTTCCTCTTTGATATAGAAAGACTAACAAGAGTACAATATAACAAAACATAAAATGGGTAATAATTCTTTTATTAATTTGTGCATACATATCCAATTAAGTGCTTACAATACGCAAAAACTCTGTTATCGTGGTTCTGTCTAGAGGACAAACAGAGTAGTCTATGACATAACCTAATTCTTCGTGCGGTCTCTGATGTTGCATGTTTCTGACTTTATATTGTTCTGTACAATCGTCGCATAACCCAAAGTGCTTACATGGGAGCAACACCGTTGTTGGCACGTTTTCTTTTCAGATAATGCAAGTCGCATGATTAGATATTTGAGAGGCTTCAGGTGTGCTTTCTCTCGAATTTTCCTCTTCGTGCTCATCATCAGGTATATCTTCTACTTCTTGGATTTCATCTGAAATGTGACGTACGTATGAGTAACTTCAAGTAGGTTTCATTTACTATATGGGTAACTTACATAGGTATTTGTATAATAAAATTGATATACAGTGAAAGCATTTGTGAAGTAAGAAGTGTCAAAAAACAATTTCTAAAAAGATGTAATGAAAAAACCTTACCTACTACTTCATATTCTGGCGGAACAGACCCCAAAAGAGGGTCTAACTATTTTATGAAGAACAACTTTTGGCCGTTATGATCACGATTCGAGTAAAAGTGACCGTTTGGGATCATCGTTGTGGGGTGTTTCTGTCAACTGGCGTCGGTAGCCTTTGTGATCACGGTGGCCGTTATGAACATTATTAAGATTGGGCGTTATGATCAACTTGTAAAGTTGGCCGTTGTGATCATGGTGGCCGTTGTGATCATTGTCGTATGACGTTTTCCACTTATGGCGTCGGTGGGCGTTGTGATCAAGGTGGCCGTTATGATAATGAGTACGAATGGACGTTATGATTACGGTGGCCGTTATGATCAACTTGTAAAGTTGGCCGTTGTGATCATGGTGGCCGTTGTGATCATCGTCGTATGACGTTTTCCACTTATGGCGTCGGTGGGCGTTGTGATCAAGGTGGCCGTTATGATAATGAGTACGAGTGGACGTTATGATCACAGTGGGCGTTATGATTAACTTGTAAAATTCGCCGTTGTGATCAAGGTGGCCGTTGTGATCAATTGAAAGTGTGGCCGTTGTGAACAAGGTGGCCGTTATGATCAAATAATATTAGTGGCCGTTATGATCAAGGTGGGCGTTATGAAATAACAAGAACCGTGGTGGCCGTTATGATCAGTGGCCGTTGTGATATAGACCCGTTTGTAAACAAAATAACGTATTAGTACAAAAAAAATGAAAGTCTTATCTACAGGGGGTAAGAAAATACATTTTTTGGACACCCTGTAGATTTTTTCATTTTCTACGTATCGAAAAAATTTCCCATTTACGTCAATTTATGTCAATTTATGTTACAACTCTGTTTCCGAAATTTAGTTAAATTCGATTGTAGCGTTTAAAAATTATTTCCAAAAAACCAAATTATTTTAAAACCTTTGACCTGGATCGCCTTATTTTTGAGTAAGAAATCTCTGGTTGAACGATGTCATTGTCGGACACCCTGTATTAAGCACCTCCACCGATGATGAAGTAAAATATAGTAACTAAGCAGATGGAAGAGGTTAGACAAAACTTGGAGGAAGTGAAGGTAGATACGACCAGTCATGGGAGTGTTAAAAATTACTGTCCAATAATTCTATTGTGGAGAATGTCACATCAAACATTTATGAAGTAGTAGTTTTGGTTTTTCATTTATCGGATGCTTGTCTAATGCATAATAGTACTTATTATGACGATTTACAGTACCAATTGGATAAAAAGTTTGGATTAATATCCAGTTGTGCAATAATTCACTGGCCTTTGAAGCCATCATTGTGTAATACTTAGTGTAATTCAGTAAGGTAAGGATGATACTTATATTTTCTAGTTGTCCGATGGACAGTTGATTGTGACGTTTTATATGATATTGCTATCTGATGATCACTACTGCCAAGCGAATTTTCTTCAACATTAGGCAGAATTCAATTTCTTTTTCTTGGTTACTGGTATTTCTATTCACCATTTTGCGTTTTATATAATCCAAGCTGCTGGTAGAATCGAATCTCTCTTTCAAATTTGCAAAAGTGAGCCGAGTGGGTTGGCACAGGAGCCTCACCTAACACATAAACCATATCATTTAATTCACGTTTAGAGTAATCTATGATTTTACTATTGAACACACAAAATTTTCTTAAGTGGCTACCAAAATGCAACAACAGTTATCAGGTCAAATATTTGTCATGTGGGAAATTGTTTCCATAGCTTCTGCGAATAATCACAAGAAAATCCATACAGATATTGAATAATATAGAAAAATCAAAGTAACTCAAAAACAATGAGAGATAGGTATAGGATATACTTGTGAAGAATTGTGTAGTTTTTGATTGTCCTTATCACAGCGTAAAAATATACAGGGTGTTATTTGAGAAAAGTGATATTTGTGAATTTCAAGTTTCGCAGGTTTGAACATATATTTTGAACACCCTGTAGAATTTATCTCTAATGTTTCTTTTCCAGAAGATAGACTTAAGCTTGGTCTTTCTTTAGTCAGAATATAAACGTTTTCCTAACAAAACACAAGATGGTGCATAATAAAGTTATACCTGTAAGTTCGATTTGTTGCATGGAATTGGAATTATTTCAAACAACGTAAATTTTACATGCATGGAATCTGTATAATTTTATAATTGCACGTAGAATCCAAAACTCGAATGATATACAGGGTGTTCCATTAAAAAATACTAACTTTGTCTTGCCGTGCTTTTTTAAAATACTCTGTATAATCAAGAATAATTTATAATGTGTACGCTTACTAACCATATAATGTGATAAGTACATTTTATTGGCAAAGTTTACCCATAATGCACCAGTTTACTTTATTCTATCGTTGACTACCCCTGTACAGGGTGGTTCATTTACGATGTTTCCTTATGGGAAGTAGCCTTTGAAACAGACACAAATAGACAAAAAGTAATATGGGGTCCTTGTGCTCAATTTTGGTGTTAATTAAGATCCAATAGTCATAATGAAGATATCTCTGGCCGTTATTGCACAATTAGCCAAACTTGCAAAATGGCGATTTTGAAAAACTTGAATAACTTTTTTATTTCTAAATGTATCGACAAACTGTAAAACCATTCTTAAGGCACTTTTTTAAGTAGAATCTGTTACTGCATACACATTTTTAATATCTCCTTAATTTAAAAAGATATGACATAAAGTTGTATTTTTTATATGGAAACCATAGTTGGCTATGATATTTTTAAATGATGTTTTTTTTGTGCTTTTCCAAAATATATAACACTTCTATGCTATTTTAATAATTAATTGATTTTTTAAGTTTTTCTTATTTACGTATACTATTAAGAATACATAGTGGGCATAGGGTACAGAAAAATTTAAATGAATTCGGTTCTTTTAAAAATCCCACGCCAAAAACTTACTTTAAACTTCATTTAGACAAGTGGTTAATCTAGGCGTGTCTCGAAGCGAATTTTAAAAAAGCCCAAATACCATTGCTATAGATTTCGGAAAGAACATTTTTTCACTATAGACGATAGAAGGCGGCGTACTGAGTTTTGTAACTGGTATATAGTCAGTGCCAAAATATACCTAATTTTTCAAACTTCATTGCATGGTCAGATGAGGCGCATATCAGTAGTGATGATATTTTTAATAATCACAATTTACCTTACTGGGCAGATACCAACGCTCATGACAGTGTTGTCCGCAGGAAGCAAGGGAAATTAGGAATAAATGTGTGGTGCTGCATTAAAATAAACTCAGTGACATTTCTCGATATTCTACGAATTCATTTGGAGGGATTTCTAGAGTCTTCCTTTAGCACAATATTGCAATGTCATATTTCAGCAAGACTGAGCTCCCGCACATAATTGCCGTGTAGTTAGTGACTACTTAAATTTACGTTTTCCTAATAGCTGAATGGGAACGACAGTACCAATTTTGTGGCCTGCTCGTTCACCTGATCTTTCGCCTCTAGATTTCTTTTTATGGGTTTTTTTGAAAAACATTGTATACAAAAGAACTAATAATACTGGAATGAGTTCGTGTTCGTGTTGCTTTTACACACTTAACACCAGTATATATATATATATATATATATATATATAACTCTATAAATCCAATTAGAAGATGATGTGAAGTCTGCATCCAAAAAGAGGGCGCACAGTTTGAAAATTATTTGTAGTTCTAGCGTATTTTTTATATTTATATTTTGTATGCATATTTTTGTTCGTTTATAGAATTAGATCCTTACATACTTATAACAATTGATTTGCTGTTAGCTTTTCATAATTTCTGATGATGTTATATTGTTTATTTTCATTTCATTTCAATTTGCATTTTAGGTTTTTTGATCATTTTATATTCAATCTTTAGAATTTATAATTTGTTACCATTACACAAGAACAACATTACAATTAAGCTCTGTGGCGTCCGCCAGGTACCCTATCTTGAAAAGCGTAATTTGAATTTATTTGCAATAATGCAAATTTACTTTGACTTTCCGGGCAATAATTAAAACATTAGAATTTATTTATAAGTTTGATATTTAATTACTCGCAAACCTCAAATCTGATCAAACAGTGTGGCCGTCTAGTGGTAGGTACGTTGTCCTATTTAATTTAGATAGGCTGGATGAGGTAAGTGTTGCATCATGACAGGCAGGTAAAAAATGAAACTACTCAAACTAAAATCAACGAGCGTTTCACAGGGGTGGTTCAGTCCGTTAATATACTTTTGTGGGAAAGAACTACCAATAAAACCCATTTTATTCATAAATAAGTAATTGCACAAGTACATTAATAAATCAAATAACACAAAAAAAGAGAAATGGTTAAATATATAACATAACACCATTAAATCAGGTTAAAGTGCGTACAAAATTATAACATTAAGAGGAAATGCAGTTTAGTTACACAGAAACACTATAATAAAAAAAACCATGTAGTCACACGCACAATTGGGTCATAAATAATCAAAATAAAAATCGTAATACCAAACATGTGGCCCTTTAAAACCAATCATGCCGGTCTTTAAGTAAATAAGCACATAAAATAATAAAGCAAATTACGGTACATGTAAAATACAACAACAGTAAAATTGCACAGATAATAACGTAAAGGCAAGAACAAAAGAAACCACAAATAAAATTCGAGGTGTTGAATGGTTATCTAATCTCGAATTAGTAACCATAGCGGTATCATATACCCGTTCATTAGCCCATCTCTACCCAAATATAAATATAAACAACAACCAATAATGCTAATTCGCACAAATACCAGAGTGAGAGGGTCTTGTACTATATTTTATTTTAGCATGTTTCAACTTAATGAGTCCGCGTACGAATAAAATACCTTTTCAAGGCAATGTTTGATTCTTTTAATACGTTACATAGGCTTGTAAAATGATCGGCTGTGAGCTTTCATTTATATAATAATACATACTTACACTAGAATAAATATTTCCTCAATTAAAAGAAAGCTGTACACGCAAGAATTAGTTTTAAAGACAAACTGTTTACAATGAAGGTATTTAATTAATCTGGCTCGGTTGACATTCTAACTCTAACTAACTTTTCCCCCGATTTCAAACCTCAATTTTTCAAAGGTAATATAAAAACAAGAAACATTAATTTCCGTTTTAACAGTTTCATGTTAATTATTGCACGACGTCCTAATTTTAAAAATATCCATTCGTTCGTAACAAACCCTACATTTACGTCTCGCGTTTCAACGTATCAAACAAAGATCCCTTTGGATTTAGGCTCTGTTAAGCCGTAATTAATCATTAGATCAATGACATCTTTTTACATCAAGAGCGCGCATAAGAAATTCCAATGATTCGTTACGCCCCTTCAGTAAAGCATTTTTAAGCGTGCGCCTGCTACTCACCCCAACATGTATTTTACAACCTTAGACAAATAACAGTTACAAACAATCCCACATTCCTTACATAAAATGTATATAAATAAAATATTTTGAAAACATTAGCAAATTACGACGTATTATCAAGATATTAAAAATCCACTAATTATCTTTTCTATCGTGGTAACAATGGCGATTTGACAAACGTTTATTACAATAATAAAATATTCGCGATCCGCTACCTACAGCTTATTTGAATTACAAAATGTCTCTAAAATATTTTACTGGAATTGAAATTTCTTTTCATATCTAGTTTTCTAAGCCAACTGTTATCCTTATTAAATATACCAATTAAGAAAAGCTTATACAAATCAATTAATTATTGAAATAGCATAGAGGTGTTATATATTTTTAAAAAGCACAAAAAATGCCATAGCCATACATGGTTTCCATATAAAAAAAAATACAACTTCGTCATATCTTTTTAAATTAAGGAGATATGTGAATGCACTAACGGATTCTACTTAAAAAAGTGCCTTAAGAATGTTTTTACAGTTTGTCGATACATTTAGAAATAAAAAATTTTTTCAAAATCGCTATTTTTTTAATTGCGCAATAAAGGTCCGAAATATCTTGATTATGACTATTGGATCTTAATTAACACCAAAATGGAGCACAAGGACCCCATATTACTTTTTGTCTATTTGTAATAGAAAGGGTACTTCGCATAAGAAAACATCGAAAATGAACCACCCTGTACAGGGTGGCCAACTAAGAATGCGAGGTACTGTATCTATGAAACTATCCATCGTAGAGGCTTGCGCAAAAAAAAATTACTAAAACGGCCAATGCAAAAACCTGGAAAATATTTTCCTGTTTCTGAAATGGCCGCTAGGGGGCGTAACTGCAAAGTTGAATCTAAAAAAGTGGTGTTTCTGTGAATTCTGCTATATTAACCTAATAAAAAAATAACTGATCTTTGAAGTCGAGGATAATCTGAACTTTTTTTGTTTGGTACTTTTTTACGTATCTATAAAAATAAAGTGGTGGGGGGTATTCAAAGGTTTCCTTAAATCACCCTCACCCCCTATTTTCGAAACGGCTAATCCGATTTTAACAAACTTGGGCGCGTTGAAAAGAGCTTTTCTTGGGCTACACATGTTAAAGTTTTGTTAGTTTCACATGTCGTCGCTAGAGGGCTTTGTTCGACATTCGGACACAAACGTTTAATTTTGGCAAAAAAATTAAATGCATTGGTATGACTTTTTTTCATGAACAAGTAACTAAATGATGCCTAAACTAGCTCGCGAAAACCGCATCTCGATATCTTGTTCCTAATCTAAAATATCGGCCAAAGAAAACTTTATACGAAAATCCCTTAAATTTTTATTTTTTTTTAACTATATTTTTCTGGAATTGTTTCTATTATATAAGTTGTGGCCCTAAAGAGGACCGATTTAAAGGAGGAAGGTTTTTAATGCCCCCGTAAATTCTCGAAATGCTGACCATCATGCTCTATGCATTGCTGAAGTCTTTCATGACTAGACAAAACTGCAGCTTCAATTTCGGTTCTCGGTATGTTACTTATTGCGTTACGAATCCGGTTTTTCATATCTTCTCTAGTAGTAGGTTGAATCCGAAACGCGATGTCCTTTAAGCGCCCCCATAAATAAAAATCGAGGCAAGTTAAGTCTGGCGATCGCGGAGGCCTTGAAAACAGACTTTCTCTTCCAATCCACCGCTGTTGAAATACTGCATTAATATGCTCTCGCACATTAATAGCCAAATGTGCAGGGCAACCATCCAACTGCAAAAACAATTTTTGCCTGGTTTCCAGAGGCACATCTTCCAACAACAACGGTAATTGATTGGTCAAAAAGTCAAGAAATACATTGCCATTTAAGGGTTGCTCGAAAAAATACCGGCCCATTAATTCTGCCCCCTCAGTATGCCACACCATACATTTAAACTCCAACGTTCTTGGCGCTGAACTTCACGCAACCAATGGGGATTTTCTGCAGACCAATAATGCATATTGTGTAGATTGATTCTCCCGTCTCTACGGTCCAAAGAATTTGAAATAAAAATTCTCTATTTTCGCGTATCATGCCTAACATCCAATGGCAATAGTCTAACCTTCGATCAAAATCTTCCTCTTTCAAGGCCTGATGCAAAACGACATGATATGGGTGCATTCTTAAAGTAATTAAAAAAAGTTTAAACGAATACCTATATATTTTGATGGCCATTAGAACTTACATATGGTCCTTCAAAGTATTTTGCACAGTTGTCCGTGATATGCCCAATTCAGTGGATACTGCTCTTGTGAGGATTTCCTTCAATATAGCCCAGTACACGGTTAATATTTTCTTGTGTTCTTCCAATTGTGTTAGCTACTGCGGCATTCTGAAAACATTCAAAATAAACCGCAAGCATATCAACAGCTTCATTATTCGTAAAACTCATTTTGAAAGCACAACAATTGCTCAAGTAATAGCGAAAGCATTGACAACTATTGACAATTTGCGGATTATGTATGTTTTGTTTAGGTATCTGTTTCCATTGCCTGCTTCTATTAATTGTATTTTTCGTATATATCCATAGTGAATATGCATTTAAACAATCAAAAAATAGGCCTTTCGTATAACTTTTAGCATTGCTTACTTGACCGTAGTAATTTCAAAAAGGGTGATTTTGTTCTGGTGTATAAATTTACAAACATTTAAAATCGCAATTTCTACGTAACCTATTCAGAGCCGAAATTGAAGCTGTAGTCTTTTTTACCGATAAGGGGCCTCAGCAATGCACAGAGTGATGGTCAGCATTTCGAGCATTTACGGGGGCATTAAAAACCTTCCTTCTTTAAATCGGTCCTTTTTAGAGCCACAACTTACATAATAGAAACAATTCCAGAAAAATATAGTTAAAAAAAAAAATAAAAATTTAAGGGATTTTTGTATAAAGTTTTCTTTGGCTGATATTTTAGGTTAGGAACAAGATATCGAGATGCGGTTTTCGCAAGCTTGTTTAGGCATCATTTAGCTACTGTTCATGAAAAAGTCATACCAATGCATTTAATTTTTTTGCGAATATTAACCGTTTCTGTCAGAATTCCGAACAAAGCCCTCTAGCGACGACATGTGAAACTTCAATTATTTTAACATTTGTAGCCCAAGAGAAGCTCTTTTCAACACACCCAAGTTTGTTAAAACCGGCTTAGCCGTTTCGAAGATACGGGGGGTGATTTAAGGAAACCTGTGAATACCCCCCACCACTTTATTTTTATAGATACGTAAAAAAGTGCCAAACAAAAAAGTTCAGATTATCCTTGACTTCAAAGATCAGTTATTTTTTTATTAGGTTAATATAGCAGAATTCACAGAAACGTCACTTTTTTAGATTCAAGATTGTAGTTACGCCCCCTATCGCCCATTTCAGAAACATGAAAATATTTTCCAGGTTTTTGTATTGGCCGTTTTAGTAATAACTTTTTCTGCAAGCCTCTACGATGTATAGTTTCCCAGATACAGTACCTCGCATTCTTAGTCATTTTCCAAATTGATGTAAAAAATCACTATACTAATTTGCTAAATTCAATAAAAAATGTCTAATTACGTCTATTTACACATAAATAAATTGTGGTTTTTTACTCTGATAGTAGACAATAATTTTAGTTCGTTGTTGTATCAAGTACGTTAACAAAGCTTCTTATCCTAACACTACTGCACTACAATACCATTAGAAAAAAATAATGCTTTGGTTACCAAACTCAATACTAACATGACGGCTAGAGCTACACGAATATATTAGGTACTGTACTGTATATGTCGTTTATACCTTGCCCAAATTTAGTGAATCGTAATTGATATTTCTATTGGGAGCATTTTGTCTCTAAACCTCAAACTACCGTTTTCTAATTCCCAATGGTAAACTCCATCTCCATAACATCCTGTTTAGTAGTTTAATTACGAAAATGTTAATCCAGAATAATTAGAATCTTTTATTACATATAAAATTTGATATTTTGTTTCGGGTTTTACGTTATTAACAGGACTTTCGCGAATATACGCTCAAAATTGCGTTTAGTTACATGTATCGTATAAATGATGTCAGCTTTAGACTTGTAGGATTGCTCAATATACTTCGTTGTTTATCATATTTCATCTTTCTAATAACACGTTTTTAACATGAATAGTGAGTAATGAAATTTTATGCTAACTTTATTAATTAACAATAGTTAAGAATAAGATTAATAACATTTTATTTTAATCTTTCTATTACCAATTTTACGTGTCATCTTTTAATCCTATATCTACAATGGGATTACTTCTAAAATAGGGTTGGCATATAGATCTATTTTGAGCTTTAAGTTATATTAATAGAAATGTAACATTTGTAAGTAATTAAGGGATTATATTAATGAGGAGGATTTCACATAAAAATGTTGACATCTAAATTACTAAAAAGTTGTGAAGTTTGGGAAGTTAGTTATTAATACATACATCTATGCAAGGCTACTAAAGAAAAAAATCTTTTGGCAGTTAATGTATTTTTATTTAAATTAATTATTGTATTTATATTTATTTTTAGTAATTTTATGACGGATTAAGTGAACAGGAAATGGCATTTATAAAAATATGAAAATTATTCCATTCGCTAGATGGGTGGTCTATTCATTATATTGAAACGTTTCTGTTCTGCATGGCATACATTTTTTACGTCAACACATTAAGGATAAGTTGCATTAAATTTTGAATTACTACACAATGCTCGCATTAATTTAAAATCATAAAATATTATGCAATTGAATAAAAATAGGAAAAAATAAATTTTCTACTCGATAAGTAATTGGAAACAGAAATGGCCAGATCTTGTCTTAATTAGTATTAAACCTTTGTTATATAATAATTCATTTACAGTTGTATAGGCAACCAATCATGCCTCCGTGAAGTTTCCTTTATTGTGTTGTGTTTGTATTGAGGGCCAAGATCTAGGAATAGCGGATTTCTAGCATGTGTACGCATGAAATGTATTAACTAAGGAAGTTACACCCCCAGTAAAGGATCTTTAGCGTGCCGAACATAATATCGGCACGGGACCTACCGTTTTATTTCCTATCCGATATGAGGGCGTGTTCAGTTTTTCTCCGCTTATAGAAAAACGGCTACCTTGGCATTCGAACCCACTTTCCCGGACGACTGGTAAACAGATTTATTTTTATACCACCTAACGTTTCCTTTATTAAAAAATATTTAAATAATTAAACAGAAAAAATACTAATATCAACAATATTTTTTTTTAAATGCATTATAAATACAAACAAATATTGTAGGTTACCGGACCGCAAAAATGTTATTATTGTAATAAACGTTTGTCAATGTAAAAATATCACTAGTTTAGTAAGTAATTGTGTCTATACAGATCGCGATCAAATGGGATCTTTGTTTAGTACGTTGAAACTTGAGACCAAAATGTAGCGATTGTTACGGACGAATGCTGATTTTTTAAATTAAGATATCGTACAATAATTAATACGAAACTGTTCCAACGTAAATTAATGTTTCTTGTTCTTTTTATTACTTTTGAAAGACGGGCTTGATTTTCGGGAGTAGAGATGGTGAGTTAGAAGTCAGAGGGGAAGTTAGTTAGAATGTCAATTGAGCCAGATCAATTTTGGTTATTTAAATACCTTCATTGTAAATAGTTTGTCTTTAAAATTTTCGTGCGTGTTCATTTTCTTTTAAATTACCCAACACTAATTTGTCTTTTCTTTCGGTTGTTAGTTGTAATGAGTTTTTCAAATCTATAAATAACAAGTCACCCTTTTTGAAGTTAAACCGCGTATGTTAACGATTTGTGTCTATGATCAATTGAAAGAATTCAAGTGTAAGTAGATATTTTGTTTATATAAATTAAGGCTTACAGCAAATAATTTTTCCAGCCTAAGTAACGTATTGAAAATCATACATCGCCTTGCAAAGGTGTCTTATTCGCACGCGGGCTCATTAAGCTGAAATCTGCTACAGTAAAAGACAGTACAGGTCTCCCTCACTCTGGTATTTGTGTGAATTAGAATTGTTGTTTAAATTTGTGTATAGGTTGGCTGGCGAACATGATACCGCTCTGTGTAACTAAACTACTTTTGATTTATTTTTCTCTTAGTGTTATCATTTTTTACGCACTTTAACCTGATTTGATTTAATGGTGTTTTGTTATATATTTAACCCTTTCATTGTTTTTTTTTGTGTTATTTGATTTATTAATTTAATTGTGCCATTACTTATTTATGAATAAAGTGGGTTTTATTAGTGGTTCTTTCCCACAATAGTGTATTAACGGGCTGAACCACCATTACGCAAAGCTCATTAATTTTAATTTGAGTAGTTTCATTTTTTCTTCTTTCCCCACATGATGCAACACTTACCTCATCCGGCCTATGTAATGCAGATAGCACAAGGTACCTAACACTAGACTGTATTATTGCAAATACGTTCAAGTTACACTTTTCAAGATAGGGTACCTGAGGGACGCTACAATATTATTGTGGTAGAATTTGCATTATTATTAGTTATTGAAACATGGAATTTTACAAGACACTGGCAAGTTTCGTCGTATTTGGGTTAATTAAATAAAAGTGTCACACTACCGTAACATCGAATAAACTGTACATAAGTACAAGGCACAAACACTGAGAGAACAGGATGAAAAAATTAGGTATTACCGTGTAACATCGTACAACTCTTCGACTATAATCCATTTACCCCATAAAAATGTTGGTTGGTCATGGATTATGAAAATGAAAACTTTGTCGATTATCACTCCTAATTATAATTTAAACTTTTCGATAACAATTTTTAGTTATCAGGCCCTTCAATTTCAATATAACGCCACCAGGATAAAATTCACAAAAATTTTATTTCATCTAACCCCAGTACTAATTATTAAACATAATTTAGTGCACCATACTTCCATTTGACATGGTTTAAACTTTATATTAAAATTTCTCTATTTAATTACCCGATTAATCATTTTACACCAGAAAAGTTAAATAAATCACATTGTATTACACATACTTCATTTAGTACAATTGCGTTCAATCTATTTTAATAATGTTCATTAGAAAAATTAATTCACAGTCACAAATATCCAAATTTTACAATACAACACAAACAAACAGCTAATTATAGCAATTTCAAATGTTGGTGTAGGTCAAGGACAATCCTAACCTGTTTAAGTACCTCAGCTCTCCAGTCAATCTCAAACAATTATATTCAATTGATTAAACCTCCTCTAAGTCACATTCAACCCCTAGATTTGGAATTACTCACCAATTTATTATATCAAAGAAATATAACAGAATGACTCTTACCTGATTGAAATTGTTGATCCAAAAACAGTCACCAGAAAACCACTCGGTCCATTTATCTTCCCCGACCGATATTCATTATTATTAATTAATTATTACTACACTTACAAAGAAAAAAAACCCGCGGAAAATAACAGACACATGCTTAATGAAATTTGTTACACCTTGCGACCAGGTTCGATCTAATCCGAAGCCAGATTCCGACATATGATTCAAAATACAGAACGGAGTTTAATTTTATTTTATACGCCAGAATAAAATTTTTTATTTCTATATTACTTAAAAGTATTATATTTTAATTTCAGTTCGCAAATTATATTCTTACAATATACTTTTTATACATTGTGTTACTTTATTCTAACTCCGGGCAACCCAACATACATTGGAGTGTTGAAAATTGCCAACTGAACCTCCCTTGGGATACTGAGCTAGCAAACCAGAGCAAATAGTAAACATTTCATTGTACACTCGATTAAGGTGTTACAATATATTACTAATTGTCTCCAATGTAACCACTTTCTTCTGGGAATACATGTAATAAATTATGTCTAATATGGTATGTTTTAGCCCTTCTTGTATATCATCACTTTTACATTTAGTTCGTGGTTTTCTGATTGTTTTTGGCAATGAAATGTTCCGCTTTTTACTCTCGACGATTTTGTGTAACGTATTGAGACTAATTTTTAAAGCTTGTTCACTACGTCAACATTACACAGAGAACCAACATTATCTTTTTCGCGACAAAAATACTCACACATTAAACACGAGTTCATTGGCAAGTTCGTTTAAAAACTTTCCTGTCATTTTACGGTTGTTACAACAATAGTATACAAACAGTACTAATGCAAATTTGAAATCTGTAGACATTACTCCATTGAGTAAAATAATGATATATTAATGATCGTACATTCTTTAATGTTCTTATTTAGAAAGTAGTTAATTATAAGGTAATTTTGTAGTTGAAAAATATCACGAAAATTATTTACCATGTTGTATTCAATTTAATAACATAATTGAATTCCAATTATGTTTATAATAATAAATTATATTATTATATTTTCAATTACGTTTTAATTTTTTTATAAATTGAAAAAATATACCATATTTCAGTAGTTCTTAGTTACAAACACGCGAAATAAACTTTTGAATACCACTGCCAAAGGATTACAACGCCTAACACAAATATTACTATCTCCTTCTAACACACCTGACACAAATACAGATGTCTTAAACGTATAGTGTCCGTCTTAGTTCACCACCCGCAGCGGCGATAATATAGCATTCCATTCCAAATGTTGTGTGTTAGAACGAAATAGATACAAATTATGAATGTGCACGCCAAATAAAGCCTAAGCCGAAATTCGCAATCATTCATTTTACGGACTACAGCAATACATCTACGTAATAAACTTAAATTTGTAAAATCACTTCAACTTTTTCAGTTCTAAAAGCAGAAAACATATTTGGATTAAGCGCAATTAATCTAAATGGATTTACTGTACATGGGCACTTTACTCTTAATTTAAATATGCCACTGTGATTTATTTATGGACGCTGCTGTGTTACTATCGAGGGTATCCTTGCTATTTTACTAGTTATTAATGCACAGAAGGATAAAAGAAATTCGGTTTGCTTATGTAAAGACAATAAACGGTTAATAAAGTTTCAATTTGTTGCTCAGAAAAAATGTTCATTTGATATTTTTATTGAAAACTTATTTACTTTGAATAATGAAAATTATCAAAATCACTGAATCACCAAAATGCTTAATGAAGCCACCTCCTCAGATTATCAGGATTTACATTAATTTACTAACCATCTTGTAATAATTTATTAATTATTATATTATTGTACGTCGACTATATTTAGGAATATAATTTATTTTTGTTTTCAGCTTCATCCGCAGAGAGGGTGTTCTGTTAGAAAAGTAAGTTTTTGATTTTTGGTTGACGAAGATTAGTTTTAATTTATATGACTGTATGTGTATGAATGTTTTTTGTTTGTTGATTTATTTAGGTGAGTGCTAGCTGTTAATTAGTGTGCAGTTGTGGGTGTTGTAACAAAGAACTTCAATGCTAAAAGTGCATAGGCGCCGATGTCAGTAACGACTCATTATTATTATTATTATACATTGCTAGTACTTATTAAATACCACAGGACCAATTTTCAACTCAATCTACCCAATTAAACAGCGAAAAATATACGAAAATATGCACATACGTCTTTATAACTAAATCCAAAACAAGTAGGTGTACCTCATACGAGATTTTTCTTTTGAGCCCACCTCTTTTTCCCTTCCCCTGACTTGGAGTTACGTCCCTGTAAATGGGATGTAAAAATTATATTAAATCGTGTTTAGTGGATGTTTTGTATGTGTAAAAAAACTAGTTACTGGTAGCTTGGTGTCCTCTATTTTATTTAAGAGGGTTAAATTAGCAACTCATTGAAAATACGATTACAACTTTTTAATAGTTTGCTATTACAGTTGAAAATTATAGTAGAAACTGGGGCAACAGATAAGATGGCTGTCGGAAACTCAGTGTTGAAAGGGTGTGGGTGTGTTATTAATTTTGTAATTAGAATAGTTCGTAATACATAAGGCACAATAGGGGAAAGTCATAAATTAAAGGGTCGCCAGTTTACATCGACAATATAGGGGTTTAAACACCTTAACGCGAATATTCCACAGCAAAGTTTAAAACAAACGAAAATCTTGCTTACCTTATGTCGCATAAACCAGTTGAATCGGTTCTAATTTTACTTTACGTTAACTCTTATCAGTGAAATCCTATATCTTAAAAAAATAAAATAAAAAATAGCAAAGAATCTAACAGAGAAAACTCTCATAAATTATCAAGTTAAAAAGCTTGTATCCAAATCATAAATAAAATACATGAACGTCGCCGCTGTAAGGTCGTGTAAATCAAAAATTAAAAAAAAAACAGTTCTGTAACATGAATATAATCAAAATATTTTATCTTTACCGCCTGAAGGGCGTCTATGCAGCACTATACACAAAAGAAAGCGTATTCATCCGCCTAAACTGTAACGTGCCAATTCTTTGCGATCATTTTGGATTTGTGTTATTATTGGCAAATATATTTACATTACGTTGGTAGTTTAAGGCATTTAGTTTTTCTATCAATAATTAAATTTTGGTATATGTCGATATTTTTCTTTAGTGTACATAGTTACGAACGTCCGTGTACATAGTGTTATGGTCTATAAGGGCTATTTAGCCACATCAATTTTGTTCTTTGCATAAACGCGAACTGAACTTAATTAATTTCCGTTCTATCACCTTGTAATGCACTACGTTATACATTTTACTCCCTTGTACAAGGTATGTACCGGCTTTTGATTACATTTTGTATATATTATGTTTAATAGGGAAAGCTCAGGGTATTGGGAAAATCCTCATTTATTAATAAAATGATTATGAATTTCGTACCGTGTAATTGATGGTATAGGAAGGGTATTTGATGACGTCACGAAGTTAAATGTATAAAATCACGTGCATGATAATGCATTTTTATTACCTTGAAGAACTAAAAACGGAGATACCTTTGTATCATTACAGTATGCCGTTGGATTGTCTGCTTTTGTAGTCTGGTCTACATTTCATTTGTACGTTAATGAAGACAATTGAAATTACTTTGCCTTACCGTATGTTTATCATATTCATGGGGAATCAAGTTCTCAAATTGCAGTTCGTTTCAAAATAAAGTTAATACATTATATTTATTTGAGTACAAGAAAATTTAAGCCTGTATAGTGTTGTTTTGGTACGGTTATAATGAATAGAAACAGCTGACCGCGGTTTACATTTTCTAAAATAAAAATATTTGAGCGCATAACCTAATAACTGTAATGTTTTGATCATCTTTCATTTTAAATTCTACGTAAAGATAAGTTATATGTTTGTATAGTTTGTGTTGAATTAGAAATTAGTTAATAGCGGAAAGCTTTACGAGAAGTTTTAGTTGTTTTTATGCTTTAAATAAATCAGACATTATTTTGTTGTATTAAATATGCAAATAAATACAGCTGTTTAGAGTTATTCGAATTACCTGTGGTATTAATGTACAACTTTCTGAATTTTTGTTGTGTTTTAATCATTTAACCTATAAAATTGAGTGACGCCTAACAAATCAAATGCTTTACTGACTACATCTGTGGATATATCTCTGGTTCCTTCACAACCTGATAAAAAAATGAATTCTCAACCTACAGGAAGTTTCATAAGCAATGTACCTTGCTGCGCTAGAGCGAGGTGCAAACTTACTGTTTAACCTCAAATACCAATCACTACATTTCTTTTATTTGTTATGATACAAATACAGAAAACAAAACTTCATTAAAATTACCAAAAATAAACACAAAAGTAATTAAGCTTGAAGTAAAATTTCAAAAATGGTGAAGCATGGATCTGTTCGATTATTAATGAGAGTTGATTTTCTGATGTCTAACCGCCCGAGTTTTCGAAAAGGCCTATTTTTTAACACTTAGGTGTTGAGTTTCAAAAATCCTCCCTTAGTATGCGCCTACGTGGTAAGGGGTGCATGTTACCGAAATTTGAAGTTCCTAGGCCTTAACGGTCTGACCTGGGCTTTGATTGGTGAGTGAGTGAGAACACAGCCTTTATTAATATAGATTCATTCCTTCTAAAATTTTTAACAAAACAATCATAATACACGTGACAGCATTTCCCAACCCTATATAAGAAACTAAGAAAAGGGATGTATATTTAGGTGTTTGTCACTAAGCAGCAAATGAAAATGGCTATATTTATGATAGAGTGGAGGTTTTTATACTCTGCCACCGAAATATTTTCGAAATTTTGTCCGACAGTCTTGTTTTTCTTTTTATGCTCAAATTTCCTGATTTTTTCAGTTGCCTATTTTTCCGCAGTTTCCTACCGGATGGTTGGAAACCGCGATTTCTTTGTATTTTTTCTACATTACTAAAGGACAAGGCACACTTTTAATGTAAACTCGAGATCGATTTTTTTTAATTTTAGTACGTTATTGGGCATGTAAAAGTAAGTATTTTTTACCATTGCGCCAAACTTGTAAGTATACTGAGTGCAGAAAATGGGGTCAAACGATTTTGTACGTGTGGAATCCACTTGTTAAACATAACTATCTTTGGTCTTATTTTAGAGAATTAGGTAGAAACCGCTGAAATACTTCAATGTTTAAACTCAATTGTACGTGCTTCAAACAAAATTATAAATATACAGGGTGGTTCTTGTAAGTCAAGCATAGCCGGTAAAATGGTTTTTTTAATAGAACACCCTAAATAATTTTTATATTTTTAAAAACTCCTTAACTAGCTAACTTCAACGAATAAAATTAAATTAAATTGGTGTAGGTACTGTATATTTTTAATGTCACAGGATCCTGAGTACTTGTGTATATGAAAAATTAATACTACAGTTACTCAAGAGATATACGGGGATGAGCTGGACAAGGCTAAGTGAAGTATTATGTGATAGAACAATTAGTGGTAGAATTAAGGGGTAGTAGAATAAAATATTGTAACGCCGACTCCACATAAAATTGGAAAAAAGAATAAGTAAGAAAATGAGTAAGAAAATCTTTTATTTTGCTAGATGTGACAAAATACAGACTACATCGCCACATGAGCACACATACCTAACGTCCTTGCACCAACTTTTCATGTGCAATACGTCCCCAATATAGGATCCCGATTTTCTTCAAATGGTGGTAATAAATATGAAATAAAGCGGGAATGTTTAATTGCTTGGGTGAATCTCGAATAGCTTTTGGCCCTAATTAAACCTGGTTCAAATTCTTGAACTTGAAATAAATATTCATTATTTCCACCCCTCGCGGGTGTATCTTGAATGTAAGTTGACGAAAGTTTAACTTGATATGTGCCAAAAGTTTTTGTCCTAATATAGTCCAATGTCCGAACAGGAAATTGTATGCCATTATTTTATAAATCAAGCCATAGAACTCCACCACGTTTTAATTGAAGATTATCTCTCTCAATTCTGGTCTGCAATGGATTATCGCCTGGGCGAACTATATCCAACATCCTTCCCACCAACTCATCACTTGCATTCTGGATATGGATATTTTATATGGCCATTTCGTGATTCCACAATCCACCTGGTCTTGGTTATTTTCTAACAATATTTACCTGCTCAGTACTTAATTGGCGCTGATTTCTTGGTAACATAGGAGACATTTCATAATTTAACTTAAGATGAAAGTCTACTATATCTCTGTATCCTCTATCTACTACAAATATGTCATTATCTAATACACACTCACGAATATTACTTAAGTCAAATTGCATTTCTTGGTTTAGGATTGCGGCATCATTGTTTCTGACATTTGAGAAGTAGGGTCTATGAATATCAACTATGTATCCATCAGGGGTTACAATTAATTTAGCCTTATATAAATTATATTGTTTATGTGACGAATATGACTGCCTTTGTATTTCGAAAATGTTTACTTTTATCCACCTTAAAGTAAGTGCAATCTGGATACAGAATGGCTTTTGGATTTTCCGGTTCCGGGTTGTACAGAAGATTTGAGAAGTTAGTAACATGATTTATTATAAAATTTTCGCGGTTACTGACTTCCTCACAAGTAAAACCCAAGTGATGCGGAACAACTGTCCCAGTAAGGTTTCTCTTGCAATTGCTATCGAGAGACTAACTTTCTGCCTAGAGGAGTAGACCATAGATGATGCTATAAATTCGTCTGATATCCCTTGCCTCAATTTAATAAAAAATGTAATAATATCCTTTTTGGTCGGTATGCGCTTCTTACCATGTATCACTACAGGTTCACAGCTATTAAATAAAGCTATAAATTTTTTTTTTAAGATGTTGAACTGTAAAACTTCTCTTCGCCAAAATTTTCTTCGTTGTCATATTTTGATTTTTGAAATGTCCGTTCTTTAAAAGCATTAAACCACTGGCTGGCTTCACCATTCAAAAGCACTTTCATAGTAGCGGGATTCTATTCTACATATTAATTAACTGAACATTTCCGTCTTCAGTTAAATGTTGTTGGCAGTATGTTGTCTCTTTATGAATAAATATGTTTGTTTTTAAAAGAAATCAACCCGAGCAGCTAATGTTAGTTTCAATCGACATTGATTTGCACACACAAAACAGTCTCTAGTTGCTACCAGTACTTCCATAGGAATAGACGATGGATTATTTTCATTGTCAATACATCTTATTAAACGAAAATTACAGCTTAAACACAATTTTCTGCATCATTTTACATTCTTGAAAGTTTTTGATAAGTCGACTTCAATAACCTATACATGGTATCTAAAATAACTAGTGACTGGGTATTGCCGAAAAAGCTACTTCCTGTTTACCAATATTTTTTACCAGCTTTTTATTGATGATAAAAAAAATTATACAGGGTAGTTGTAAATTCGTCATTTTTGAATCATTTTATAAGTTTTTACGACGTCAATAAATTACTGTTTAATTTTCAACAGCCTGTAACTTTATTGCCACCGTTTGAGAAAAATGCAGATTTTATGTTGAGAACGTACTAATTGTGTAATAACGTGTCGAGGAGTGAATAGCACTACTATCGGTTTCAAAAAGCAAGATATGTTAGTTTGAAAGCTTATAGCTTTTTTATTGTAAGCCCAATTGATGTGAAACTTGGGAGAGATCTTCCCTGTAGACATATAATAACACTCAGAAAATATAAATTTCTCAGACGCTTAACTTTGTAAATTAAAAATTTAATTATCATAAAAAATGTAGTTTTGCAGTCTGTATTTTACATACGATTGGTTTCAGTGCTCCTAGCTTGCTTATTTTTGTCTTAAAATGTGCGAAATTTTAACCAGTGACATATCAAAGTAATATAAAGGTAACAAAAATTTCAAATTATGACAAAATTTTTAAATTTTGAAAAAAAAATGACGTGTTCTCGATACGTGCAAACTACGCTCTAAATGCAAATATTTTCGTTTTAAGTGAACCGACATGTAGGTTTTAATTATTCTTTAACGTTCCGTATTAAAGCACATGCATTTATTATGTAGATTAATCCCAATTAATAAATAATTAAATTCTCAGACGAGAGAGAGAACGGGCTACGTTAGACGAGCTTCCGATCGACTATGCATGCGCAATGCACGAAATCGAGCTTCACACTACTAAAATAAACGTTCATTAAAGAATGATATTTTATCGGTCGATTTATTAAGAATATTAATCAAGACATCTGGTATGAGCACAAGGATTTTTTTTATTTATATTATACAATTTAAAGTACATATTAAATGAGGACAGCAAACTACAAAAATCAACAAATAATTGTGTGGAATGTGAAATTGGAAAATACGTAACAATAATGACTATTTAATGCACTTTCTGTTATATTTTTAATTTGTTTAAAATGCAAACTATACTATTTATTACTTATATAGAAAAATTACATGCAAAAACTAAAGACTTCTGTTGAGGAGCTTGAAATGTTTAAACTACTATCATAATTTTCTCCTACATTTATTATTAACTGTTCTACGACCACATCAATTATATGCTCTTTATGTCGCTAGTTTTCCTAATGTTTTTTTACATGTTCCACGCAGTTGTCCCACAAATCGCCCGGTAAATTATTCATTACTTCAGTACATAACGTTAACACGTCTTTTATTTTATGTGTGTTATTTTGCTTTGCCACTTTATTTTTAACGTAAGCCCAAATAAGTTCAATTGCGTTGAACTCACAGTGGGCAATTGGTAACCACAACAATTTAACATTATCACCACGCATTTCTTTTGCTAACGTTTCAAGCAAATACACCTTTTTGTGATGATACGGTTTCGCCCTGATTAATAATTCCGCTCTGGTAAATGGTTGAAATTAGTAGTTCCTTCTGGTAAGGGTATCTTTTGTTTCTCCATCCTGGAAATGATGTCTTTCTTTCGCCAGACAGTAGTAGGATTTCAAAAGTTTTTATCCAGCATAGTATGGTAAGGTCGATCACAACTACAGAATGTTTTGGCAATTTTTCTAAAACAGCCCTAAACCACTCCTCAAAGTGTGCCGTATTAATTTCTCCATGATAATCCTTTTGTCCAATGAAATACTTCAGCATTCCATCAACAAATCCTCGACAACTTCCAATATGAAGAATAATTACGCGTTTTCCAGAACCGCTTGGTGTTTTATACCTCCTCGAAATCCGTTTACTTCCTATAAATATTTAAAACAAGAATATAAGTTATATGCATACTAAAAGAAATGGCGTATTTTTAAGGCTTTTATGTGATGAAGGCGTATATATGATAAAAAATACATCATTATCATGCCTTTCCTCCGTTGACACATTCACCTGTCATCACTTTGGTCTTGATATGATTTGCTCCACACCATGTTTCATCCGTGTAAAAAATCTCTTTGTGCCGAACTGAAGGGCATTCCATTAAAATAGGTTTTTTATTAAATATTTTGTAAGTAAACTTTAGACTTGTTAAACATCTGCATAGGGTACTTGTGTTTATATGTGAGAAATCTTCAACTTCGTTATTTAATCTGGTGTGCACTTCTTTTACAGTAGGAAACTTTCTTTTAACGTAAAAGTCCACCCGGAAGATACTCTTCTATAGTAATAGTAGGGTGTCTAGTACTGGATTAGGCATACCATTTTCGTTTTTTTCTTCGTTCAATGCTCGATAAACGGAGGGCTGGGAGATGTTAAGACTCTTTGCCATGCGTTTAGTAACTTTATTCACATCTTCAGATAATCCACTCGATTTCTCTTCTTGAAAATATTTTTTGGCATTTAATATTAGCCCCTTTTCCACCAATGTAAAAGCTTTTGGCATTTTGAAAATATGTTCACCAACACAACCGAACTTCTACAACAGTGCTGTGGTAACTAATAAGTAATTCGTAACAATTTCCGAAAATATATTACTTCTAAGAACATTATAATTAGCTGTAATATAACAGAAAGTGCATTAAATAGTCATTATTCTTACGGTATTTTCCAATTTCACATTCACAATTATTTGTTGATTTTTGTAGTTTACTATTTATTGTTTCTGCTGTCCTCATATGTACCTTAAATTGTATAATATAAATAAAAAGCATCCTTGTGCTCATACCAGATATCTTGATTAATATTCTTAATAAATCGGCCGATAAAATAATATTATTCTTTAAGAAACGTTTATTTTAGCAGTGTGAAACTCGATTTCGTGCTTCGCGCATGCGACGGCATTCGTATTGAGTCGTCGATCGGAAGCTCATCCAACGCAGCCCGCTCTCACTCTCGACTAAGAATTTAATTATTTATTAATTGGGATTAAACTACATGATAAATGCATGTACTTTAATACGGTCCACTTAAAACGAAAATATTTGCATTTAGGGCAAAAGTTTGCACGTATCGAGAACACGTCATTTTTTTTCAAAATTTAAATATTTTTCCAAAATTTGAAATTGTAGTTACCTTTATATTACTTATATCTGCCACTGGTTAAAATTTCGCACATTTTAAGACTAAAATAAGGAAGCTATGAGCACTGAAACCGACCGTATGTCAAGCACGGGCCGCAAAAGTATGTATGATAATTTAATTTTTAATTTACAAAATTAAGCGTCAAAAGATTAATATTTGCTGAATGTTTATTATATGTCTACAGGGAAGATTTCTGCCAAGTTTCACATCAATTGGGCTTACAATAAAAAAGTTATAAGCTTTCAAACTTACCTATCTTGCTTTTTGAAACCGATTGTAACGTCATAGTATTTCTAAACGTGGGGTACCATATTGCACATCATTGTAACTGTGTGGGGGTGGTCTCCTTTTCCCGACGCACGCTTGATAACCTGATTTATTTATTTACGTTTGCATTAACTATTTTTTGCATGTTTTATAGCAAGTAATGGCAGTACTTAGGATTAACACATAATCATGTTTTAAATCAGTAGTTGCAGTCATTGTGTCATTTTTAAGTAATAAATATACACGTCCAATTAATGACTATTCTATTGCCTTTTAACATCTACGTCTTTCCGTAGGTATAACATATTTTTAAACGTATTTTTATAAATAATAAATTGATTAAATAAGGTACATCTCCACCTATGCTTATTAAAGCAAAAAGCCCGCAAGGGTCAGAAACTCTCCTGGACATTAGATGAACTATAATTACCCAATGTTTTTGACTTACAAGGACCACCCTGTATATTTATAATTTTGTTCGCAGGACGTACAATTGAGTTTAAACATTGAAATATTTCAGCGTTTTCCACCCAATTCTCTAAAATAAGACCAAACAATTATATTTAACAAGTGGTTTCCATTTTCTGCAACACCCAGTATACTTACAGGTTTGGCGCAATAGTAAAAAATACTTACTTTTACATGCCAAATAGCATACTAAAATTTCAAAAAAATCCAACGATCCCGAGTTTACATTAGCTTGGGACCGCCCCTGGGGTCCAAATGGGTACGCCGTATTTTCTAGCATCTCAGGTACATTTGTGTTTAAAGGGAGGGGATGGCAATGTATTCACAAGTTTCTAGGAAACGTAAATCTTGGTCAGTCAGTGTGTTTTATTTGCATAGTTAAAATGGATGACTTTTTCGATCTTCAAGGGATGAAAGATATTTTAAGGTAAGCTCTGCGTTATGGCGCTAATTTTGTCGTAGTAATATTTATAAAGGTTGAGATATTTTGAGTATAGATTGTTTGATAAATTTATGTTTGTGCAAGTTGCATATATTCAGGACTTTTTCACGCTGCACCCATATGGACCCCGTGGGCATTTAAACTTCTCTTTGGTTTCAGGCCCGGTTTTTCTCTACAAGAAGCAATAGAGGTTTTCTTAGAAGATGATGAACATGAAACCCCAGAAAAGATTTTTGTTGAACCTCCACCAAGTAGTATACTTACTGATGAAGATCCGGAGACGAGGATGAAGGCGGAATTTTGTAACATTTACCTGGTAAACAACTTTTAGCACCTGTAGCGCTAGTTTTTGCTAACTGTCGTATTGGAGGTAATTCAGATGATGCTACTCAAGAACTTTCATGCATTCCTTCAGCCGTTCCATCCTCATCTCATCAGTTTACACCAGGTCCCAGTACTTCTTCAGTTGTAAAAAAGATTAATAATGAAGCTACTTTTCTGAAAGTATTGACCAACATTTATTAGTTCTTGGTTGGATTACCAAAGTGAAAATTTACAAAACGTTGAATATATTCAAGGTGATGTAATAAAATCTGTAAAAGATAATTTTGCAGCGCCCAATTATGAGTTTACAAAACAAAACCCCTATTGAGGTGTTTGAAATGTTTTTACCAATGAAATTATTGAACACTTTGCTCACGAAACCACTAAATATACAGCTTTTAAAAATCAAGAGAACCAAAATATTACAGTGGATGAAGTAAAATGCTTCATAGGAATTCTGATTTTGAGTGGTTACAATTCAGTACCATCGAAACGTCACTATTGGGAGAAGTCCGAAGACATTAGAAATGGCTTGGTATCGAGAGCTATGCGGAGAAACAGATTCCTATCAATTATGCAGTTCATTCACTGTTCAGACAATACTAAACTTGATATGACTGTTTGCGAAGATCAGATATATAATGAATATGATTAAAGCAAGATTCCTGGAGCTTTTGTGCCGGAAGAAAATTTAAGTTTCTACGAAAGCATGATAAAGTATTTTGGAAAGCACAGTGCCAAACAATTCATTAAAGGTTTGGCTATAAGACCTGGTGTATTAACACAAAGAAGGCTATTGCGTGACTTTCGATTTGCATCAAGGAAAAAATGCAACAATTCCAAATTAGAAATAAGAGAAGCAAAACCGAATACTCCTTTGGCAAAATCGAAGAAACTTGTCAAGGAAAGAAGCAAGAAACAAAAACTAAACCTAACGGTAAGAAAGGTCTTTCCAGAGGGGTCTAGGTGAATTTATCGAAAGCAATTTATCGAATGACAATTGACCGAATGCAATTTATCGAAAAACAATTTACCGAAAAAGCAATTTATCGAATAACAATTGACCGAATGGTAAATTTATCGAAAAAAATGCAATTGGTATCCTTTGTGAATGTTTTGAAAAGACACTGCATTCTCACATACAATTTACTAAATAAATTACATAAAAATGATGAATATATGTATTATTAAAAACGACGATACTGTACACAATCACTATACACGACAATGTGAAAATGTTCATTTATTTTCCGTAAATACTAGTAAAGGCAAAAATCAAACAACATTTTATACACTTGATATATTTAATAAATTGCCCAATGATGTAAAACATTAAAAATTAAAAAAATTATTTAAATTCATTAGTAGTTCTCAATTAACTAAATAGACAAATCCAATAATTATAACAAAAGCCTTAATTGTGTTATGCTGAAATGTTGGTTACTAAATCACCTAAAAGTTTTGAGACATTATTTACTTTTGTTGTACATTAATTGCTTCTCTTATACTAGTATGGAATCTATTTTAATAAGCAGTATTACGCGCGATGCCACGCAGATAGTCAAGCATGTTATTGAGTCAAAGTTTTCAGCAAGTTGTTTGATTCTCTGACCACAATCTCTGTACTTTTACGAGTACTACTTGCTTCTTGTCCGGCTACATATTGTTCGATTCTCAATTCGTGAAGCCCTTGTTCCTCTGGATTGCTTTAACAAATTTACAGATATTCGGATGATCTGCACAAATTTGTTGTTCAAACCTCGATGCCAACCTTCTACTGAATTGTTGGTTCTTGGCAAACCTTGAACTGCCGCATCAAAACAATTCCATAAAGTATGTGAAAATCGATGCTTCCGGCGACAGTTGCGTCGCTGTGGACGTCCTACCCACGAATCTTCGAAGTAATCGACGATTGGTTGTAACTCTGGTGGCAGAATATCATCATCGCACAACATTTCAAAAGCTTCGACCACATATTGCGTTGAAACAAATACTATGGCAGAAAGTAATCTTACTTTCAAAGCAAGATCTGCATCTGTTTCGTATTTTGCTTTCAGACCATGTGATTGGATTTGGCGATAAACGCATTGGCAAAAATGGAAAAAACAACCACGATGCATCGATTGGGGGAATGCACTCACCATTGCATTGATCATGGCAGGTTCAAAATCCGTCATAATGGTAGATGGACATAGTAAGGGTTGCAATTCCTTCACCTCCCGTAATAATCGGTGGTATGTTTCTTCACTTTTGTCTGGTAGAAGCGCATAGATCAATGGTATAGCATTATTTTGCTGTAATCCATGAATGTTAAACAATTGGCAAAAAAGATGTGGCACAGTTTTAAAAGTACCGTCGGCACACCAATGATCCGACTGTGCTAGGAGTTTAAGATTTGGTCTCGTACTAAGTATTAACATTCGATCTTCTGCGGGACAGGAATCAAATAAAAGAAACGGATCCCCACGTTTGGTGTTTGTAAATTCTTCAGGAAAAATAATTGCACTACGTTGAGTAGGTAAAGCTGGAGCAGCATTCTGCTTTTGGCGAATCCTTCTTATTGTCCTTTTTATTACATCTACCTTTAGAAGTTGAGCTGCACCCGCTTGAGTAACTGTTGCACTAGTATTAGACACAATATAGTGAGGTGCGTCTTGAGTATTTGCAGCACTGTCACGGATGGTATCCAGAACATTGCTTGCCTCTACATGTGCTGCATCGGCAGATTATGATTATCACTGTTTTTAGTCACTTGATCTTCCACTGTGATAACGCGTCCACCACATTTTGTTTTTTTGTAATTTTCACATCTCCAGTAAATTGTGGTATCAACTTTTCGATCTTGATAATATAATTGACCATCCACGTATAATTTTTTCTTCCCCTTTTCACTATTTATAAGCACTAACGGCATTTTTAATATGTTTGTTGCGCGTCACTCAAAGTAACAGTTGCCAGTAAATAATATTCGTAAGGTGTAATAATATATACCCATAACAATAATAAGTCAGCGAATAACGATTATCGATTAGCAATTAATATTGGAACTTTCGAGTTTTCCAAGATTAAAATACAATTATTCCACCAAGAATGTTTAGTTTATGCACCCATAATGAGCCACCTCATTAGCGACGGGTCCCCATTAGCGACAAGCCATGTGGAGATTCACAATATAGCTTTTTAATTATTGAAGAATGTGCATTCCTTCCTCTAATTTTTCAAAACATTCACAAATGATACCAATTGCATTTTTTTCGATAAATTTACCATTAGGTCAATTGTTATTCGATTAATTGGTTATTCGATAAATTGCTTTTTCGGTAAATTGTTTTTCGATAAATTTCTTGCGATAAACAGGACAATTCTTGAGTGCCTTAGAAAGAAAATCAGGGATATTTTTCGTTAGATGGAAAGACAACGATATTGTGTCCGTAGTCTCAACATGTCATGGCGTTGAACCTGTATGTTCTGTAAAGAGATATTCCAAGGTACAACATAAGAATATTCAAGTTCCACTGCCGTTTGTTATAGGCATATGTAATGAGTATATGGGGGGAACAGACCAAATGGATCGAAATCTGACAGAATATAGAATCAATATACGAGGAAAAAAAATGGTGGCGGAATACCTTTACATGGCTTATTGATTTGTGCGTCAATAATGCTTGGTTGATATGTCGCCATCAGGACCCAAAAATGTCACAACTAACATTTAGGCGTACTTTAGTTCAAGGATATTTGACGAAATATCAAACTGTTACTTTACGGCCAGGACCACATCAAACCCCTTTATCTAACTCGCGAAAAGTAATTCTGGATATACGTTATGATAACGTTAGACATTTGGTAGACTCCACTAAGGATGGACAGAGACGAAGATGTGGTTTAGAAAGCTGTAAGAGTAAAGTCAGAACTCTGTGCACAATAGGTAGCGTCGGATTATGTATTCCATGTTTTATAAATTATCAGACTAAACGTTAAATTTACTTATTTTCATTTTTATAGTTTCTTTTGTAAAAATACATTTATTCTTTTGTCTTATCTGTTATGTGTAGAGAGCGGATTTTATGCATTATAAAATGTCAAAATATGTGCATATATATGCACTTAAACATTTTAAAATATTCAGAAAATATGCATTTCGAAATATGCAAAGTAAACTACCAATAAAAATGTGATTTTCACATCTTTAATAAAATAAATTTAATACATAATATGCAAAACAAGAAAGTATTTAAAAAAATTTGAAACTATTAGTTAAAAAATACATAATTAACATAATACGTATTATATAATATAATATACTTACCATATAACAAAATTATTTAGATAAAGGGTGGCTTTGGAATTCTGAACGTACGTTGCATGATTGATTAAAATCAAAACGGACATTTAATTGACATGTAGAACCAACAACAAGCTGAACCTATCCAAGACAGTGATTTTGTTTACTATGGCCACCCCTTATCTAAATAATTTGTGTTCATATGGTATTATAAATTTTAAATTATAGGTACTTAATACTCCTATCCTTCATTGCGTTGATTTGCAAAACAATTTATAATTATATGCTTTTCTATATTTTCTGGTAGAAAATTTTGACGTCCATCAGAAAGTATATGTTTATAGGTGGAAAAACTTCTTTCCACGTCTACAGACGTTATAGGTGCATTTTTTAATGCGGTTAATATGGACTAATCTAATTGTACATCCAGATCTTTCCGATTTTCGTCCAGAGTCAAAATTTTGTTAATTTTAGTTAACAGCTGATAACCTCTATTTTTTTGTAAAATTTCTTTAAATTTATTTGAAATAATTTTGCCAGTATGTCCAGGGGCAGTAAAAATTTATTTTTGAATACTATTTACTAGTTCTGTCGATGCGTTAAGTGGCAATGCTTCCGTTTCCAATTTACAAATAGTCCCGCTTACAAAATAATAATGTGCTTTTATAAATGCTAAATGATTGCACAGTTCTGATTTCTTTAAAACCGATTGCGCTTTATTGATACAAGCACTTGAATTATCAGCAAATCTAAAATTAATTCCTTAATTTTTTCCAAATTTTCTGCATAAAAAAGAGCAGCATTTAACCTCGTTCACCAACGCGTAATTACAGGTTCTGCTGGTAGAGAAATGTTAGGTAGATTTTCTCTGTATAACTGTACTCGTGTCGGGACCTTTACAAACAGTTTCTTTACGTTACTTATTAAACTATTTACTAAAGGAAATTCATTTCGAATTGCTTCGGCTACTCTATTTATACCATGAGCCAAAAATTTTCGTATAATACCTTCAATTGTTGGCCAGCCTTTACCATATATGACGCGGCATCAGAAAGCATCAAAACAATTTTATCTGTTGGAACAATTTCGGGAACAAAAAACTGCATGAAACTTTCATTTACAAATCTAACTATTGTTGCATTATTGGTTTTATCAAGCACTTTACAAGAAATCAAATGTGATTTGGCAGGTCGTTCTTCGCTTAAATAACCTAACATTAAATTTGCAACATAACGTCCACGACAATCTGTAGTTTCATCTACTATAAAATAAATATATTTATTTTAACAATTTCTTTTATATGTAGCATGGTTTCAAGATATACCCCATTAACATAATTTTTCTAAGTGTGCTTTCATCTGGCACTTGCTTGTTACTAATTTTTCTAAAAAGATCTAAAAGTATGGTTTTGAAGCTTTTAAGGGAATGTTAGCCTTAACTAGAGCACTGCATAATTCAAAATTGAATTCTTCTTGGTCGTTTCTTTTGGATGTTTCAATACGCTTTCGCAGAACTGTTTGAGAGAGCTTGGTTTTCTTCTATGATTCTAATTTTCCCTTACGCAGAGCGGTCTCAATGTGTTGCGTACTTTGGGATTTTCGTTCGCATGCGATTTAAACCAATATTCCCACTTTAAAAATAAATCAAAACATAATCGATTAGGTTTCATCGTTGTATTTTAAATATTTCCCGCGTTATCTTATAAAACGATGCATTTAAATACAACGTTTGAATAGAAAACTAATACCTGCTCTGTATTCACTAAAGGCCTCGTTCATTGTTGTCAGTGTTTAAAATATTTTAAAACAGTATTCTGAATTGTCACTTACCGCTTTTCCACATGCTTGTACAAAACACCTTTTCACCGCCCATTCGGAGTGCAGGGAATTTTTTATCCATTCTGGAACTAAATTATTCTTTACTTTTGGCATGTTAAATATAATTCGAAAACCAAATTCTGCAGTCTGCACTACTGTTCACATGCACGTTTTAAAAAGGAATGGGCAATATTATTCCTTATTTTAAAATAGGGTTTTTCCACTAAGCAGGGTCATTTAAATGTTAGGGATTAACTATGTATGTTTTACTCATCAACTCTTTCCATACAAAAATTTAAGAAGCGCTCAACAAAAAACCGTATTACCTCTTTGCAATCCGGAAGTATTAGGATTTAGGATAGTTGTCAACTCAGACAATAATTAAAAGTAAACAACTACCTGCCGATGTTAGACATCACCTTTTAAAGATATTTATTTTAAAAGGATATAAAAATTTCTAACTTTGAAGAAGAGTCCCGAAAATATTTCATAACCTGAGTTTGAGAAAAAAAGTTAAATTATGCAAAAAGTTCAAAATATGCGTAAAACATCAAAATATGCAGTATTTGGCCAAATATGCAAAATATGCAAAAACTAATTAGTGCCAAATAATTATAATTAATGCGATTCGTATAAAACCGAAACGCGTGGGTGGTACTATAAAACACATAAGCAATATGCAGTTTGCAGAAAATCCGCTCTCTAGTTATGTGATTTAATACATTTAATTCTTTGAATGCCCACGGGGTCCATATGGGTACGGGTCAAATTCAATGTTAAGCATTTTCAAAATTTTGTTTGACATTTTTTAGTGTTTTACATACAATTTAGAGTACCATATGAAAATGCAGAAATATAACTGAAAAAAATAGTTAAGGGCGTTCCCAGGTTAAATGTGTGCCCTGTCCTTTCCTAACTACACGTGATTGAAGTACTGCTTTTATTTGCAATTCAAGGTTTTTATTGTAACAGGGAATTTGGGAATGTTACTTCTTAATGTAAAAGTCAAATCGGATAAATGAGGAGACAAAGCGATTATTACTTAATTATTTCAGTTTGTAACATTCTGTGTAATTATAGAAAAGTATCATAATAAAAAGTCTTAATTAATTGTCGCAAGAGTAATTTTGTTGTGTATAATAACATGTGTGCAATGGTAATTTCCGACTGACAGAAAATAATTGTAAAACCAGTTTCGTGCCGTTTGTGCTTGTTAACTATAGTAAAATTATCACCATTCCTTATAGATATTTTTAGCTCATGTATGAGATCATGTGGGTTGTTTTATGTTCTTTCAGAAACACCTCTGCCCTTAATAATGTATAAAACTATTTTCGAATAAAGAATTGATCTACTCGTCACGCCATCTTAATTAAGTAATTGTGTTTTAATCAATTAAAATTGTAATCATAAATTTCTAATATTGTACTTTCGTGATTTATGTCAAAGGGCGACAAGAAATTTTTTTTTAATAGAATTATCAATACGTGGGTTGCTCTATAAATTTTGAGTGGCAATAATGTTGTTTAAAAAATTGAAATATTAATTATCGGTAGAAGTCGTTTATTTAAAAGAACAAGCTTGCCATAAGTGTGTGATTTAAAAATGGCTACTAGTAAACATTATGTTATTGATAGAAATGAATAATAATTCTAAATCTTTAGTAGCTGAATCATTATTAAACCGTCTTGAATATAACATTCCTGAACACTCCTTATGGACGAAAGCTAACGATGAAAATGTCATAATCAAAAATCAATGCAATAAAATTTATTCACATGTCGGTGCAAAGCTGTGAAAGTTTATCGCAACTGCTGCAGTTGTACGTTCCATGATTGATTAAAATCAAAACGGACATTTAATTGACATGTAGAACCAACAACAAGCTGAACCTATCCAAGACAGTGATTTTGTTTACCATGGCCACCCCTTATCTAAATAATTTGTGTTCATATGGTATTATAAATTTTAAATTATAGGTACTTAATACTCCTATCCTTCATTGCGTTGATTTGCAAAACAATTTATAATTATATGCTTTTCTATATTTTCTGGTAGAAAATTTTGACGTCCATCAGAAAGTATATGTTTATAGGTGGAAAAACTTCTTTCCACGTCTACAGACGTTATAGGTGCATTTTTTAATGCGGTTAATATGGACTAATCTAATTGTACATCCAGATCTTTCCGATTTTCGTCCAGAGTCAAAATTTTGTTAATTTTAGTTAACAGCTGATAACCTCTATTTTTTTGTAAAATTTCTTTAAATTTATTTGAAATAATTTTGCCAGTATGTCCAGGGGCAGTAAAAATTTATTTTTGAATACTATTTACTAGTTCTGTCGATGCGTTAAGTGGCAATGCTTCCGTTTCCAATTTACAAATAGTCCCGCTTACAAAATAATAATGTGCTTTTATAAATGCTAATTGATTGCGCAGTTCTGATTTCTTTAAAACCGATTGCGCTTTATTGATACAAGCACTTGAATTATCAGACAAATCTAAAATTAATTCTTAATTTTTTCCAAATGTTCTGCATGAAAAAGAGCAGCATTTAACCTCGTTCACCAACGCGTAATTACAGGTTCGGCTGGTAGAGAAATGTTAGTAGATTTTCTCTGTATAACTGTACTCGTGTCGGAGAACACAAACATTTTCTTTACGTTACTTATTAAACTATTTACTAAAGGAAATTCATTTCGAATTGCTTCGGCTACTCTATTTATACCATGAGCTAAACATGTTACGTGAATTAAATTTTCGTATAATACCTTCAATTGTTGGCCAGCCTTTACCATATATGACGCGGCATCAGAAAGCATCAAAACAATTTTATCTGTTGGAACAATTTCGGGAACAAAACTGCATGAAACTTTCATTTACAAATCTAACTATTGTTACATTATTGGTTTTATCAAGCACTTTACAAGAAATCAAATGTGATTTGGCAGGTCGTTCTTCGCTTAAATAACCTAACATTAAATTTGCAACATAACGTCCACGACAATCTGTAGTTTCATCTACTATAAAATAAATATATTTATTTTAACAATTTCTTTTATATGTAGCATGGTTTCAAGATATACCCCATTAACATAATTTTTCTAAGTGTGCTTTCATCTGGCACTTGCTTGTTACTAATTTTTCTAAAAAGATCTAAAAGTATGGTTTTGAAGCTTTTAAGGGAATGTTAGCCTTAACTAGAGCACTGCATAATTCAAAATTGAATTCTTCTTGGTCGTTTCTTTTGGATGTTTCAATACGCTTTCGCAGAACTGTTTGAGAGAGCTTGGTTTTCTTCATGATTCTAATTTTCCCTTACGCAGAGCGGTCTCAATGTGTTGCGTACTTTGGGATTTTCGTTCGCATGCGATTTAAACCAATATTCCCACTTTAAAATAAATCAAAACATAATCGATTAGGTTTCATCGTTGTATTTTAAATATTTCCCGCGTTACCTTATAAAACGATGCATTTAAATACAACGTTTGAATAGAAAACTAAATACCTGCTCTGTATTCACTCGTTCATTGTTGTCAGTGTTTAAAATATTTTAAAACAGTATTCTGAATTGTCACTTACCGCTTTTCCACATGCTGTAAAAACACCTTTTCACCGTCCATTCGGAGTGCAGGGACATTTTTATCCATACTGGAACTAAATTATTCTTTACTTTTGGCATGTTAAATATAATTCGAAAACCAAATTCTGCAGTCTGCACTATGTTCACATGCACGTTTTAAAAGGAATGGGCAATATTATTCCTTATTTTAAAATAGGGTTTTCCACTAAGCAGGGTCATTTAGATGTTAGGGATTAACTATGTATGTTTTACTCATCAACTCTTTCCATACAAAAATTTAAGAAGCGCTCAACAAAAACCGTATTACCTCTTTGCAATCCGGGGGGGGGGGGGGAAAAAAAAAAAAAAAAAAAAAAAAAAAAAAAAAAAAATTTCTAACTTTGAACAAGAGTCCGAAAATATTTCATAACCTGAGTTTTAACGCAAAATTGAAAAAAATGTTAAATTATGCAAAAGTCAAAATATGCGTAAAACATCAAAATATGCAGTATTTGGCCAAATATGCAAAATATGCAAAAACTAATTAGTGCCAAATAATTATAATTAATGCGATTCGTATAAAACCGAAACGCGTGGGTGGTACTATAAAACACATAAGCAATATGCAGTTTGCAGAAAATCCGCTCTCTAGTTATGTGATTTAATACATTTAATTCTTTGAATGCCCACGGGGTCCATATGGGTACGGGTCAAATTCAATGTTAAGCATTTTCAAAATTTTGTTTGACATTTTTTAGTGTTTTACATACAATTTAGAGTACCATATGAAAATGCAGAAATATAACTGAAAAAAATAGTTAAGGGCGTTCCCAGGTTAAATGTGTGCCCTGTCCTTTCCTAACTACACGTGATTGAAGTACTGCTTTTATTTGCAATTCAAGGTTTTTTATTGTAACAGGGAATTTGGAAATGTTACTTCTTAATGTAAAAGTCAAATCGGATAAATGAGGAGACAAAGCGATTATTACTTAATTATTTCAGTTTGTAACATTCTGTGTAATTATAGAAAAGTATCATAATAAAAAGTCTTAATTAATTGTCGCAAGAGTAATTTTCTTGTGTATAAAAACATGTGTGCAATGGTAATTTCCGACTGACAGAAAATAATTGTAAAACCAGTTTCGTGCCGTTTGTGCTTGTTAACTATAGTAAAAT
Organism: Vesta saturnalis; assembly: GCA_036346205.1. Lineage (NCBI taxonomy): Eukaryota > Metazoa > Arthropoda > Insecta > Coleoptera > Lampyridae > Vesta > Vesta saturnalis. The sequence continues at coordinate 5,695,852 of JARFJB010002009.1, forward strand.
TATCACCATTCCTTCTAGATATTTTAGCTCATGTATGAGATCATGTGGGTTGTTTTATGTTCTTTCAGAAACACCTCTGCCCTTAATAATGTATAAAACTATTTTCGAATAAAGAATTGGTCTACTCGTCACGCCATCTTAATTAAGTAATTGTGTTTTAACCAATTAAAATTGTAATCATAAATTTCTAATATTGTACTTTCGTGATTTATGTCAAAGGCGACAAGAAATTTTTTAAATAGAATTATCAATACGTGGTTGCTCTATAAATTTTGAGTGGCAATAATGTTGTTTAAAAAATTGAAATATTAATTATCGGTAGAAGTCGTTTATTTAAAAGAACAAGCTTGCCATAAGTGTGTGATTTAAAAATGGCTACTAGTAAACATTATGTTATTGATAGAAATGAATAATAATTCTAAATCTTTAGTAGCTGAATCATTATTAAACCGTCTTGAATATAACATTCCTGAACACTCCTTATGGACGAAAGCTAACGATGAAAAATGTCATAATCAAAAAACGAATGTAATAAAATTTAGTCACATGTCGGTGCAAAGCTGTGAAAGTCTATATGAACTGCTGCAGTTGTATTAAAATATATTGAAAGCAGGACGTAACCATTTACTTTTAATTTTAACATGTATGTTAAATTTTTGCAATGCTGTGATGATTATACATACTTATTTGGTGAACTATTTACTCTAAGGTCTAGGAAAAGCAGAAAACAATCTCGACATACCAAAAGTTTAAATTAAGCTGTGACATTCTGTCTGTTTTTAATTCTGTACTTATAAACATTATTTGTTCATTTTTACAGGTTGCAAATTATTTGCATTGTATTATTACACATCTACCTATTTACAATTTCATCTGCTACTAATTGTCTTCTTCCCTCGTCTCCTGTTATTTATTTTCTTCTTTTCCATATTTCTTCATTCCACTTAGCCCCCCTCCCTTTCTCTCCAGTATTTCTTCCACCGTCCTGTCATCTTCCTTTAACTCCCTGCATTCTTTCATCATATGTTTTATACTTTCCGCCTCTTGCCCGCATAACCTACAGTTTCTATCTTCGTCCTTTCCCCACTCTTCGCTTCCGCATCTGAACCTCGCTATCAGTTTATTCTGTTCTTTCTTCTTTTCTCCTTTCAAATTTTCTGGTATCCCTGCTTCCTTAATGTTCATATAGTTTGCTGTATATTTTGATTCTTTTATTTTTGTCCGCATTTCTTGTGTTTGTACATCCCTGTCCCTTCTTATTATGTCTACTCTCACTTTCACTTCTTCTCCCCTAAATATTTTCACTTCTTCCTTCGCGTACCCGTTTCTTTGATAGTATTCTTCTCTGTCTTCTTGTCCATATTTTACTCTCCCTTCTTTTATTTACTTTCCAACATTCTTGTAATAATGTATACTCCGTTCTTTCTCTCATTTCTTTCTCGTACTCTGTACTCTGCTTCCCGCCTTTACCCATATTTTCTCTTTCCAGTCTCAATGCCCACTTACAATATTTTTCTTGTAGCCCGTTCTTCCACCCCACATTTCTGCCCCGTACAACACCACACATTTTATTAGTTTGTCAAATAGTAGTCGTTCTTCGCTTAAATAACCTAACATTAAATTTGCAACATAACGTCCACGACAATCTGTAGTTTCATCTACTATAAAATAAATATATTTATTTTAACAATTTCTTTTATATGTAGCATGGTTTCAAGATATACCCCATTAACATAATTTTTCTAAGTGTGCTTTCATCTGGCACTTGCTTGTTACTAATTTTTCTAAAAAGATCTAAAAGTATGGTTTTGAAGCTTTTAAGGGAATGTTAGCCTTAACTAGAGCACTGCATAATTCAAAATTGAATTCTTCTTGGTCGTTTCTTTTGGATGTTTCAATACGCTTTCGCAGAACTGTTTGAGAGAGCTTGGTTTTCTTCATGATTCTAATTTTCCCTTACGCAGAGCGGTCTCAATGTGTTGCGTACTTTGGGATTTTCGTTCGCATGCGATTTAAACCAATATTCCCACTTTAAAATAAATCAAAACATAATCGATTAGGTTTCATCGTTGTATTTTAAATATTTCCGCGTTACCTTATAAAACGATGCATTTAAATACAACGTTTGAATAGAAAACTAATACCTGCTCTGTATTCACTCGTTCATTGTTGTCAGTGTTTAAAATATTTTAAAACAGTATTCTGAATTGTCACTTACCGCTTTTCCACATGCTGTAAAACACCTTTTCACCGTCCATTCGGAGTGCAGGGACATTTTTATCCATACTGGAACTAAATTATTCTTTACTTTTGGCATGTTAAATATAATTCGAAAACCAAATTCTGCAGTCTGCACTACTGTTCACATGCACGTTTTAAAAAGGAATGGGCAATATTATTCCTTATTTTAAAATAGGGTTTTTCCACTAAGCAGGGTCATTTAGATGTTAGGGATTAACTATGTATGTTTTACTCATCAACTCTTTCCATACAAACATTTAAGAAGCGCTCAACAAAAAACCGTATTACCTCTTTGCAATCCGGAAGTATTAGGATTTAGGATAGTTGTCAACTCAGACCATAATTAAAAGTAAACAACTACCTGCCGATGTTAGACATCACCTTTTAAAGATATTTATTTTAAAAGGGTATAAAAATTTCTAACTTTGAACAAGAGTCCCCGAAAATATTTCATAACCTGAGTTTTAACGCAAAAATTGAAAAAAAAAATGTTAAATTATGCAAAAAAAGTGCAAAATATGCGTAAAACATCAAAATATGCAGTATTTGGCCAAATATGCAGTATTTGACCAAATATGCAAAATATGCAAAAACTAATTAGTGCCAAATAATTATAATTAATGCGATTCGTATAAAAACCGAAACGCGTGGGTGGTACTATAAAATATATAAGCAATATGCAGTTTGCATAAAATCCGCTCTCTAGTTATGTGATTTAATACATTTAATTCTTTGAATGCCCACGGGGTCCATATGGGTACGGGTCAAATTCAATGTTAAGCATTTTCAACATTTTTTTTTACATTTTTTTAGTGTTTTACATACAATTTAGATATGAAAAATGCACAAATATAACTGAAAAAAAAATAGTTAAGGACGTTCTCAGGTTAAATGTGGGCCTTGTCCTTTCCTAACTACATGTGATTGAAGTACTGCTTTTATTTGCAATTCAAGGTTTTTTATTGTAACAGGGAATTTGGAAATGTTACTTCTTAATGTAAAAGTCAAATCGGATAAATGAGGAGACAAAGCGATTATTACTTAATTATTTCAGTTTGTAACATTCTGTGTAATTATAGAAAAGTATCATAATAAAAAGTCTTAATTAATTGTCGCAAGAGTAATTTTCTTGTGTATAAAAACATGTGTGCAATGGTAATTTCCGACTGACAGAAAATAATTGTAAAACCAGTTTCGTGCCGTTTGTGCTTGTTAACTATAGTAAAATTATCACCATTCCTTATAGATATTTTTAGCTCATGTATGAGATCATGTGGGAAGTTTTATGTTCTTTCAGAAACACCTCTGCCCTTGATAATGTATAAAAACTATTTTCGAATAAAGAATTTGTCTACTTGTCACGCCATCTTAATTAAGTAATTGTGTTTTAATCAATTAAGCATAAATTTCTAATATTGTACTTTCGTGATTTCTGTGAAAGGGCGACAAGAATTTTTTTCTAAATAGAATATCAATACGTGGGCTGCTTTATAAATTTTGAGTGGCAATGTTGTTTCAAAAATTGAAATATTCTCGGTAGAAGTCGTTTATTTAAAAGAACAAGCTTGCCATACGTGTGTGATTTAAAAATGGCTACTAGTAAACATTATGTTATTGATAGAAATGAATAATAATTCTAAATCTTTAGTAGCTGAAACATTATTAAACCGTCGTGAATATAACATTCCTGAACACTCCTTATGGACGAAAGCTAACGATGAAAAATGTCATAATCAAAAAACAAATGTAATAAAATTTAGTCACATGTCGGTGCAAAGCTGTGAAAGTTTATCGCAACTGCTGTAGTTGTATTAAAATATATTGAAAACAGGGCGTGACCATTTAATTTTAATTTTAACATGTATGTTAAATTTTTGCAATGCTGTGATGATTATACATACTTATTTGGTGAACCATTTACTCTAAGGTCTAGGAAAAATAGAAAACAATCTCGACATACCAAAAGTTTAAATTAAGTTGTGACACTGTCTGTTTTTAATTCTGTACTTATGAACATTATTTGCTCATTTTTACATTTTGTTGCAAATTATTCGTATTGTATTATTACACATCTACGTATTTACAATTTCATGTGCTACTAACTGTCTTCTTCCTTCGTCTCCTGTTATTTATTTTCTTCTTTTCCATATTTCTTCATTCCACTTAGCCCTTTCTCCTTCAGTATTTCTTCTTCCTTTAACTTCCTGCATTCTTTCATCATATGTTTTATACTTTCCGCCTCTTTCCTGCATAACCTACAGTTTCTATCTTCGTCCTTTCCCCACTCTTAGCTTCCGCATCTGAACCTCGCTATCATTTTATTCTTTCTTTTTTCTTTTCTCCTTTCAAATTTTCTGGTATCCCTCCTCCCTTAATGTTCATATAGTTTGCTTTATATTTTGATTCTTTTATTTTTGTCCACATTTCTTGTTTTTGTACATCCCTGTCCCTTCTTATTATGTCTACTCTCACTTTCACTCCTTCTCCCCTCAATCTTTCCACTTCTTCCTTCGCTTACCCGTTTCTTTCATAGTATTCTTCTGTCTTCTTGTCCATATTTTACTCACTTCTTTTATTTACTTTCCAACATTCTTGTAATAATGTATACTCCGTTCTTTCTCTCATTTCCTTCTCGTACTTTGTGCTCTGCTTCCCGCCTTTACCCATATTTTCTTCTTTACTTCTCTGATCCGTTTTCCAGTCTCAATACCCACTTACAATATTTTTCTTATAGCCCGTTCTTCCACCCCACATTTCTGCCCCGTACAACACCACACATTTTATTAGTTTGTCAAATAGTAGCTTCCCTTTTCCTAAGTCCATCCCAAACAATCTTTTTCCCACATTCCTCACGCCCTATTAATTAATTTATTTTTTATTCTTTCCTTTATGTGTTCCCCATCTTTGTTGTCTTGCCTCATCGTGTATCCCAAGTATGTGAATTCCTTTACCTGCTGTACTTCCTCCTCCCTCCAGTTCCACTCCTTTTTCCTTCTTCCTCGCCCCTTTCTAAACACTATTACCTTCGTTTTTTAAATTTACTTCTAGTCCTTTCCATCTCTTTCATTTGTTTCTCGCCCTTGGCCACTAACACAATATCATTCGGCCAGCGTCCACACTTCCATGTTCCTCACCACCAACCCTCTCACTTGCTGCCCCTTTAATGTATCCTTCACTCTATCAAATGCCGCTACTAGGTCTACGAATACCGGCACCATTTCCCCCATTTCTTTTCTAGTTCCTTGTTTGCCATATGTCTCAATGTGGATATGTTATCTCGACTTCCTTTCCTGAATCATGTGTGTCCCTATGGTAACAATCTCTTTTCCTCTATTTAACCTTACTTCTAGCACTGTCGTATATATTTTATGTTTAACAATGTAACTCCTCTGTAATTTCCCACTTGTTTATTGTCCCCGTTTTTGTATACTAGACATATTAGTCCTTCCCCGAACCTTTCCGGCAAACCTTCTCCTGTCCATATTTTATTTATTATTACTGCCATTCTTTTGCTACCTTGTCCCCTCCATATATCCACTCCGCTCGTTGTATCAGATCTTCTCCTACCGTTTTGCCTTTTTTCACTTTCTTTGTAGCTTCAGTCACTTCCACTTCTTTCTTCCTCCTCGCATACTTGAGTGCTGTTTTTCCTTCGGTCCCTGTTCCGCTTCCAGTAATCTCCCATTCCTTTAGCTGTATCCTCATCGTATCTTCCAACCCATTCAATCCCCGTTCCATCTTCTTAATTTGACTTTTTTGTTACTTCCTGCATCTTGTGTCTCATTTCTTATAGCCCTTTCTCTTCCCATATTATGGTTTCTATTCTCTCTTTATAATTCTTTGTTTTTATTTGATCATATTTTTTGTTATGCACCTCTTCCTTTTTCCAATGCACCGTTTCTCCTCCTTCCATTATCAGCTCCAGAGTTGGTGGTTCGATTCCACCTTCTCTCCTATCTTAAATGATTTCACACACTCCCGCTTTTGCATTCGTTAACTCCCCTCTTTCGCTTTCTTCCTTATTCCCGTTCAGTATCTCCCACGCCTTTTCATTACACATTTATAGCAGTTGTTTATCATGTTGTCCTATGTCGCTCTTTTCCCCCTTCCTCTTGTACTCTTCCCTCTTCTCCTATTCTCGCATTACAATCCTGTCCCAATATTATCGCGTCCTCCTCCCACTCTTCCATCTTCTGATCTAAGTTTTTCCTTATCTCCTTCATCCCTTTGCTGTAAATTGTTATTATTTTCATCTTTGTTCCTTTCCATTGTATATTTATTTTTACTATTTCCTTTCTCTGTTGTCTTTTCTCGTTTTCTTCTTTTGCCTCCATTTTTTCTTACTTTTTATTATTCTCCCTTTTGCTCTCTCTGATACTGTCTCTTTCAGCGTGTTGCGCTACTCCATTCGAAATCTTCTGGCATCTCATTTTCCACACCTCCCATTCTTTTGCCTTCATCCATGTCTGTTGTAATCCAACCACGTCTTGTTCCTCAAAGAACTCCCACAATTCTTGGTCTTTGTTCCTTATTCCCGCTACGTTCCAAAACATTGCTTTTAGTGTATTTGCCTGGACTCTTTCTCTTATTTCCTTTTTTTGTTTTTTCCCCGATATTCATTCTCCCATTCCTTCGCCGTTTCGTCATACTTTTTTTCATCCTCCTCGTAACCTTCCTCCTCCTCTAGTTCTTTTCTTTTTAGTTTCTCCTCTCCACATCCATTTCTGTGATTATCTCCTCCTTTCTTGCATTCCAAAGGTGTCTTTCTCCATCAATCTCCATTTTTTGTACCCTACCCTTCCTGTTTTCTTCTCCTCCCTCATGTTTGCCGCCATGTTCGTAATTTCTCGTTAAATTCTGCTTTCTTCTCAAGTTAAGTCATGATCTAGGTATATTCTTGTATTTTTCAGTGTTCCTTTTTCTGTCAGTTTTCGCAGTTCTCCATTTCTACCACCACTATCTCGTTTTCCTTCGCTTTATTTAGAGCCATCACTTTTGCATTCCACGTGTACGTTTAGTTTCTCTTTCAGCTTGCCTTTTAATTCTTTCTCGTGTTCCTTTCTAGTTTTCCATCCCTTCATTACTGCATTATTCTTTCTTTTCGTCCTCTCTTTATTTGCTTTTTCTCTTTCTCCCATTTCTTCTTTCATTGCTTTGATTTCGTTTTCTTCCATCTGTTTCATCATCTCTGGTATTAATTCCTTTGCTTCCTGAATTTCTCTCTCTTCCGTCCTCCTTCCGTTACTGAGCTGTTCACTTCCTGTCCCGCTCTTGCATTTTTTATGTCTGGAGACCTTATTATCTTCTTTCCTTTTCCAAATATTCTTAGTCTTTCAGCTTCCTCTTCTTCTTTCTCCCTTTTATTCATTCCCCCTTCCCATCGTTTACTCTACTCCTCAATCACTTCTTTCTGGTTATTTATTTAATTAGTTCTTAGTGATTATTATTTAATTGTTTATTAAGTTTTTTTGTCCATAGGTCCTTAGTCCTTATATGAAACTTTTCTAATTTACCGTTTTTTTCCTTGATCTCTAGTTAATTCATTTTTAGTTTTTCACCCTGCTTTTTCTTCTTTCGTCGTAAAAACGACGCCCTTCCGCGTTTAGAAAGTCCCCATTATATTACGTAAAAATTCAGTTTTTAATTCTGTATTGTAAGCGTTTTGTAACTGTGGTCGTATAATGGTTGAGTTGATTGGCCTATTTCCACAGTTTTTGTATTTGTAGCCCGACGTTTCCAATATACGTTCTAAAAAATATATATTGAATTACTCAATGGCTGAGCGATAAAGGTGTCAGACTTGTAAGTGAAATTTTCCTATTTACATTCCAAGAGTAATCAAGTGCTTGGGAAAAAAATCAGAGAAAAATCAATTCAACTCATAGAAAACAGTCTTTCTCAGAACCAAGCCTGACAACGATAACGACGCGTTACAAAAGGAAACACTGTGGAAACAGGCCGACCAACTCAGTTAACTGTTTTTAATTGCAAGACGCTAATGTTGAAGTTATTCGAGTGTTTAAATATCTCAATAGCTTCTGGTTGTAAATGAACGCAATAATGAATTTGATTTGATGAAATTTCTATATCATCAAACTGTATGTTATGGTTTAAATTATGTTCAGCCACTGAAGATCATTTTGGTAGACTCAATCTAAAAAATCTCATAACTCTGCACGTCTAGTATCCAAGCTTTTTGGTTCCAATCTGTACTTTTTCACAGGAACAAGACAACTTAGAAATACGGGAATCCGCCAGTGAATTTGAAGCATCTTCAGGTGATCTCAAATGTTATTTAATCCTTCTTGTAAGTTTAAAAATTGTCTTAATACTATAATTAATTAAGATATTTTAAATTCTATCCGTAATGCTAGTCCTGAAAGGAAGAAAAGTATCACCGTTTTTAAGCGCTAGTTTTTTTATGGTAGCGTCTAGCAAGGTTAATTATTATGTACATTAGTAACGTTATTAAGGGAATACCCGTTAACCTGTAGTGAGGTTTTGACTGGGTGGATAAGTGGATGAGTAGGTGGGTGTTTAAGTGGGTGTGTTCCATTATATTCTTTCTCCATAGATTTATAAAGTGCGTAGTGTGCAACTAGTGAGACTAGGTTTCGAGGGAACTCGTTGTTACTCCACAAAACGTCAAAATTGATTGTAAACGTCAAACTAGCGCCAACTGCTTGTAAGATAGTGGAAAGAAACTTATGTAAACCTAGCGCCCGAGTTAAAAAAAACGATTTTACTATAGTCTCATTTGTACCCGTTTATACTATATTTTGTTTCTTTTGGACCTAACGGGTTAAAAATTATAGAAAATTATAAAATATTAATAACTACTAACACCAATAGAAACAGCATCGTTTGTACCCGTTTCTACCTCCTTTCAAATCGTCATTTTTTTCAAAATACTTTTAAGAGGTACATTGGCGTCAATAAAATCGCGTACATCATTTTTCCGCTATATTGAACGGGTCTCAACTGTGAGTGTTAATAAATCAACATTCCAAAATTGACAGAATACGATAAAATAATAGAAAAGGGATATTCTATTAGAAATATTGTTAACCAGTATGGCCTAGACAAAGCACCATTTTAAGAGTGAAAAGGGATGGGAACATGAAGGTAATACTGCCAAAAATTGTTCGGGGTGATCTAATCTTTCAAACCCTGAACAAGACGAAGCTCTTATCAATTGTTGACACATTTGAATTCTTAGCATGGCCTGGGCTGCGCGCTGATATGAACCGGATAGAGAATGTCTGGGGATATTTTGTGCCAAAGATTTGTAAAAGAAACTTTAGACTTCAGAACCAAAATTAATTGTACGCGGTAAATGAGAACAGTTGCGAGAAATTAAGCCATGATCAAAATTATTACCGAGATTTAATTTGTCCACGCCCAGATGGCTAAACAGTGTATTAGCAGCTAATGGGGCAATGACAAAATATTAGAATTTGTTTATTTAGTTTGCATTCACTTTTTATTTTGTTTATAACATGTATGTATCATTTTTCTTTAATAATTATATTTAACTGTCACATTTCATTTCAATATTCCAGAAATATTGTCAAAATTTAAAAATGCATTTGACAAGATATAAAAAATACGAAATCGTGTTGATTTTATTGACGGCCACTCTACTTAGTCAGAGAACGCCCAACACCTTTCGAGAGAGTATTTTTGTACCTCAAAAGAGAATCTACAGAATTCTTGTATCTTTAGGAAATATAAAACGCCACAAATTTTCAATTTGCAGAAATCTGAATACAACGAGCAGTAATGAGAAGAACAGTTTGTCGCTATCTTCAAATTGAAATTGAACGGAAATGTATTGTTGTTTAATGTCGGTAATATTTATTTCGTTATTCTGTTCGCAACATACATTGCTTATTGAAAGGCTTCCTGTAAATCCAATGTACCATTTTCATATATTGTTTAGAGGTTTAGTTGTATCACTGCGACGGTTTCTTTATTTATCCATTTGCAAATAAAGCATTGTTGCAACGTTTTATGATTTTTAGGAATACAATGATGAACTCCCAAAATTCTTGGTCTTTGTTCCTTATTCCCCACGTTCCAAAACATTGCTTTTAGTGTATTTGCCTCGACTCTTTCTCTTATTTCCTTTTTTTGTTTTTCACCGATATTCATTCTCCCATTTCTTCGCTGTTTCGTCATGCTTTTTCCTCCTCATCCCTTCCTTCTCCTCTAGTTCTTTTCTTTTAGTTTCTCCTCTCCACATCCATTTCTGTGATTATCTCCTCCTTTCTTGCATTCTAAAGTGTCTTTCTCCATCAATCTCCATTTTTGTACCTACCCTTATTGTTTTCTTTTCCTCCCTCATGTTTGTCGCCATGTTCGTAATTTCTCGTTAAATTCTGCTTTCTTCTCAAGTTAAGTCATGATCTAGGTATATTCTTGTATTTTTCAGTTTTCCTTTTTCTGTCAGTTTTCGCAGTTCTCCATTTCTACCACCACTATCTCGTTTTCCTTCGCTTTATTTATAGCCATCACTTTTGCATTCCACGTGTACGTTTAGTTTCTCTTTCAGCTTGCCTTTTAATTCTTTCTCGTGTTCATTTCTGGTTTTCCATCCCTTCATTACTGTATTATTCTTTCTTTTCGTCCTCTCTTTATTTGCTTTTTTCCAGCTTTTGTATTCTTCCCAACAGTACTTCCTTTTCTTTCTGCTGCATTTTCTTTCATTTTCTTCCATCTGTTTCATCATCTCTGGTATTAATTCCTTTACTTCCTGAATTTCTCTCTCTTCCGTCCTCCTTCCGTTACTGAGCTGTTCACTTCCTGTCCCGCTCTTGCATTTTTTATGTCTGGAGACCTTATTATCTTCTTTCCTTTTTCAAATATTCTTAGTCTTTCAGCTTCCTCTTCTTCTTTCTCCTTTTTATTCATTCCCCCTTCCCCTCGTTTACTCTACTCCTCAATCACTTCTTTCTGGTTATTTATTTAATTAGTTCTTAGTGATTATTATTTAATTGTTTATTAAGTTTTTTTGTCCATAGGTCCTTAGTCCTTATATGAAACTTTTCTAATTTACCGTTTTTTTCCTTGATCTCTAGTTAATTCATTTAATAGTTTTTCACCCTGCTTTTTCTCCTTTCGTCGTAAAAACAAAAATTTATTTTAGCGCCCTTCCGCGGTTAGAAAGTCCCCATTATATTACGTAAAAATTCAGTTTTTAATTCTGTATTGTAAGCGTTTTGTAACTGTGGTCGTATATTGGTTGAGTTGATTGGCCTATTTCCACAGTTTTTGTATTTGTAGCCCGACGTTTCCAATATACGTTCTAAAAAATATATATTGAATTACTCAATGGCTCAGCGATAAAGGTGTCAGACTTGTAAGTGAAATTTTCCTATTTCCATTCCAAGAGTAATCAAGTGCCTGGGAAAAAATCAGAGAAAAATCAATTCGACTCATAGAAAACAGTCTTTCTCAGAACTAATCCTGACAACGATAACGACGCGTTACAAAAGGAAACACTGTGGAAACAGGCCGACCAACTCAGTTAACTGTTTTTAATTGCAAGACGCTAATGTTGAAGTTATTCGAGTGTTTAAATATATCAATAGCTTCTGGTTGTAAACGAACGTAATAATGAATTTGATTCGATGAAATTTCTGTATTATCAAACTGTATGTTATGGTTCAAATTATGTTCAGCCACTGAAGATCATTTTGGTAGACTCAATCTAAAAAATCTCATAACTCTGCACGTCTAGTATCCAAGCTTTTTGGTTCCAATCTGTACTTTTTCACAGGAACAAGACAACTTAGAAATACGGGAATCCGCCAGTGAATTTGAAGCATCTTCAGGTGATCTCAAATGTTATTTAATCCTTCTTGTAAGTTTAAAAATTGTCTTAATACTATAATTAATTAAGATATTTTAAATTCTATCCGTAATGCTAGTCCTGAAAGGAAGAAAAGTATCACCGTTTTTAAGCGCTAGTTTTTTTATGGTAGCGTCTAGCAAGGTTAATTATTATGTACATTAGTAACGTTATTAAGGGAATACCCGTTAACCTGTAGTGAGGGGGGGGGGGGGGGGGGGGGGGGGGGGGGGGGGGGGGGGGGAAAAAAAAAAAAAAAAAAAAAAAAAAAAAAAAAAAAAAAAAAAAAAAACGGGTTAAAATTATAGAAAAGTATAAAATATTAATAACTACTAACACCAATAGAAACAGCATCGTTTGTACCCGTTTCTACCTCCTTTCAAATCGTCATTTTTTTCAAAATACTTTTAAGAGGTACATTGGCGTCAATAAAATCGCGTACATCATTTTTCCGCTATATTGAACGGGTCTCAACTGTGAGTGTTAATAAATCAACATTCCAAAATTGACAGAATACGATAAAATAATAGAAAAGGGATATTCTATTAGACATATTGTTAACCAGTGTGGCCTAGACAAAAGCACCATTTTAAGAGTGAAAAAGGGATGGGAACATGAAGGTAATACTGCCAAAAAATATGTTCGGGGTGATCTAATCTTTCAAACCCTGAACAAGACGAAGCTCTTATCAATTGTTGACACATTTGAATTCTTAGCATGGCCTGGGCTGCGCGCTGATATGAACCGGATAGAGAATGTCTGGGGATATTTTGTGCCAAAGATTTGTAAAAGAAACTTTAGACTTCAGAATCAAAATTAATTGTACGCGGTAAATGAGAACAGTTGCGAGAAATTAAGCCATGATCAAAATTATTACCGAGATTTAATTTGTCCACGCCCAGATGGCTAAACAGTTTATTAGCAGCTAATGGGGCAATGACAAAATATTAGAATTTGTTTATTTAGTTTGCATTCACTTTTTATTTTGTTTGTAACATGTATGTATGATTTTTCTTTAATAATTATATTTAACTGTCACATTTCATTTCAATATTCCAGAAATATTGTCAAAATTTAAAAATGCATTTGACAAGATATAAAAAATACGAAATCGTGTTGATTTTATTGACGGCTACTCTACTTAGTCAGAGAACGTCCAACACCTTTCGAGAGAGTATTTTTGTACCTCAAAAGAGAATCTACAGAATTCTTGTATCTTTAGGAAATATAAAACGCCACAAAATTTCAATTTGCAGAAATCTGAATACAACGAGCAGTAATGAGAAGAACAGTTTGTCGCTATCTTCAAATTGAAATTGAACGGAAATGTATTGTTGTTTAATGTCGGTAATATTTATTTCGTTATTTTGTTCGCAACATACATTGCTTATTGAAAGGCTTCCTGTAAATCCAATGTACCATTTTCATATATTGTTTAGAGGTTTAGTTGTATCACTGCGACGGTTTCTTTATTTATCCATTTGCAAATAAAGCATTGTTGCAACGTTTTATGATTTTTTAGGAATACAATGATGTCAATCAATCAATTTTTCAACTGATTGGGCTAAATACTGAATACTCTTTTTTGTGAGTTTTATGTAATGTACCAAATGCAGAAACTAGTTTTACAAAACCAAATAACTTATTCTTTTAGATGTTCAAGTAATCATGATACTTAATCCACACACACACCGCACGCACACACACGTTTACAAATATTCACTTTATCACGCTCTTACTTTCTCCCTTTTACTCTTTCTCATTCACTCATCAGTCTCTCACAATCACTCTCCACTTTTACTTTCTCACTCTCACTCTCTCTACCATGCTCTCTCTAACCCTCATACTCCGTCCCTCTCGCGCGCTCTCTCACTTTCACTCATTGTCTCTCTTACTCTTTCACTTTCACTCTCTTTCTCTCACTCTTTCACTTTCACTCTCTCTTTCTCTCACTCACTTTCTCTATCTTTTCATTGTCTCACTCACTCACCATCTCATTTTCTCTCTCTCACTTTGTCATTAATTCACCACTCATTCATTCGCTCTCTTGCTCACACATATACGCGCGGACAATTGGGACCGACGTGGAATAATTTTCGGATAAGCTCAATTCATAATCCATATCAATTTAATATGAAACATTTTAAATCTATCATTTTTTAATTGCAGCCATACACGTTTCTTACAATAAAAATCTAAATTACTAATTGCCCAAATTAAATTTACCACGAAAGTTTTAAATTTTAGTCTATAATTCACTTGGTGTCATCAAATAAATATTGCATGTTAATAACCTAGAAATTTTAAGGTGGACTATGATTATGGTAACACTTTTCAAGGTAGGCTTAGGCTCCAAAGCCCCATCGCACTCGGCGCCCTTGCACATACACACGCGCGCGCACGCATGCTCACACACACACACACACACACACACACACTCACACGTACTTGCGTACACAATCACAGACGCACACGCACACACATGTAAGCTCGTAAGTCTTGCTGTATTTAATGAAAAATGTGAGATAAAAAATTGATGCTATCCGAGCGAATACGCTTCAAAATGTTATAAACAGAGTATGTGAACGGATTTGCGAAATGCAAATAAAATAATTGTGACATTCCAGTATAATTTCTAAAATGTTTATTTTTGGTTATACTTTTTTATTGTATTTGTTTTTACATGTGATAGTAATTTAAAAGTCTAGAATAAGCTTGCAAATGAAAGGTTCTAAGTTCGAATCCGAAGTGCTTGAGATAAAACCAGAGATAAGTGGATTCGACTCAAGTGATTCTGATGCTGTCGCAACGTTTGTTAACCAGGCTCACGATTACTTCGAAAGAGGTGAACATACACGTGCTATTTTCATAGATTTATCAAGGGTGTTTTATTATGTATTACATGACATATTACTAACAAAATTAGAAAAAGTGTTCAATTTTAATGATAAAAGCATAGCATTGATAAAATCTTATTTATCAAATCGGGGTTAAGGTGTAAAAATGTACAATGGATATTCAAGTCAACTAAATATGTACCCCAAGGTAGCATCCTTGGCTCGCTTTTGTTTCTGATATATATTAATGATATACATAGTTTCGTATCACAAGGGAATAATTGTCCATTGTACGCAGACAATCCTACGTGATTGGTTTATGCAAAGGGGAGTGGAGAAAGAATCTGAACAGTTGTTTAATTTAAATAAATCAGAAAAAATGATTTTATCGCTCGGATATTATGGCTCAACTTACATTCCTTTTGTAAAGTTTTTGGGTGTTTGCATAGATACTAAATTAAATTTTTCGAATCATGCCGACTATGTAAGCGCTAAGATTTGTAGTAATTGCTCGAAAAACTGACTAGAAATGAGCACTTAAATTGCTTCTGCCTAGGGATTCGTGCAAAGTTATCCTTCTGTCGTTTTGCACAGATTTCTGTTTTCACGTACAAAAGACATAGCAACAAGTTCCACCTGAGTACCTTATCGCGTTTTTTTGGGCGGATTCCGATACTTTGGACCTTTTACCACGGCCTTTGTGCAAGGCTATCTGTTTGCCCTTTTGCATAGGCTTCTGTTTTGATGTATAAATTGCATAGAAAAACTTTTAGCCGAGTACCTTATCACGTTTTTAGGAGAGGTTTTTCCGACACTTTCTGCTGCGGCGTTTGTGCAATTTTATCGATTTTCCGTTTTGCACAGCATTCTGTTTTGATGTATATAAAACATAACACCAACTTCCAATCGAGTACCTTATTATGTTTTTGCCTCGAAATTTTAGCCTGAGTTTTCCGGCCGCCGTTATCTATTGTGCAAAAGCCGTATCGGCAACCCATCCATACGTTCATGTACTAACTTAGATGCGACGATTTTCCAGCCGAGTACCTTATCACGTGCGTTTGATGTAGCCAACTCTTATACTATTCCGTAGTTGTCTCCTTCATATACGTTGCCTAACCATTATAGCAGGCTTATATTTACGTTTTCGAATTTAATATAATTATTTGATATCTTAATAAATTATTTAAAATTATTCTCATGTACTAAATACGATAAGTGTAATTATTATCGAAACGTTTACATTTTTACATTACATTACATTTTTTACGTAAAATCAAACTACATATTTCTTAATTATTAGACCTGTAAACAAAAAACACACACGCGCGCACACGCACACGCGCGACACACACACACACACACATTCATATATATATATATATATATATATATATATATATATATATATATTATATATATATATTATCATAAATAATGTACACATTGCTAGTAATTATATTGACACAAACTTTATTTAATTAAAATTTTCATAGAAATTAATGTTAGCAAAACAATTTATTAGAAATTGAGATAATTTTGAGTAATGTTTAGCTATGAAAACCGCATTAATTGAGTTTCTATTTCTATATTTGCTCATATTTGCAATTTGTAACAAGCAAAACAAACCTTAGATTTAATCGACAATGGTACATTTCAAATTCGTATCTCTCAAATACCGTTTGTACAATAATTTCAATTATTTTACGAAATTACTGCTATGCGAGTTATCCCAGTTAAATCCATTAGTTTATGAGTTAAACCGACTTTCGATAGTGCTGGTGTAGCTGTATTAACTTTTGATTGAATAGCTCACATTAATTAATTTTATGTAAATAGTTTCAACTTTCAAGCATTGTTTTTTTATTATTATATGTGTATCTAATTTCCATTATGTAAATTTTCCCTTTATTGTCTTACTGGCAATAATACTACCCTTGCTCAAATTATTTTCATGTATCAGATTGACTGCCTCGTCTTAGAACCTTAGAATTGAACGTCGCTTCTTGTGAGGTTAATCAAAAGCAATAATGATCAATTTCTTACATATACAGGATGGCCCATTAGTGTGTGGAAGTGCAATAACTTACTTAGGATCAGAAATACAAACAAATGTTTTAAATAAAAGTTGTTATGTTTGCGCAGATACACATTTCTAAAATATTTTGAGATATACAGGGTGCTCAGCCTAAGCGAGACAACATGAAGTTTACTTTTTTTAATAGGATACCATGTATATTTGTTTACCATCGAATTCAGCGTAAAATTCTGCATCTAGCCCTATGTTTTCTTTTCCCATAAATTGCGACGTTGCCAAGCTGAAACGAAAAATATAAAGATTTGACGAAAATTGGTACACTATAAATGCTGCCAAATAAACGTTATCAGTGATAAGCAACTAAACTTATTTGGTAGGTATGAAGGTGAAGGATGGCTGAAATGTCTGAACATAGTAGAAGTTTCGTTTGGGGTTCGGGGTGTTTTCTGGATAAGCATTAATTCAGGAGATTTCAATTAGCAAAAACTTCATTTTTTTAAATGGAACACCCAGTATATTATTTTACCATCTTGTAAAACTATTTTATCCCTTCGAATTATGTCTATAATTGATTGTTTTGAAGAAAATTGCATTTTTGCCATTAAATCAATGGCACTTTTCACAAAATTTAGGTGGAAATCGCAAAATGGATTCCTGCATCTAACAACGTACCACAAGAAGTGAAAAAATGGGCGCTTTGAAGCTGGATGAGCAGATAAAAAATAATTTAAAGAAGTGGGAGTATAAACCTTTAAGAAGATATGCACTTAAGTTACACCAAACTACTAATTAAGTTGCCCAAATTAAATTTACCACGAAAGTTTTAAATTTTAGTCTATAATTCACTTGGTGTCATCAAATAAATATTGCATGTTAATAACCTAGAAATTTTAAGGTGGACTATGATTATGGTAACACTTTTCAAGGTAGGCTTAGGCTCCAAAGCCCCATCGCACTCGGCGCCCTTGCACATACACACGCGCGCACGCATGCTCACACACACACACTCACACGTACTTGCGTACACAATCACAGACGCACACGCACACACATGTAAGCTCGTAAGTCTTGCTGTATTTAATGAAAAATGTGAGATAAAAAATTGATGCTATCCGAGCGAATACGCTTCAAAATGTTATAAACAGAGTATGTGAACGGATTTGCGAAATGCAAATAAAATAATTGTGACATTCCAGTATAATTTCTAAAATGTTTATTTTTGGTTATACTTTTTATTGTATTTGTTTTACATGTGATAGTAATTTAAAAGTCTAGAATAAGCTTGCAAATGAAAGGTTCTAAGTTCGAACTGAAGTGCTTGAGATAAAACCAGAGGTAAGTGGATTCGACTCAAGTGATTCTGATGCTGTCGCAACGTTTGTTAACCAGGCTCACGATTACTTCGAAAGAGGTGAACATACACGTGCTATTTTCATAGATTTATCAAGGGTGTTTTATTATGTATTACATGACATCTTACTAACAAAATTAGAAAAAGTGTTCAATTTTAATGATAAAAGCATAGCATTGATAAAATCTTATTTATCAAATCGGGGTTAAGGTGTAAAAATGTACAATGGATATTCAAGTCAACTAAATATGTACCCCTAGGTAGCATCCTTGGCTCGCTTTTGTTTCTGATATATATTAATGATATACATAGTTTCGTATCACAAGGAATAATTGTCCATTGTACGCAGACAATCCTACGTGATTGGTTTATGCAAAGGGAGTGGAGAAAGAATCTGAACAGTTGTTTAATTTAAATAAATCAGAAAAAATGATTTTATCGCTCGGATATTATGGCTCAACTTACATTCCTTTTGTAAAGTTTTTGGGTGTTTGCATAGATACTAAATTAAATTTTTCGAATCATGCCGACTATGTAAGCGCTAAGATTTGTAGTAATTGCTCGAAAAACTGACTAGAAATGAGCACTTAAATTTCTTCTGCTTAGGGGTCGTGCAAGGTTATCCTTCTGTCGTTTTGCACAGATTTCTGTTTTCACGTACAAAAGACATAGCAACAAGTTCCACCTGAGTACCTTATCGCGTTTTTTTGGGCGGATTCCGATACTTTGGACCTTTTACCACGGCCTTTGTGCAAGGCTATCTGTTTGCCCTTTGCATAGGTTTCTGTTTTGATGTATAAATTGCATAGAAAAACTTTTAGCCGAATACCTTATCACGTTTTGAGGAAAGGTTTTTCCGACACTTTCTGCTGCGGCGTTTGTGCAATTTTATCGATTTTCCGTTTTGCACAGCATTCTGTTTTGATGTATATAAAACATAACACCAACTTCCAATCGAGTACCTTATTATGTTTTTGCCTCGAAATTTTAGCCTGAGTTTTCCGGCCGCCGTTATCTATTGTGCAAAAGCCGTATCGGCAACCCATCCATACGTTCATGTACTAACTTAGATGCGACGATTTTCCAGCCGAGTACCTTATCACGTGCGTTTGATGTAGCCAACTCTTATACTATTCCGTAGTTGTCTCCTTCATATACGTTGCCTAACCATTATAGCAGGCTTATATTTACGTTTTCGAATTTAATATAATTATTTGATATCTTAATAAATTATTTAAAATTATTCTCATGTACTAAATACGATAAGTGTAATTATTATCGAAACGTTTACATTTTTACATTACATTACATTTTTTACGTAAAATCAAGCTACATATTTCTTAATTATTAGACCTGTAAACAAAAAACACACACGCGCGCACACGCACGCACGCGCGCCACACACACACACACACACATTCATATATATATATATATATATATATATATATATATATGTATATATATATATTACATAAATAATGTACACATTGCTAGTAATTATATTGACACAAACTTTATTTAATTAAAATTTTCATAGAAATTAATGTTAGCAAAACAATTTATTAGAAATTGAGATAATTTTGAGTAATGTTTAGCTATGAAAACCGCATTAATTGAGTTTCTATTTCTATATTTGCTCATATTTGCAATTTGTAACAAGCAAAACAAACCTTAGATTTAATCGACAATGGTACATTTCAAATTCGTATCTCTCAAATACCGTTTGTACAATAATTTCAATTATTTTACGAAATTACTGCTATGCGAGTTATCCCAGTTAAATCCATTAGTTTATGAGTTAAACCGACTTTCGATAGTGCTGGTGTAGCTGTATTAACTTTTGATTGAATAGCTCACATTAATTAATTTTATGTAAATAGTTTCAACTTTCAAGCATTGTTTTTTTATTATTATATGTGTATCTAATTTCCATTATGTAAATTTTCCCTTTATTGTCTTACTGGCAATAATACTACCCTTGCTCAAATTATTTTCATGTATCAGATTGACTGCCTCGTCTTAGAACCTTAGAATTGAACGTCGCTTCTTGTGAGGTTAATCAAAAGCAATAATGATCAATTTCTTACATATACAGGATGGCCCATTAGTGTGTGGAAGTGCAATAACTTACTTAGGATCAGAAATACAAACAAATGTTTTAAATAAAAGTTGTTATGTTTGCGCAGATACACATTTCTAAAATATTTTGAGATATACAGGGTGCTCAGCCTAAGCGAGACAACATGAAGTTTACTTTTTTTAATAGGATACCCTGTATATTTGTTTACCATCGAATTCAGCGTAAAATTCTGCATCTAGCCCTATGTTTTCTTTTCCCATAAATTGCGACGTTGCCAAGCTGAAACGAAAAATATAAAGATTTGACGAAAATTGGTACACTATAAATGCTGCCAAATAAACGTTATCAGTGATAAGCAACTAAACTTATTTGGTAGGTACGTAGGTAAAGGATGGCTGAAATGTCTGAACATAGTAGAAGTTTCGTTTGGGGTTCGGGGTGTTTTTTGGATAAGCATTAATTCAGGAGATTTCAATTAGCAAAAACTTCATTTTTTTAAATGGAACACCCAGTATATTATTTTACCATCTTGTAAAACTATTTTATCCCTTCGAATTATGTCTATAATTGATTGTTTTGAAGAAAATTGCATTTTTGCCATTAAATCAATGGCACTTTTCACAAAATTTAGGTGGAAATCGCAAAATGGATTCCTGCATCTAACAACGTACCACAAGAAGTGAAAAAATGGGCGCTTTGAAGCTGGATGAGCAGATAAAAAATAATTTAAAGAAGTGGGAGTATAAACCTTTAAGAAGATATGCACTTAAGTTACACCAAACTACTAATTAAGTTGCCTACCACATACCTATAAATCATTAATAATTTAAAAATTTTTCTTATATTTACAACTGAATGAACGAAGAACATAAATTACGCTATATTTTAATACAACTCAAAATGGGTTGTTACAAACTTGTCCATTAACAGTTCCGTCAAAGAAATATGGGCCTATGACATGATTCCCAATTATTCCACCCCATACATTTAATGATCACCTTGTTTGACTGATAGTCCGTATACAATGCGGTTGATCTGTAGCGTAATAATGGAAATTGTGTCTATTAACAAATTCATTTTTATGAAAAGTTGCTTCATCGGCAAATAATGCAAAATAGAAAAAATCTCTGTTTTGCTCAATTTGTTGTTCGAGCCCACTCACAGAAGGTTAACCGCTTTTCATAATCATCATCCAATAGTTTCTGCATTCGCTGTATTTGGTAAGGATGCATTTTGTTCTTAGACAGAATTTTTTGGACGACAGTACGACTTATGTCGGTTTGTTTTGTTATTTCCCGTGTCGAGGTATGGGGATATTCCGTAACTTTTAACATTACGGTCATCTCGTTGTCCTCTGTTATTGCAGTCTTCAACCTTTCGCTTCTTTCGTAAGTTACACTGCCAGTTCTGGTAAATCGTTGAAGCACAATTTCCAATGTCTCTTTTCTTGGCTGTCTTCTATCTGGAAATTTCTGTTGATAAATCCGTTGTGCGAGTAAACAGTTTTTATCACTGGCAATTCTTCTATCGGAAAATTCTTCTAGTATGTTCAGACATTTCAGCCATCCTTTACCTTCGTACCTACCAAATAAGTTTAGTTGCTTATCACTGATAACGTTTATTTGGCAGCATTTATAGTGCACCAATTTTCGTCAAATCTTCATATTTTTCGTTCCAGCTTGGCAACGTCGCAATTTAGGGGAAAAGAAAAGATAGGGCTAGCTGCAGAATTTTACGTTGAATTCGATGGTAAACAAATATACAGGGTGTCCTATTAAAAAAAAAGTAAACTTCGTGTTGTCTCGCTTAGGCTGAACACCTTGTATATCTCAAAATACTTTAGAAATGTGTATCTGCGCAAACATAACAACTTTTATTTAAAACATTTGTTTGTATTTTTGATCCTAAGTAAGTTATTGCACTTCCACACACTAATGGGCCACCCTGTAGATACATTAACGAGTAGTCACTTTTAGATTGCAGAGAACGCTTTTCAAAATTGCAATTTAATAAAAGTACTGATTCTAAAGTCGATATCCTATTTGATGAATTTCTTCGAACGTTTCTCAGGTGCTTCGACACTACATGTCCTACAAAACAAAAGGAATGAATCTGAACTGCCACAAGGTTGATAAAATTAAATTCTCATTACACTTAAACGAAAAAAGGAAACTATTGCAGAATCTAAATTGGCTACGTAAAAGAGTATATGATGTCAATCTTGTCAAACGGTACAAAACCTTAAAAAAAGAAATAAAATGTCAAATTATTCTAGAAAAAATAGTACTACAGTAATCTAGTCAATAATTCATCTAATAACAATAAAGCTTGTTGGAAGATAGTTAGTCTACCATAAACATGAAACTTTAGCTAATACAAATGATATGGCTGCAGCTTTTGGCGAATACCTAGCAACAGACATGGTGAGTAAAATTACTTAGCATTTTGGTACGACTAATGAACCGGTAACCCAAACCATGTTTTTCAAATCCGTTACGAGTTGTGAGGTCATTGAAATAATAAATAATCTGTCAAATAAAAAATCTATTGGTTTAGATGGAGTTCCGGTCCGTGCAATAAAATATTGTACAGAATTAATAGCTCCTTATATCGCGAGAATTATCAATGTGTCAATGAAAGAGGGTCAATTTCCATCAACCTTAAAATCAGCTTCCGTAACCTTACTACATAAGAAGAGTGACCCAAAAAAGTTGAAAATTATCGATCTATCGCCGTTTGAGCATATTTTCGAAAATAATCGAAAAAGCCGTAGCCAAGCGTATTGTAGCATATTTAAGCAAATTTAAACTGATAGCGAATTCGACTGAATCATGCATTGCTAAATATGTGCAGTTTGTTAATAGTAAATTAGATATCGGTGAATACGTGGTATCTGTATTATTTGACTTAACTCGAGCTTTTGACACTGTAGATAAATCTTTTGTGTCTGAAAAGTTACATAACCTAGGAATTCGAGGTTGTATTAATAGCTGGTTCGTGTCATTTCTAGAAGACAGAAAAATTATGGTACGCGTTAACAACGTTCCTTCAAAGGAATTTAACATAGAGTTAGGAGCTCCACAAGGTAGCGTGTTGGGACCACTTATCTTTCTCATATATATTAATGATCTCCCTAATTTTGTACCGCACGGTAAACTAGTTATGTATGCTGACGATATGTGCATGATCATATCTGATCGTACAAAACTACTCTCATAAATAAAGTTATTTCATCTTGGAGGGAATTTTCACGTTGGTGTTTTAAGAACAATCTCTTAATTAACACAGCGAAAATTGTTATTATCGAGCACCATAGTATGCGGAGAAAACGGTCTATCGATACATTCACTTTTGATAAGGTTGTATTAAATGCATCGTCAACTATAAAGTTCCTAGGAACTACCTTCGACGCCCATATCAGCGACATCTGCAATAAATTAAAAAAATGTTGCTATTTACTAACAACTTTGAAGTCAATACTAGACATCGAAACTCTTTTGAGTGTTTGTTTGCACATGCATACTCAACTATAGCATATAATATTATAGTATGGGGGCAGGGTAGAGATATTCAAAGGGTTTTTATTTTACAAAAAAGAATTCTCAGGCTTATATTTGGCATCAACCGGAGCGCATCGTGTCGGGACATAATTCAAAAGTAAGAAAATATTAACTGTAACTTCAGAATATTTTCTGAAGCTGTTAAGTTACATTCGTTCAAACAAGCAGAACTTTCTGAGACACTGTTATATTCATGACCATAACACCAGGCACAAATGTAGTCTTATAACTCCCAAGGTAAAAAATACTTATTGTTCCAAAACACCCAACATAGTTGGAGTAAAATTATTCAATATGCTTCCTCCTAAACTAAGAACAATCGAAAGTAATAGCATCTTTAAGAAAAACGTAAAGCACTTTTTACTCAATAATTGCTTTTACAATATCAAAGAATTTTCCACCTGTATTACAAACTGTTAATTTTATGTAATTTATGTATTATGTATTATGTTGTCGAGTCTTATTCCGTTGTTTAAAGGAGAAAATAACAATAAATAAATTACAATTACAATAACAAATTACTGGCAAAACTCAAATTAGAATTAACGAACTTTGCGTAATTATGATTTAACCTGTTGTAATTTATTTCACTTACCTAAAATAAATTTTATTATAAATCTGGCTTGAATGACCGATTTATGTGTTTAATTTTGATAAAAATGGAAATCAACTTTTTTGGAGAAGATCAATCTGACATATCTTTTTTATTAGTGTTTTTATTAACAACTGATAACTATTTTTTAAACAATACATAATAATTTATAAACAATTTGTATAAAATATACACGGTCATTAACATATAAATAAAAAAAAAATTAACACCTGTTAATTACAAATCTGGGAAATAATCATCAAGAAAGCCCAGTTTATTAATCAAGAAGCAATTTGTAATGATCCAGATCCGTACCCAAAAAATTCTAATTAACTTTCCTTAATTATTTCGTATGAATTCCCGCAATTGTATTCCTACACGCCTAAATTCCGTCAATTGTTCATCAATCCCTCCATTTTCAACTCCTGATAATCCATTCGCTCTTTCAAGTTAGACACCAAACCAGCCTGATCCTATTTTTCCCGCCAACTGACAGAATACCCTAATCTAACATCCAAATACACCAGTAGACGTTCACCCGTTTCCAGGACTCAAAGTATTGAAGGCGA
Organism: Vesta saturnalis; assembly: GCA_036346205.1. NCBI lineage: Eukaryota > Metazoa > Arthropoda > Insecta > Coleoptera > Lampyridae > Vesta > Vesta saturnalis. The sequence goes on from JARFJB010002009.1 coordinate 5,720,976, forward strand.
CTCACAAACAAATTACACGCCGTCTTCAACCGACCGACCTAGATCCAAACTCGCAGGTTCCCGAACCGTGTGTGTTGGTTCCTTCCCTGCAAGCGTTAGTCAAGTAGCATAGAACAGGCCCTGTCCTTTGACGAGTTATCGGTTAAAACCCCACAACTCAAAGCATTTTCCTTTTCCGAGCTCTAGGTGCAAACCACACGGCTCCAACCCTCGCTGACTTAGGCGAAAGCCACAAATTATTCCATAAACATTCCTTTTACTAGAACAACTATACAAAACACACCACAAAACATTTGAGATTCATCCCATATATACCGAAATCATATTTTATTTCCTGTTTATTTTTTTCATTCTTAATATCAAATTTAGTTTCCCGTTATTTTAAGAAAATCGAAGAAAAGTTTTAAATAACCAAAAAATTTAATTCTTTTGTATAAAATTTCCAGAAATCAATTCCATTGAAAATTCCGATGTTCCCATTGCAAATTTTGAAGGTAATACAAATTACGATTACGATTTTTTAGTTTAACATTCTGTATCTTTCTTACTATTCAATTTTGGACTAAAGTATGTTGGATTATCTTGAGTTAGTTTAAGCTAAGGAATCTCTGGTCTAACGTTGTACACGTAATTTTCGGACACCCTGTATACAAAACGGTATACCGCAACATGTTATACGTAGTCCTGCACCACTGCGTGGACGGAAGATAGCGCCGTTAGTATAGTAGATAAAGCAAAATTCTTCGGGCAAGAGTTATTCGTGACGAAAAGCTTCACATCCTCAAAATAATGACGTACATACAGAGTGTCCCTAAATTGGCTGCATAGAGTCCTCCTCTGTTACCGCAAATAGAACCATGTATATATTATTCCATATTATGATTCTACATGGAATTTAATCTGAAAAAGACGCTTTTCTCTTGCTCTGTTAGAAGTACAGCTATGAGCTTTAGATGTGCTGTTGAAAAAGCTTTTCGCTACTATATTTAGTGGGAATGTGTGAAAAACTTTTCACAGTCTGATCCAAAAGTCACTTCAAACTTGAATATCGTAAAAAATTTTGAAAACTATTGCTATGCCTTACCGTTGTTTTTAGAATTCGTGATTACTTATGAAAGTCGTAACCTACCTACCTAATTAATTAATTAAGCAATAAATAAATTAACTGTTTAAAATATTGTCCATTCCGTTGATGGCACAAGGTGAGACGTTCTATGGATGATTTATGAACACTCCTTAACGTTTCAGGTGTAACTGTCTGAATTACCGAAGTTATTCTTCGCTAGTTGGAGTATTCTGATACACTATGGTTTTAATATGTCCCCATAAGAAAAAAAATCTAGGTTGGTAAGATCAAGCCATCTAACAGGTCCAGTTTTTTGAACCATTTTCCTGGGAACAAATTATTCAAATATTTTCACACTTCATGTGGATAATAGGCAAGAGCTCCATCTTGCTCAAACCACATTTCTGTCCTGTGATCTTACAGCGCATTTCCTATTAATTGCGACAAACGATTTTGAAGGAAGTCTATATTGAAACGATGTCCAAAAGTGTGTTCCGAAGACATGATCTCCCATTATATCACCCTAAACATTCAAAGACCAACGACGTTGGTAATTACTTTCGCTAACTTCTCGTGGATTGGTAGTTGAGTAATAATAGAAAAAAACACAACAGCATTAAAGAAATATGGGTTTTCCTCAATTTTTTCCCTCGCCCAATTACAAAATGCGGCGCGTTTCTCGAAACTTGGCCGGGTAAGTTCCTGATTGAGCTGAAATATGGTAAGCATGTACTTTGTTTTGCTTCAAAATCCGTCGTACTAATTTTTCACTGGTACCATTTGTCTCTGCAACGCCCTTTTGACTGGCATGGGGATTTTCATTTACAAATAGCAGAACCGACAATTATAACTGGTTTCTGTTTCTCTCGTTTCACGTGCTTGGCACTACCAGTTTCCATCAATCTGTTAAGCTATTTTGTGAAACAGGCTACTTTTGAGTGCCGTCTGTCATAATAAGTGTGTGCATAAATTCTGCTTGCAAACAAACAACTTCTCTGTGACTGACCCAGATCAAAAACCATATCAACCACTTCATCTTTGGAAAATTCATAATGTGGACTCAAACAGGTCTAAGTATTTTACTTTACAAAAATGTCATACGTTGACAGATAATAAACAATGGTAGGTTTGTAAAAGCGCAGAATACTCAAATTCTGTTGTTGTACTGATATAAGATAATACATTACGAAATACACTGTGCATTTCCTTTACTGTGCGATCAACAAAGAAAGGGGTTCCGCTACTATGAAACATGTGGTTAGTAACCATTTGCCGCAACATATGTGATAGTGCGCCCATACTAAATACAGGAAGTCACTAAAAAGTGTACGCAAATGCAGAGGTATAGAACTATTTAAAATAAAATAAAAAACGTTATATGATTATTGGTCCGGAAATGCTTACTTTGTGACTGACTTTTAATTTTTAAACAGATTATTAATCGTACCTCGTACATTTTTGACGATAATGTGTTGAAATTTGGTACATGCTCATCCTGAATAGTATCTTTAAAACATACGTATCAACTACAGAATACATTTACAAGATGTTGCTTTTTTCGTGGTTGTGTCCCATTTTACCGCTTTAAACTTTTTTCAATGTCGCGATTGCATTAGAAAATGGGATGGATGCTGTTTTCATTATTTAAATTTTACGCCTCTGATTTTTTTGCCGTTTAACAGTTATTTGCAAAAATGTTTCCTGACTAATGATAGCAATTATCACACAAACATTATACTATTTTTATAACAATTATAACACCAAAACACATGTAAATCATGGTCACTGTAGATGTTCTGTGTCCGCCAGTGTCGTCCAAGCAGGCTTCTGTTCGGCTTCTCCAGTTGAAACGGACGCCGTGAGTATTTCTGGCCTGTTTCTAATCACGTCGCATCCGTCAACTATGCGATTTCTTATCCGATTTTCATCTTTAAAGGGCACGGAATATATCATATGTTTGAAATATCCCTACAAATAAAAATCTAATGGATTTAAGTGTGATGAGCTGGATGGCTAGACAACTGAACTACCCCGTCCTATCCATTTTCTTACAAATTATCTAGTCAAGAACTCTCGAATATTAAGTGAGAAATGCGGGGGTACACCATCGTGTACTCTATTCCGATCTTCCAATGGAATTATCATCTAATAAATCGGGTAACTCTTCAGTTAGAAACTTAAGTAACGTTCACCAGTTAAAATAAACTACGCAAAAATAAATAGGGATATTGTATTTACTGATGATTTATTAATACTTTATATTTACAAACAATGTTTTATTAACAAATAGATCGAGGAGTCGGTGCTTTACACTTATAAATAAAAAACATCTAATATTAGTGCAGTTATTAATTGTTTTCCTGTCAACTAACAAACTGTGTTGATTAATCTAGTTTTTCTGAAGTTTTGATAATCGTTGTGGTTTATTATTTAAGTTAGAGAGAATATTTGTTTAATTAAATACAAAGCAATGCAGAGAAATCATTTAACGGTGGAACAGGCAAATTTGGTGATACAAATGCATCTACAGGTAGATATCGCAGAATTGTTAGGAACGTCGCAGAGTGTGATTTCTCGTACCATATCACGTTTTCGTGAGACAGGTACGGCTACTAGGAGGCCTGGAAGTGGGTCTCGTCGAAGCACAACACCCCGACAAGATCGACTTGTAAGAATAAATGCACGACTGCGCCCTTTCTCTACGACTCAACACCTGCAGCAAGTCCTTGAAAATGAAACAGGAATCTAAGTATGTACTCAAACGATAATAAATCGATTGTTTGAAGTTGGACTTACTTCCTACCGCTCTCTGAGATGTCCCGCTAGAACTGCTGCACAAAGAAGGCTTCGTGTAGAATGGTCAAGAAGGAGACTTCAAGAAGCGACACCCTGGGAGGACATATTGTTTTCAGATGAGTCTCGATTTTGTGTCCATAACGATAGTAGACGTCAAAGAGTTTGGCGAAGTGCTGGAGAGCGTACCTTGCCTCAATATATCCAGCCGGTTGTCGCGTATGGTGGAGGTGGTTTAATGGTATGGGCCGGAATATCTTTGGTATCTTTAGTGGTGCTATGACAGGTCAGCGGTATGTTGAAGACATTATTATGAATTACGTATTAAATCGCCGTAACGTCGTTGGCAGAAAAATTCTTATTTTTTTAGACGATAATGCAAGACCCCACCAAGCTGGAGTTGTTTTGAACGCTTTTCAAAATGAAGAAATAAATCATTTACCACTTCCAACGTTCTCGCCAGACTTAAACCCAATCGAGCACGTGTGGGATTTTCTCCAGAGGCGACTAGTGGCGACTGTGGAATACCACAGCCAACCACAATTCAGCAGCTAAGATACGTATATGCGTATTACCGGTTATCTGGCAGGAAATACAACAAGAACATATAGAAAAGTGCATTCTAAGTATGCCTGCAAAGTGTAGAGCAGTTATTAACGCCCATGGAGGAGCAACACGGTATTAGCCATTCAAAATTTTCATTTAAATTACATAGGGTGAAACAACTCAGTAACCACTTTTTCCTCAATTTGTATTAAACTTAGATTTTAAGTAGGCTATTACTTTAAATTCCATATTTAGCTACAATAAATAACTTTCTGTTTTCCATTTTGTGTCACTTTGCTTATATGTATCACCGATTTCAGCTACACGCCGCTATAAATACAATAACCCTATTCATTTTTGCGTAGTTTAACTTTTAAATATTTCAAAAATTAGAGAACAATGTAATAAATTCTAAAATTACCTTTGTGGCAGAAAAACTGGTCCTGAAAGATTATCACCCAAAGTACCTTCCATATGTTTAATCTAATGATATCCGCCTATAAAAATAGCATTATAATTGATGTCAGCCCAAAAATGGTTATTCAGTGGTCAAAACGTGTTTTAAAAGTTTTCGTATACATTAGTTTTTTTTAATTAACCATCAGCAAAAATTAATTCTTGAGATAAAATCTGGAGGGTTTAAAGCTTGCACCTTTTGCAGGTGGAAGGGGTGCAATAATTGCTTACGCAAGGTACGCCAAACAGACTGACGATGGATCGTTTTCAACGCTTCGTAATGAGCGTTCTTTGATTTCAGGGGTGCGCGTAGTTCGGAAGAGTCCACAATCATTATTTCTTGGTTTCAACGAACCCGTATCCCAAAGATGCTGAAAAAGTTTTCTAAAAGGTTCTCTTCGATTTGGCCAACGGTCCTGACACAAACCAAGGGTCTCTTGACTATTTCCATTTACACATCCATACATATCCTAATTCAGATGTTCTATGACTATCATTTTATCGATTATGTTTGTTTTGAAACTTTAGAACACAATAAAAGTATACGATTATAATTTCTGATAAAAGAAAGATTCAATAAATGTCAGACAGTTTTAATGATAGTATCAAACATTTTGCATTATTAAACAAATGAAAAGGTACAGCCTGCCAGGCATACTAATCTACAATTTGAATTTTGCAAATACAATATCATATACCTCGGATTGGTAAAATATTGTGAGGCATCCTTTATGAAAGATTCGAAGCTACACTGAAAAATAAGGGTTCCAATTTAAAATGTTAGTCACCCCCTTTTCCACCCTCAGATGTCGGGGTGAAGAGTAATTTTACCTTATCATTCCTCCACCTCGAATCAAACAAAAAAAAATTATTTCAGCCATTTTTCACCACAATTTGGTTTCTTTTTAAGATACTTCGTTGTTTCAAGATAAAAAAAAACCCAACATTATATGAATCATGCCGGGCGTTGCACTTATTTTCCAAATACCTGGTAGACGGCGAGAGGTGAATAAATGCAGGAGCAATCCCATTTTCCCGTGCAATCGCGCCATTGGCGTACTTTCAAAAAGTTTAACGGGGTAAAATGAGGCACAACCACGAAAAAACCAATATATTGTAAACGTATTCTGCAGGTGACGGGTATGTTTTAAATATACTATTCAGGATAAGATATGTACCAAATTTCAAATTCATTATTTAAAAAATGTGCGAGGTATAATTAATAATCTGTTTAAAATTAAAAATTTAACGCTCTGTATCTCACAAACTAAGGATTTTCGGACTAATATTCATATGACGTTTTTCGTATTTATAATAGTTCTATACGTTCCTGCATTTGCGGACACTTTTTTAGTGACGCTCTGTAGTAACCTCAAAATTGATATTTGACGTTTAATTTTTAGGAGTGCCCAAATTATTAGAATTTACATAAAAACAAAAAGCAAATTGAAATATGATTTAATTTATTTTACAAATTATTACCAACAATTAACAATTATGAGCAACACTACAATTATGCTATGTTTAGTATTGGTGCACTATCATATGTGTTGCGGAAAATGGTTACTAACGACTTGTTTCATAGGAGCGACGCCCTTTTTTTTCCACTCACAGACTTAAAACATCAAATGTTAATTTTGAGGTTATATTTAGTATGAGCGCACTATCACATATGTTGCGGCAAATGATTACTAACGACATGTTTTGTTGATCGCATTGTATTATTTTCATACCCAAAAAAAGTTTCTTGAAATAGAGCGAAAATCATGTAACATAGATATAGGGCTTGTCACATCAGGTTAATAGTACATTTAAGACTTCATTTGATGAAGACCAAAACTACAGGGTGGTTTCACAAATAAAATTGTTTCAACATCTTTAACAATTTTAATAGAAGACGATAACTGTAAGTGTTATCGAAACGTTTCGATTGTATAATATAAAAATACACCATTAAAAAAACCCAAAAAACATAAGTATTTTAATATACAGGGTGATTCGCGGTGACCTTCTGGTAGAAGTATCTCGAGAACGAAAAAGCTATTGAACTGAAAATTTATATGGGGCCATAAAGGGATGAGATCTATTTCATGAAAATATTTTTAGAATGGTGGCATTTCCGGGTGTACCGGAAGTTGACCCCAACTTTATTATTTTAAGGGAATGTCCCCATTTTCAATTTTTCTTCGGAATTTACGGACGATTTGAATGTGACTTTACTCAAAACTTTCTATATGTAAAGTTTTGATGTCTTCCGAGATATTAATTTTTTTCCGAAAATTTTGTCAGAAATGTTGGGTAACATAAAAAATTATATCTCTGTTATTATTATTTTATGATTTTAAGATGGTCATGGCACTCTGGATGAGAAAATAAAATTCAATTTTAAAATTACATTTGGAAAAAAATCGATTTAAATATTACGCAATCGGTCGTAAAATGACCTCCAGAATCCGAAAAACAAAAAATATACAGGGGGTGTCATTTAAAAATCAAAAGTTAAGGTCATTTCTCTGTGAAACCGAAAGTCGGAAATGCTTGTTAAAAATTCCTAAAAATGACGTTTGGTTAGAGTAACAACCCTGTCAAGTTTCATTTAAATCGATAGATAAATAAAAAAAATGGCAGCCGGAAAGTGATCTCGTGGGCACCCCGTATATATGTATATATTCACTAATTCAGTTTTGAATATTTTTGCACTCAATCACCAGAAAAATTTCAATTGAATCATTAATAGTGACGATCGACCGCACCTAAACAGTTTTAGCTTCCATTTTGACCTAATTAATTCTAGCTTCTGTGGCTACATTCACCCAACGATTTAACTCCTGTTTTAATTGCAATATACCGGGTGTAACGATTATCTGTATTACGTGTACTACTGCAAATGTTAAACATTTAATTTTATATGAATTTGTAATTTTTGTCTCGTAATCTTTGTGTTATGTACATTACTTTTCTTGTGGACAAGGTTGTTCGGGCCAGTTTATTTCCTATAAATTTCTTGATTACTTTGTTTGTTACGGTAGTTACTTACTGTGGACCGAACAAGCTTTCCAATTTACTGTATACTGTGTGAAGCGTAAGGCAAGCAAGTTCATTAATTAAATTTTTTTTTTATTTTTTATCTTACTAAACATCCCAATGGGATTATGTGTTAAATTAGCCAATTCCGAATACGAACAGTAAGATCTTACAACGGCCGGAAGGGGGCATATAATAATTTTACTTTTTTTTTATTTTATTGAAATTTAGAATTATAATTGCCGTGGGCACAAGCTGAGGCTCACTGCTTGCCATCGTGGGCTTTGGTGGAATGTTAATTTGTATATATTTTTTATTTTATTCTTTTGTCAGGTTGTCGACAATAAAAATTACTTTATCGGGGGAATTGTCAACTCATTTCTACTTCCTCCTTTCATTCTTATTTCTTTCTTTTTTTGGTAGATCCTGTTTCAGGCTTTACAGGGTTTACTCTCCTTTCAACACTTGTTGAGTATTTCCTTATTAAAGCCTGTGCCGCCTACTAATATCCGGTTCCTATCTAACCAGATTACTATCATTTTAAGCTATACCTTCAAAACGACCACGCATCCGAGTGTTCTGTACGAGCTTAGTCGAACACATTCTTTTTTTTATGCCATATGATGGTTAGACACGTGGTAAATCAACAAAATGAAAAATTACCTTAACATTGTAAATTGCCTAGTCCGGGAATATAAAAACGACCCCTCGTACAAGAGGAAGACTCTGTGTAACCTGTTTAGGTCGTGAAGCTTTTCGTCACGAATAACTTTTGCCCAAGATATTTTGCTCTAAGTGTCATATTAACCATGCACACAGGAGATACTTTGTATAATTACGTTACTTTTGAAAAATATATCTTAAAGCATATGTTTAGTTTCCTTGAATTTGGACTGTGTCGTATAAATTAAGAAAATAAAAGAAAAATTTTAATTTTTTATTATAATATAAAATTCTTCTTTTGTCTTCGTCAGTTTCTCATACTTGATCCCCTTTTTCCAAAAGTCGTTTATTTTTACCTGTCCGTGTTTCCGTTTTATTTCCTCTAGGAATTCTATAATACTAAATTTTTTACTTTTTGTGACTTTTTTCTTTAGTCGATTCCGAAATTAAGATATAACGAATGGGTCAGTTAAAGTGTCAGTTAACACGCTAACATTTATATCTTTTATAACATGATCAAGCGTAATTAGCCGTCACGCATAATTTAATTAAAAACGAAAACAAATTCATAAGAATTATTGTTGCTTAACGTGTAGTTCGTTAACGTCTCAAAGGAGATCTAAACTGTAACTTTGGAAACAATTAACTTCGATGACTTCCCATGTGATTTACTACTCAAACTTATGCTTTAAAATTTTTAAATGAAAATCAGATGTCGGAACATGTTAATAATATTCATTAACTCGCAGTTAATTCCAAAAATTCTGACTTTTACATCGATTGGGATTAATACAAAAAAATCAGACTATATAAAATTATACTTATCATTTTACTTTGGACTAACATAAAAAACATTCCACTTTTCATGTTTGTTTGTTATTGTAACCGTTTCGTTTTGACTAATTTAAAAGTTTTGATTTCATTTTCACGCTCGTTTCATTATGTGGTGAAAATAAATGCCATTTAAAATTGCACAATATGTAAATACTTTCTTTCTTTTCTATTGTGTTTGTTCATTCTAGCTAATAAAATTTTGTTGTAGTCGGTCTGTATCAAAAGTTTGCTTAACAGTTTTCATGTACATAACGTAATATACTCCCTATTAAAACAGGGTGTTTTTAATGTATTCAGGCAGAAATTACTGATTCTATTCTTATAACTCTATAAATGTGGCGATTCAAAATTGAATTTAAGTGTATATTTTAAAACTGCTTGAGAAAAACAGTGATGTTTGGTTTATATAACTACTATTCAGGAGTAATAACTAAGTCTTTAGTAGATTAAATATTTTTAATTAATGTTGGAAATTACCACAGAATACTCTCATCGTGAATTTAATCACATTATAATATTAGTGCAACGTTGTGAAAAACATTACATTAATTTGTTTGATCTCTCACGTCCATATATGTTTTATTCCCACGTATGTTTGTTTCTGTGCTTGTAATGAAATAATCTAGCTATTGGGATTCCAGTTCACATCAGTAATTTACATTGGACTGTTTAAAATAAACATACAGGGTAGGCCACCACCAACGGGACGGTCTTTTGTATCTAGGTAATACATTTTTTCAAATTTATTTTTCAGGGGGGTTATGTACGGGTTGTCCCATTTTCGTATGTTTTACGGCGTATCTCGCTTATTTTTTAGGTTAGAACCTTGCGGTTTTCGCGACACCGTGCTACTTTTTAATGTAACCAAAGATGCACTAATCAAATTTGCCATAGCCATCTTAGTTTTTGTGCTACAGGGTGATCTGGGTGATCAGGGTCATCCCCTGCAACTCTGTTATTGTCAGACATATTAAAAAAGTGAAAACAGATATTTGTAGATTTTTTTACGTAGAATCCAGTGGCGATACTCTGAGGTCACAGTTTTTGAGATATTGACATAACCTACTTTTTTGTAATGGGACACCCTATATATATCAAATCTTTTTCCCCTTGCCAAGAGCTTTTCAAAAGTATAGCATAGTCTATATTTATTTTTATAAATAACGTGACAAAATGATTTTTTTTCTATAATTTACATTGATAAAAAACAAAATAATTAATTAATCACAAATATTGTTCAAATTGCAGACCATTATGTCTCCTACAAGTTTCACAAAGTTTATAAATTCTTTTAATAGCATTTTCCAAAATAAATGATTGTCTTCGTAATTCTGCAAAAGCATTTTCCGTTGCAATTTTTAATTGTTGCATGTGGGCATATTGCCTTGAATAAATTTTATTCTTTAAATACCCCAAAAAAAAATTCAAAACCGAGGGATCCGGTGATCGTGATGGCCATCGAACAGGTCCATTTGTTCCAATCCATCTCCTGAGAAAACGTTCATTTAGCCAGTTTTGTATTATTCTAGCATTGTGGGCTGGAGCCCCATCCTGTTGGAAGAATATATCGTTCAGTTGAACCAGTGGAATATCTTCTGAAATGTTCATAGTTTTTTCTTGTAGAATTTGTAAGTATCCATTAGAGTTTAGGTTTTCTTCATAAATCTGGTAAACTATTTTTCGGTTAAAAATAAAGCAGAAGACATTAAATCCGAACCTGCCTTGACGACGCTCTCTAGGAAAAATCACGTGGGTGTTTTCTTGACTCCAAAACCGCGAGTTGTGTCTATTAAGAATTCCCGAACTTGTGAAATGTGCCTCGTCTGACCAAATTATTTTTTTTTTCAAAATTATTGTCCTGAGTTTTCATATTTATAAACCAATTGCAGAACTCCAATCTACGTTCAGCATCACCAGGGTGCAGATGATGAACAAGATTATACTAGGGTTTGAATTTATGTTTTTTTAAAATCCTTTGCACTGTTGTTTTAGACACACCGTTCTCTTCATCTATTTTCCTGCACGAGGTTTCAGGAGTGGCTTAAACAACTGCTAAAACGTTGATCTCTGATTCTTCGTTCTCTTTGTTGTAAACTCGGGGTCGAGGTTTGTCAAAACATCCATGTTGGCAAAAATTAAATTTTAATTTTTGAAATATTCTTCTGTTGGGTTGTCTTCTTTCGGGATATCTATATGACAAAATAGGTATATAAAATAAATACAAATTCTAAGGTAAAGATCAACTAACCTGTTCAGATAGAGTTCTAAGGCCTGGTCTGCGTTTTCATTAGATAATATGAAGCAGGTATTCATATCATATTTCTCAAAGTTTTCAAATTTGTAGTTTCGAGCCATATTAAAAAATAATTAAGCAACAACAACAAGAATAAGAACGATAAGAATAAACAAAAACAACGAATAACAATAAATATCAGCACTAAATTTGGGAAAATGAATAATTTGAGAGAAGCAGAAACTTCAAAAATCAAATACCTAAGTAATGGCAGAACGTTAATTATTCTGTTTTTTGAGTTACCATGGTTACCCACGGCTATCCACTATTATCAATGTAAATTATAGAAAGAAATCATTTTGTCACGTTATTTATAAAAATAAATATAGACTATGCTATATTTTTGAAAAGCTCTTTGCAAGGGGAAAAAGATTTTAAAAAAATATATAGGGTGTCCCATAAAAAAAGTTAAGTCAATATCTCAAAAACTGTGACTTCTAAAGAAAATCTGAGTACGCCACTGGAGTCTACGTAAAAAAATTTACAAATATAGAGTTACAGGGGATGACAGAAAATGCAATTTTTCCAAAATCACCCTGTAGCACACAAACTAAAATGGCTATGGCAAATGTGATTAGCGCATCTTTGGTTTCATTAAAAAATAGCACGGTGTCGCGAAAACCGCAAGGTTCTAACCTAAAAAATAAGCGAGATACCCCGTAAAACATACGAAAATGGGACAACCTGTACATCAGTAGTGGCCACATTTTAAAACTATTTTCGTAAATACTGGGTGTTCCAGAAAAGCATGGTTTACCAAACTTATGTTTTTTTTTAATGGAACACCATGTATTTTCGTTCAATTTTGGATAGTAAAATTAAGGTGCACTTTAATAAATGATCCCTATAGGTAAGTATTACAGTTTTCGAGATATTTTGAATTTTATGAAAATTATAGGTTTTCGAAAAAAAATCACACTGACCGAATCGCTTAAATTAGAATGACAAAATTCTAGTTGTAAATATTAAAATTGTTACCCTTTGAATCGCTATAGCAAATGATTTTTAATTCATTACAGGGTGTTCAAAATTTTCAGTTGTAAAATAATTTCATTCAAATCACATTATCTTGGTAATTTTAAATGTAACACCCTGTATTTTACTATTCTACGTTATTCCAAAAAACATTCTCTATCATTTGGTGTATGGGTTTCCTATACCTAAGTATTAGTTTTTTTGTTATTCAACATTTTCTTAAATGTAATGTAAAATCTTGTATAATACAACAAACATTTAAAATTTAATCTAGTAGGTTGCTTTCTGTCATTTCTTAAACTTAATGTTAATCCCTTATAACAAAAAATGTAAACTAATCTAGTAGGTTGCTGTCTTTTTAGACATAATACAATTATAAGTTTGATACGTATAACTTTTGTGTAAGGAAATTTTTGAACGAGTTAAATTTTTTATGCTTATTGATTTCGCAATATCCTATACTTTAACTTCAATATTAGTAAGTTTGGCAACAGTGTACATTCCACTTTTGCTTTTTCAAATAAATTGTAACATGTGGTAGTTTTAAAAATTTCTAATTTGTTGAAGAAAATCACATGTCTTCTTTTCTGGTTGTTTTTGATAAGGGGGAACGCCATTTTAAGAAAATTGATGCATCGTTAGAAAACTAACATGATTATATGGAGAAGATTTTTATAATTTTATTGTATTATTACTTAAAAATTAGCAGTTTTGGTACTGGATTTGGCTTTCTGTATATATAATTGCACTAAATTTGGTTAGTGATCGTATTTTACGGATCTAATTAGTTTCTAACACACTTTTCGCTTCGAATCAAGAGTTATGTTAAACCACTTTCTTTCATTACATTAATAATTTGAAATCAATAAATACACATTGTAATATTGTAAAATAACAAACATTTTAAAAGAAAAATTTCGTATCAACTCATTTTCTAACACATTTTCTTCCGTTATCAAGATATTATTGACCGATACTACCAGTATTGTCAGCTAACGTTTCTCCGAGTTATAAAATAACATACAACTGCTCTCCGAAACCGAACATAGGACATTTTATGGGTACTCCTTCACATGGTATCATCAGTTTGACTAAAACACATAAATTATATCTGGTAATACATTCGACTAAGTAATACACACACACGTACATCACCCGGTGAGTGCATTTTAATGTCTACTTCTGCATAACGAGGTTCTCGTTCCATATAAAATTGCTGGGATCACTCTGATAACAACTCACTATTATCACGAATTACCATTGTACTTCTACGTTTGTCCCTTTTGGAAAATTTAATGCCTGTAACCGTTTTGGTGAACCTCTTATTAGGATCATATGGAACAAGGTTATGTACTTCTAACTACAAAGGTTAGTTAAGTTTAAGTGGGAATTCGAGTTGGCTTACTTACACCTGTGATTGGTTTGTTAACTGTTAACCTTTAACTTAAATTTTTGATTACTTTTATATGTATTTAGTCTTACAGTTAACAAAATTCACAATTTGCTTTAATAGTTTTATGTATGTGTGCTTGCAGTTCAAGCCATCAGCTGTTTTGATATGTACTTTGAATCTAGTCTATTGGTCTCTATTGCACAGAGTGCGTCCTAAACTATAGTAACGTTTGGGGTATATAAAATTTTAATTGCTTGTTTTGGGGTTTGCTCCTATACGAATTTCATAAATGGTATGCTTAGTTATAAAAATATCAGTTTTAAGGAGAGTTCTTCCTAAAACTTCGGTTTAGAGTTACTTGTTTAACTTGGTACCTATGTTTTGTTGTTTTATTTTTAAGGTCAATATTGGATGACGAACCGTGCACTTGTATATTTTTTATTTTGACGTATTGTAAGTTGTTCAATATTTTTTAAATTATAGGTTTAGCACTTTCCAGAAAGGTAAGTGGGTTACTACTAGACCATTAGGGTCAGATTTATTTTAGTTTGTTTAATTTCTCTAATAATAATAATTTCTTTGTTAACATACGAATAGAAAAATTTACATTAAACAAGTTGGTGTTAAACGATCGTCAGTTGTTTCTTTACTCCTGCGGCCTAGGATCAAAATTCCTAGCTAGACCTTTTACCTGGTTGGACTTAGTCCAGCGTTTATTTTAATTGTAACGTCTCTCTCCTAGTGCCGTGGCCCTTTTCTTGATCTAGGGGTGATACAAAAGTTAGGTCAAGTGGTGCACTTTTAATCTCTCTGTGTACTTTCCTACGCCAAACCGTCCATGCATCCAAGTGCCTAACCGACTGACTGAACTTTCGGTTAATTTCTTAATCCTTGTTACCGCACAATTTCTTCTTTTCTGCCGCAATCCTTTTGTGCACGTAACAAGTTGTTTTTTTAAAGTCTAACTTATTGTGCACAATCATTTTATTTTATTGTTAAATTATTAAAATAATAGTTTAAAATGAAATACGGATTACAAGAAAGAATTGATACGAACTGTACATTGGGGAATGTTTAGGAAATTGTTTTCTGGCTTCTAGATTGTATCCTCAAAAGTACCCCGACCGAGAACATCCAAGAAGAGAAATTTTTGAAAGGTTGTTGAATAGACTTCGTGCTACTGAGTCAGTTACATATCAGAAGGTGAATAAAAGAAAACAGGTTACTGGGAAAAATTAAAATGAGTTTGATATAGTACTCTCTGTTACTGATGACCCTCATACAAGTACTAGAAAAATTTCGAATGAAACAGGTATCAGTCAAACAAGTGTTCGTAGGATACTTAAAAAATGGATATTATCCATATCCTATTCAGTTACATTTGTCTGAAAGGGGCTATAATCTGCGTTTAAACTTTTGCCTATGGGCTTTTGATAAGACTGGTAGAGATCTTGATTTTTATTAAATTCGTGGAATTTACAGATGAATGCACTATTCATTTTATTGAATTTCTTAAAACGTGATTTTTGGATACTCCATGAGCATATTCCATTAGATATACAAAATAAAATGTGGCTCCAGTTGGGTGGAGCACCCGCTCATTTTTTCCGACCTGTCAGAGAGTATCTGAACAGAAAATTTAGAAATAGAAATAGGCAGGGGTGGTCGTTGTAATTGGCACCTAGGTCTCCAGATGTTGCTCCAATGGATTTCAGTATATGGGGGATTGTTCAACTTATAGTAAATCAAACAGTTCCCACTACTCCCGAGGATATGAAAATAAGAATTTATAATGCATTCAACACTATAACGCCGGAAATGTTAAATAAAATAAGATTTTTTGAAAATAGAATTAATTGTTGTATTCAGGCAGATGACAGACATTTTGAGCATATAGAGTAAAATTAATTTTTTTCCTAGCGTCTTGTTCGTTTTTGTTATTATAATTATTACTTCTCTCATTAAAAAAAAATAATTTGCGGTTTTTATGTTTTTAGTTAATAACTTTTAATTTACTTGAGTGTTAAGAATAAAAATGATAATAATTATTCGGATATTTCTTTTATCTCATAAATAAATACATTAAATTTAAGAAAATGTTGAATAACAAAAAAACTGTAATATTTAGGTATAGGAAACCCATATACCAAATAATAGGGAATGTTTTTTTTTTTTAATAATATAGATTAATAAAATACAGCGTGTTACATTTAAAATTACCAAGATAATGTAAGGTCCTTTACACAATTTTTATATTTCCCTCGGCTAAACTGCAATCGGTCTTTAGATTATAAACTAAAGAGGGGGGTGGGTTCGTCGGTATATTTAATCTTTAGCTCTACACTGTCCACATAAAATAATTAAAATAAAACGGTTTAAAAATATGTTTTCCTATATCATACAACTCTAATATATTCACACTTATACTAAATTCCCTGGTTAACAACTAACATAAACGTAAAATGAGGAAACAATTTGCCTTTAAGCTTTAGACGGCGACGTCGGGGTCGTCCACTCGGTTTGGACGGCAAGTTTGGATGTCCTCCTTCCTTCCAATCGCTCGATACGACGGCTTATTGTTGTCGCACTCGTTTCTGTAAATAGATATTAATACTCCCTAGTTACACTCAATGATGACCGTAATATTTAAATGATTAATAACGTTGTGTTTAATTAATTATTTATGCTGGATACGCCCTGTTTACAGCACAAAAGAATTTATAAACAAACTACTGGTTATTCAAAACGAGGGTTGCGCGAATCTAGATCACTAGTGAAAATCGATATCCCGAGTTCACGATTGTACGCATGACGGTTGTACCGGTCTCATTGCTTGCTGCTCTTTACCTTTAGTAATTTCTGGAAGACGGACAGGCGCGTATGCTTCGTGAAGCAATTTACTTTCGCGATGTATTATGTTCGAAAATATAACTTATCTTCAGAGGTTTATTCTCGCATTAAATTTAGACTGGGCTGATTATACACGTTTGGTTGTATAATTAATATATCTGCACGTTATCTACGGGGATGCAATTTTATGGCGATGACTTCTTTTATGCAAGTGAACGAAATCTCACGTAGATATAACTGAACGTTACTTAATGGTATACGCACAAAAACGCGTATTTATTAAAGGCGGTTTATACTTGCGGAATAAGCTGGTGGAAAACAATTAATTGATTGCTTTCTTGAAATTCATTTACTAAGCGCGTGGTTATCGGTGTACGGTTTTCTGCCACGACAGGTCTTTGACGGATACTCTACGTTTAATTCGTTTGTGATTACAGGCACTTCGGTCTTTGCCAGCGAGCTGGTGAATTCAGGTGTTTAGAATGTAAGTGATAGTAAATGATAAAAGCTGCAGGTCTATACAGTCCTACTTAGCTCTCGTGGTCAGGTATATGGTATAGTGGTGAGTGTTTGTACTCCCGACTGCTCCGGGGTGACCCGTCGCTCTCTGGGGGTTTTTGTGTGTATGTATGTGTATACTCCCGACTGCCTCGTGGCTTATCCCCGCTGCTGTCTGGGGGTGTTTTTGTGTGTGTTTTCGGCACTCCCGACTGCTCCGGGGTGGCCCGTCGCTCTCTGGGGGTTTTGTGTGTGTACTATGCGGGTGTATACTCCCGACTGCTCCGGGGTTTAGCCCGCTGCTGTCTGGGGGTTTTGTGTGTGTGTGATGTACTGAATTACTCTACAGACTTACGTGTCGTTAGTCACAAAGATCGAGGATAGCGATTTGCAAAAGATTCGCGGTACGCGTTCGCAAATACAGGGAGCTAAACTCGCGGTGGCGATCACTAGGTCTGCGGCGATTTACTTTAACGCAACCGTCACGTGCAGGTTTTCTGGAATCGGAGTTAGTCAAACGGACTAACTACTACAGGAGCTGGTGAAACCAACTAAATAATTCTCGGCGGCGGGATGCGTTTACGAGGCGCGTTTTTAAATACCGATAGATAGAGATCTATATATTATTGTTATTATTCTTTTTAACGTGCGCGGCGCGGTTTTTATAGAGGCCTCTCGGTAGGCGGTGGTGGGCTTCTGTTTGGGGGAATCCTATTTGTAATTGTCGGAGATTACTCTGACGTATAAAACTTTCGATGTTTTATGAAATTTACGTTGGAGTGGATACAAATTAATTTTTGTTGTGCAATCACACGAAATAATAAGAAATATTAAGTTAGGTACTGAGTAATACGGAATACTAAGAAATATTAGATTAAGTCTTGCAGGTGTTTGGACACTAAGAAAGCTTACATCATTTCTTTTACGAGGGCTGATTGTTAAATAATTAATTAATTAAAAAAATTTTGTAGTAATGACTTGCGGTTCGTTACAATAATGTGATTTGAATGTAATTATTTTACAACTGAAAATTTTGAACACCCTGTAAGGAATTAAGAATAATTTGCTATAGCGATTCAAAGGGTAAACAACTTTAATATTTACAACTAGAATTTTGTCATTCTAATGTAATTGATTCGGTTAGAATGTTTTTTTTTCAAAAACCTATTAATTATCTTCATACGATTCAAAATATCTCGAAAACTGTAATATTTACCTACAGGGATAATTTATTAAAGTGCACCTTATTTTTACAGTACTATCCAAAATTGAACGAAAATACAGGGTGTTCCATTAAAATAAACGGAAGTTTGATAAGCAACGCTTTTCTGGAACACCCAGTATGTACGAAAATAATTTTAAAACGTGGCCACTACTGATATACATAACCCCCCTGAAAAATAAATTTGAAAAAACGTATTTCCTGGATACAAAAGACCGTCCCGTTGGTAGTGGCCCACCCTATATAAAGATTTAATTTAATTTTTTCTACATCGATTGTTAAAGTGTGCTTTGAACAACCCAAATCAATAGATCAAGTTTCAGTTTAATCGCAAGGGTAGATAAAGTTGAACTTTAACAGCAAGGGTAGATAAAGTATTTTAATTTTTATTTATATAAATATACAACTTATTTTTCATTTTTATTTGCATTAATAATAACTTCAATATTGCAATTTACATTTCCAGAAATATCAAATTTGGGAACAGAACCTGTTTCATGTGGAAAACGTACTGACGACATAGAGTTACATGAACTTTTTATTCCTCAGAGTATTTTCTTTGATACATCAATTTTTTTCGCTACTGAGTCTTCTATATAAGTTTCGGCGACGGAAGATGACTTCCATCCCCCTATACGCTTTACTGCCATCAGGTCAACACCAGAATTTACCAGCATTGTGGCTGCAGAGCGGCGAAAACAATGGCCAGTATACATTTCTGAATTCGGTAATTACAAAAAATCGGAAATTTTCTTAGGAATTGTATTATTTATACCCACAGGTTGAACTGTACACTTTCTCTGTCGATAGGTGATTGTTGATAGTTGTTGAGGCACGTTTTTAGGGCGTAAAACACCGTATTTTCTCACAATATTCAAAACACTTACAACACATTCCTTATCACTATCAGTGATGCAAAATGAGCGATCTTGCTTAGTTTTTGTGTCAATAACTGAGACAGATTTTCGATCATCAACAGTAGAAGTTTATAGCTTGTACAATTCTTTGGACCGACACGCTCCATACAGAGCCAGTACCGCAACAACCTGTAATTTAAAAGCCAATTTATGAAGTCACCATTTTTAAATGTTTTACCTTCACAAACAGATAGTCGTCATCTGAAGCTTCTTTTAAAAATCTCATAACATCATCCGATTCAAAGACTTTGGGCTTTTAGACTTAGACCATCACTCAACTTCTTCAGCAATGCAATCAGTTTGCTGTAGCTGAAAACATTATGTGTAATTATTTGACAGAGCACATACACTTGGCATACTATTTACTTTGAAATGTCACAATTTTCATTCACTAGCAGCGTAGACTTTATCATCTAGTAATACGACCACAATGTTGATGGCTTTTCCGAAAAGTATGCCAGAAGTACCTTTTCACTCAGATGATTTATATTCTTTACGCTTTTCCACCTCTGAAAGCACGTATATTCTTTTTGGTATATCAACCTCGATTTTTGGGGCTATAATTTACCCACTGCCTCCATCACCTGTTCTTCCACATCTGAGGGATGTTTTTCTTGTTCGAAATCGGTTTCCCAATTATTTTCACTCATTTTTACTTGGACTGTATTCAGAAAAGCATACAAAAGCACATAGAATAAACCACAAATTTTGTCTCTTTCGTCGCTCATGAATTAATATTTTTCACTCGTCGATAAAATTGTATTTTATCATCACAAATAACTATTATTTAAATACGTTCTAGTATTTCTTATTAAGTTTCTATTTAAATTCTCAAAGACACGCAAACGGCCTTGCACTTCCACACGCTAGCCCCTATCCGCCCACACCGATAAACATTCTAAATGCTCACCGATTCCGTCACAATAGAAATCAGAATTTATATCACTATTGTATTTTCTTCGTTACTTTAGAACGTCAGAATCGAGATAATATTCATAACCACCTTAAAATATACTTACAAGTTTATTTTTCAATCATTCATTAATTGGTCGGGTTTCCATCGATTTCATAACGGGTCACGCTATATATGGTATACCAAAACCTCTCCCTTTCTGTACGAAAACAGTTTCTGCCAGTTTTCATGTTTTCTACAAAGAACCAACATTAATAACAGTAATAACAGTACTCCATATACGTTATAAAAGATAAGCTAAATCTATGTGTGGATTATTATACGGTAAATTCGTAGTAGGCGTCGCGTATGCTTATTAAGCGCGTTGCTGACTGAGCTCGTCTAAGATTGGGCTGGGTTTTCTGAATCTGAAAATGGCTACAAAATTTGCACTTACTCGCAAATAAAGCTTAAACTTGATAATATTAGTCATACGGCTCTACTGCGATCTAAATTTACCGGTAAGGCTTCATAGGCAAGAGGACGAAATTGTCGGATAATCGCAGCAAACAAGATATTTGTGCACTCGGTAAGTAGCTAACTTAATTTCAAACATAAATTCTTAACATCTTTAAATACATAACGTTTCTGTAATGAATAAGCAATGCTTAAATAAACTCAGAAAATAAAAATTTAGAACTATTACCAACACTATCTAAAGGTTGCATGCACGCCATTAAGATATTTAATAAAGCGCACTCACTCGTCGAGATTTCCTAAAATCTTTGCTTTAAATCTCCACAGTACACTTGCATTAAGTTCAAAATGATAAACAACCAGTCGTTAATTAAATTGGGAAAAAGTAAAAGTTAAAAAAACGTTAACGTTACCCAATACCGTTATCAAAAAATAGCTTTGTGGAATATAATCACCGACACTTTTTTTATTCTCCTTTTCTTTAATGAGCATTGAAAATCAAACAACGTTAACCCAGTTTCAAAGTTGTATTAAAAATGTGTAAACTGAATTGTGATTTGGTAACCCTATGTTTATAATGTATTAATTTTTGTGTATGAAACAAGCTTTGCATTTCATTTGATTAAAATATATGTAGCTAATGTGATACTTATTAACGTAACACTGTAGCGTCCCCCAGGTACCCTATCTTGGAAAATGTAATTTGAACTTATTTGCAATAATGCAAATTCAAGAACAAAACAATCGCTAAGTGATTTATGTTGAGTTTACTGACAATAATGCTACTATTACTCAAATTAATTGCTTGCCTTACATTGACTTTCCTGGCAATAATTAAAGTATTATGATTTATTTATTTATTTAATTACTCGCAAACCAGTGGTAGGTATGTTGTGCTATTTGAATTAGATAGGCTGGATGAGGTTAAGTGTCGCATCATGTGGGACAGGTGAACAATGAAACTACTCAAATTAAAATTAACGAACTTTGCGCAATGATGGTTCAACCCGTTAATATACTATTGTGGGAAAGAACTACCAATAAAACCCACTTTGTTCATAAATAAGTAATTGCACAAGTACAATAATAAATTAAATAACACAAAAAACAATGAAAGGGTTAGATATATAACAAAACACGATTAAATCAGGTTAAAGTGCGTACAAAATTATAACATTAAGAAAAAAAAACTAAAAATAAATAAAAAGCAGTTTATTTACACATAAACACAATAAAAAATACCCATTTAGTTACACACACAATTGTGTCATAAATAATCAGAATAAAAACCGTAAATACCAAACCAATCATGCCGGTTTTAAGTAAATAAGCGAATAAAACAATAAGGCAAATTACGGTACATATAAAATACAACAGTAAAATTGCACAGGTGATAATACGGTGAAGGCAAGGACGAAAGAAAATAAACAAGGAATTTACACGTACACCTTTGTTTAGTGACTACTAAAGCACAAAATACATACGTACAGTTACAAGAAATTACATATAAAGAGAAATTCGTTTCAGGCAAACAACTCTACTTAAACAAACTGACACAAAAAACTCATTAAAACAAAACCTTACAAGGGTAAGTTGTAAATAGATTCTAACATCGTGACCGAGGTACAAGTTTGAGTGCGTTGGAAAAATACTGCGCCCCTTTCTCAGGGTACACATTCATTTATACAACAATAAAAATAAAATTCGAGGTGTTTAATGGTCATCTGAACCCGGGAGTATGTACACACTCGGCAATTGCCTATTTACAATTAGGTATCCTGTGCCCATTCGCCAGGCCCACCTCTACACAAATATAAATATAAACAACAAACAATGCTAATTCACCCGAATGCAAGTGTGAAGGATCCCTGTACAGTCTTTTATTTTAGCAGATTTTAGCTTAATGAGCCCGCGTACGAATGAGATACCTTTGCAAGGCAATGTTTGATTTTTAATACGTTACGTAGGCTTGTAAAATTATTTGCTGCGAGCTTTCATCTATATAAAAATACCTACTTAGAGTTACGCGGTTTAAAACTCGGCCCCGCGACGATTAATTATAGATTAAGTTTTGGAAAAATTACAACAGTTCACAACGGGAGTTTCTTCCGTTTTTAAATTAACTATATCTACTCCGGAAAAACCTCCCCCGTTTTTCAAAAGTAATAAAAAACAATAAAAAATGATTACGCTGGAACAGTTTCATATTAATTATTGAACGACATTTTAATTTTAAAAATATGCATTCGTCCGTAACAAACCTTACGTTTAGGTCTCAAGTTTCAACGTACCAAACAAAGACGTCTTTGATTGCAGTGTGTACCGACGTAATTAGTTATTAGACTAGTGACATTTTTACATCAAGAATGTGCGCATAAGAATTTCCAATCATTCGTTACGCCCCTTCAGTAAAGCAGTTTTTAATCGTACACTTGCTAGTTAAACCTCAACATGTGTTTTTCAATCCTTAGCAAAATATTTGTTACATTCATTCACTTATTTCTTACATAAAAATTCATAAAACAAATTATTCCGAAAACATTAGCAAATTACGATGTATTGTCAAGATATTACAAATCCACTAATTATCATTTCTATCGCGGTAACAATGGCGATTTGAAAAATATTTATTACAATAATAAAATTTTTGCGGTCCGCTATCTACAACACATAGTAGTTTTTGTTAAAAACACTAATTTATTAATCTTTTTGTATTATTTCCAATAATTAAATTCAAGTTTTAATACTTATTACATGCATGAGTTCCTTGTAATTGAGGAGATAATGTTTAAACATTTATCTTCTTTTATACATTTTTAAGCTTACTGAATACTTTTCAATAAGTTTTGAATTACGTTAAGAATAAGGCATCAGAACGTAAAAAACAAATATGCAATCAAAATTTAATTTTCACAGGCAGCTTGCCTTAATTCATATTTACAGTCGTCCTATATTCACATGTGAGTAAATTAAAATCTAAATTATAATCCCTTATTTATAATCACGTTTGTAACTAAAAATATCAAAGAATGTAACTGTAAATATTTTATAATTATCATTTAGGTTGAATTCTTTGAAAGGAAAATTACGTTAACAAAGTAACTTGAAATAAGGAAAAATGTCTGAACACACTTGATACATATATTAAAGAAAATAATACATCCAGAAAATTACACCTGTGTCACAAACGATGATCCCTTATAAACCAGGGGGAAAAATGTATTGATTTGATATTCCACACCGACAAAACAATAAACAAAATTAAAGACCTTGCGCTACTTATTAAATCGCATAATAATCACTGTACTCCTTTTTCTTTGATCACTATCAGAACCTTTAATTGTTCAGGCACTTAACAGTGATAATCCGATATGTACGCAAATCACGCCGTCTATCTGTCGATATTGTAACTTAACGCGGTCGGACACTTATCTGTTACTCGATATTTACGCTGTGAATCGCTACTTGATTAAAGTATCACTTACATTAAAAGTTTGTTAAACGAAATGGTTCCAGTATACATTGCGTAATACAATTTACTTTACACAAGTAGGTTAAAGGGTTAATATTTAATCTTTTGTTTTACCTCTTA
Source organism: Vesta saturnalis (assembly GCA_036346205.1). Taxonomy (NCBI): domain Eukaryota; kingdom Metazoa; phylum Arthropoda; class Insecta; order Coleoptera; family Lampyridae; genus Vesta; species Vesta saturnalis. Next base: position 5,745,467 of record JARFJB010002009.1, read on the forward strand.
ATCACGATATAATGAACCTTGTAAACATGTTATTCATATTGTGAAAAACTGTAGTTTTTTACCGCCACGGTCACTTTTATTCAAAACTGTCTAAGACACTAACAATATATGAAATGTTTAATTAAACTTTGTCGTCAATTAAATCAGGAATTGCACACACTATTGGTTTAGTTAACTTAATTTAATCTAGGTATATATAACTCGATAAGGAGTTATCGCACTAAAATTATCACAGTTCGCGATTGGGCCCAAGCAGTCGTTAGGGTTGTCCGGATTCTAGTTTAGTTTTTGGTGCAGTTTTCAGTGCTACATGTGGATTTGACTGGTAACCAACTGTCTAACCCCAATCCCCTTGATTTTTTATACTATCAGTATCAACGTCATTAATAACGTCGATGCTTTACCTTCTTGTATAACGTCTTCTAACTTTTATTCTAATTTTTATGGGCCAGTTAATTAAAAATCTTATCAGCTTTGCGCTAATTTGAACATCATCAGTAGTTTTTTCTTCATTTCTTCGTTCAACTGGTACAATAAGGACGCATAATACTTCCAGGTATTATATGTCCTTTTTCCAAATAATTTGTGTAGTTAATCTATGTTAATTTTTATAAGGCGTTTAAATTTTTATTGGTTTTGTTTTTTTGTTTTAATGCAAATCATTAGTAAAACTAAGTGTTCGTAAAACCACAAATAATTTAGTAATACTTACTAGTAAAATTGAGCAAAATGTCTTTCAACATCTTGGGCGTTACTTATTCAATCGAACTTTTTTTTCTAAAATATTACTGAAAAGACATCTGATACTAAATACAATTACTTAAAAAACACATCAGCTTTGATAATTTTAAAATCATCAAAATATGTAATTTTTTTCTTGATTTCTTTACTCAATCGACGTATAATACTATTCAGGTATTGTTTGTCCTTTTTCCAAATAATCGGTGTGATTAAATTGTGTTCTAATTTTTATTAGTTTTCTTTTTAGTTTTAATAAAAAACCATAAATAAATAGTTACTAACACCACCAGTGAGATTAAATAAAAATGTTTTTCAATATCTTGGATGCAAGTTATTACAATAGAACTTTTTCTTCTACAATATTGCTTAAAACACTCATCTAATACCTTGAACCTAAATACAGTTACTTAAAAACACTTATCAGCTTTGTCTTAATTTTAAAATCATCAAAATATGTAATTTTTTTCTAGATTTCATTGCTCAATCGACCCATAATACTATCCAGGTATTGTTTGTCCTTTTTCCAAATAATCGGTGTGATTAATTTGTGTTCTAATTTTTATTAGTTTTCTTTTTAGTTTTAATAAAAAACCATAAATAATTAGTTACTAACACCTACAAGTGAGATTGAGTAAAAGTGTTTTTCAATATCTTGGGCGCAAGTTATTACAATAGAACTTTTTTTTCTAAAATATTGCTTAAAACACTCATCTACTACCTTAAACCTAAATACAATTACTTAAAAACACTTATCAGCTTTGTCTCTGGAGTGTAGTAGTGTATCCATGTTATGTATCAACGTAGACACTCGTCAGAATTGAGACAGAGAACCGCCAAAACACTGAGAGCAACAGCGGTCGAGATTTTTTGGTACACTACCTTGCGATATGTCTGGGGCCTCAACTATTTCGCGCACTTTTATTCGTCGGTTACTCGAAACCATATCGTGGATTACGGGCATAGTCACTTCCGCTGGACGTCTTTTGTGGATGTACGTCACATATTTACCCAATTGTAAGCAGTTGCAAATACTGAATTAGATGTACCACGAGCTTTATACAATTTAGCTTGATCTCTTTCGATGTTAAGCTTTTGAAATATGTGTTTAATCACCGATCAATGAATATAACTGAAACATTGACAGCAATCTATTGAGTGATGATGCTTATTAAAAACAAACCATTTTCGATACTGCGGGCGCCATCGCTTGAACTTTCTAGGGACTTATTCAACGATACTCGTATTTGATCTCTTATTTTTGGTACCATTTTTTACCCTCCTTTTTTATCTCCTTTTAATCTTTTACATTGTCTACCTTTTCATCGTATATTTTGCACCTATGCTCATCTATCACATCGATTTTTTATTCTTTTTTCTACCCTTTTTCCTGAATGCAGTATTTTGAAATCTTTTTGTTAGAATATTGAAGTAGGTCGTGGAGCATCTTGAAATCTTTTTGGCGAAATCTTGAACGTGGTCCATTATATTGAAATCCGATCCTTCTAGCACAATCTTATATTTACATTAAAATTTTATATCAGTTCGTTTTAAAAATTATAAGAATTATCTTTTGTTAATTTGTATAAGATGTTCTAATTTTTATTGGTTTGTTTTTGATTTTAATACAAATCATTCATCATCAAAAATGAAAGTTTATAAAAAGCATAAATAATTAGTTACTTTCTAACATCTACTAGAGAAATTGTCTTTCAATATCTTGGGCGAACTTTTTCTTCTGAAGTATTGCTTAAAACACTTTCTAATACCTGGAATCTAAATTCAATTACTTAAAAAACACTTATCAACTTTGTCTTAATTTTAAAATCATCAAAAGAGGTTGTGTTCTTGATTTCTTCGCTCACCCGGTGCAATAACGACGCATAATACCCTCCAGGTATTGTTTGTCTTTTCCTAGTAACCAGTGTGGAAGATTCCGCATGCATTCCAAGAAACGGTGACTGTTTCTCAAAGATGTTGCTTAAAGTACTGTTCTGATACCTTGAACCTAAATACAATTACTTAAAAAACTCTTATCAGCATTGTGTTACTTTTAAATTCATAAAAATTATTTTCAAAATCTATCACTGTATCTGGAATAAACTATGAAGTAACTAAAGAACAAGAAGTGCTTGAAGACGAGGAATAAAGGCGTTAAAGATTTAGACTTGATTATACTGGCGGATATATCTGCAAGATAGTTTAATATTTTGGAAGAAATGGTTTTTTTTCCATTGCATTCGGTTAGAAATTTTATTCCACTATACTCTTTGGGGGTTGAAAGGTTTTCTCTTAAATATCAGGAGAAACGTTACACAGTTCTTTTAACTGGAAAAATATTTGCAAACATTCTGAGCAAAATTATTTATCTTTATCTTAACTTAACCTTCACGCCATTCCCCTGCCTCTTATTTATTTTTCATTCACAATCTTTCTCCATGCTTTCCTATCTCCACATACCTCCCTAGCTTCCGCAAGATTCATACATTGTCTCTGACATGCCCCTTTTTTTTAAAGTCCTTATTTTTCTTTCCTTTATCATACATTCAACTACATTCAGCCAAGTTTTCACGCGGCCTACCAGGCCTCACCACATATATTTGTTTCGTTAATCTTGCGTTGTTCATTCTCTCAATGTGACCAAACCAACGTAATGTACTAATTTTACATCTATCCATCATCGTCTTTTCCTCGCCACACTCCGTCATTATGCATTCATTTTTTATCTTGTGCCTTCTTGTTTTACCACATGCGGTTCTCAGGAATCTCACACCCACGGCATTTATTTTTCGTGCGTGCTTATTTTTGACATACCCATGTCTCACTTCCATACAGTACTGACGGGACGAACACGCCATTATAGATTGCTCGGTTCCAATCACTTTCTCTCCAGCATTGACCCTTCGTCCAATCTCGCACTCCATTGTACCATCTGCAGTAAACATTCTACCGAGATATACCAGCTCGTCCACTTACTCCACAATTTCATCTTGCAGAGTAAATACTCTACTCTCCTTTCCACGTTCCCGATTAAACACCACAATCTTAGTTTTGTTCACGTTTACCTGTAGGTCCATGCTCTCACAGATTGTATCAAACTTCCTCAGAGCTGTTTGCAGCTCATCTACACTGTCACACTGTGTCATCTGCATACACCAGAAGTCGTACATTTACGTCTCCAACTATTACACTCTTTGTATCGGTACATGCTTGTCTAACACATTTATATATGTATACATTGAACAACCACGGTGACATCACTCAGCCTTGTCACCCTCATTGCTCAATATTATAGTATTCACTCTAACACATGCCCTTATTCCATTTATTAGACCTTTATTTACGCCATATTCATTCAATATTTCCCACACCTTCTCCCTATTTACTCTGTCGTATGTTTTCTCCAAATCTACAAACGCACAGAACAACTTCCTTTTTACCCTTAAACATTTTTCGATCACCTGCTGGAGAGCAACCATCTGATCGACACATCCTCTGGTGGCATGAAGCCACCTTGCACATTCCAAATCTTAGTTTGTGTAGTTTCTCGTACTCTATCAATCAGTATTCTTCCAAATACTTTACCAGGTACGCTGAGCAAACTTATTCCCCTGTAGTTCTTACAATCACTCTTGTTCTCCTTACCCTTATACAGTGGTACATTTATCGCGCTCTTCCAATCCCTCGGCACTTTTCCTCACATAAGGCATACATTGAATAATTCACACAATCTTCGTATAAGCTTTGCACCACCATACTTTAATATTTCATCCATTCCTACTGACTTGCCGTTTTTCAACCTTCCTACGGTTTTCTCTACCTCATTTATCCTTCTCAGTTTCATTAATCATTCTTTCTATATTCTCCTTATTTAATCTTTCAGTCTTACTTTACTCACTACTGTACAGCTTTTCTAAATATTTTTGCCAGCATTTCCTCACTTCACAATGGTCCCATACTATTTCGCTGCTAAATTTCATCACTCCTGCAGCGTTCTATTTTGGGCCACATTTTGTATTTTTGACTCATTTCCAGTTTTTTGTTACCCTCAAAATAATTCTACATTTTCTCTCCTTCCACAGCCATCACTTTCTCTTTACTTATTCTCACTGCCTCCTTCGCTTCTTTGTTTCTTAATGTGTACACCTCATACAATCGCTTTTTCTCAGTCTCATTTTTTGCAGCAGTCATTGCCATGTACGCATCTTTTTTCTTACATACTGCCTTTTTTACTGACTCATTCTACCAAACACATTTTTTTCTGTCTTCCTACTGTCGCTCTTCCACAACCGCACGGCACAAGTGACAACAGAGTTTTTCATGCTTATCCATGCCCTTTCAACGTCAGTGTCTTTTATTTGTTCATTCCACACTGTTTCATTCACATTTAACTCTTTACTCACAGCATCTGCTTATTTCATTCTCGCGCCATTATCCACTAGTTTGTCAACCCTAATTCTGGAGGTTCGCACTACGTTTGCTTTCCTTCTCCAGACCCACTTTTGCCCTAAACACACTCGATACAACCAAAAGGTGGCCCGATCCACACTCTGATCCGCCCATTACTTTTGTGTCTTTCACCAGGTTTCTAAGCCGTTCACCATACACTATCAAGCCTATCATACTTTTAGATTCACCTCTTTGCCATGTATACATATGCACATTTTTATGTCTGAACCACGTATTGGATACAAACAGGCTTCTCTCAACACAGATGTTCTGCAGGTGTTCACCGTTCTCATTGACTATTTGGTCTCCGAACTTTCCTAGAACGCGTTCACTATGTTCTCTCTGTACACCCACCTATCCGTTCATATCCCCCACTATCATTACTATTTCGTTTGGCTTACATACATTCAACACGTTCTGTACTTAATTCCAGAAGTTCTCACGCTCCTGGTGTCTTTCTCCATTCACCGGTGCATAGCATGCAATAAGAAAAATACTTCGAAACTCCAGTATCATTCTAACCCGTATTACCCGGGGATATACCAATTCGTACTATTTAATATATCTTTTCACTCTTTCACTTATGATCACCCCAACTCCTTTTGTGCCATGCACTTCAGTCTCAACTCCTGACCATAGTGCTAGCCTGCCATCCTTCATCTCCACAGCATCCTTTCCTTTGCGTTTTGTCTCCGATACACACAGAATGTCCAAGTGTCTTTCGTACATTACATTTTCGCAGTTTCAAATTCTTTACCATGCATATCTCCAACATTCCACGTACCGACTCGCCATTCATTCCTTCCACAGTCGTCAGCAACGTGGCCTGTCTGTTTCGACCTTAACCGCCTCATCTAACCAGGTCGATCCGAGGCAATTGTATTGTTCTCTTGAGTACTACCATAGCGAGCAGACCGGTTACTGGCCAAATCGTGCCCCGAACGATGTATCATTCCCTGCTAACGGTATCGTCCTACCACCGGACAGTTACTTGTCTACTGCCACGAGATGTAAGGAAGTAAGAAGTAGAAATATAGACAGAGTCAAGGAAGGTATAACTAATATAGCGTATACTTACTGTATGAATCTCAAAATGTACATATATACATGTACATTTTTTTCTTACATACCCTTCAATCACACCACGTTTCAACCATACTGCTCCCAACGCGATTCCTGGCTCCGCGCCACTCACCGGCCCTGTTAGCTCTCCCGACACTAATTGTTTACTTTTAGGATGAATTAATCACAATTAAGGTCAAACATAGCAACAAAGGTAAAAGTTAGCTTAAATTTTAAATTTGCAGTCAAGGAAAAATATAGTGTAAGACAATATGCAACACAATGTTATAACTAAACTTAAAATCACAGATAGTAGCAAAAATTTGAAAACAAAAAATATTTTATTAGTTCTTTATGATTCATTGTCATTGCAAGAATGTTTACCTGTTTGAGTTCAATCCATAGACAAAAGGTTTACGTTTACGAGTTTTACAATCACATGGGTTTAAAAGAGCCGTATTTTTCGTAAAAATTCAATACTGTAGCAATCCTAAATGTTATTTCGCGTCTATTTCAACGAAAGAGCCTTTTACTGGTTAGATTATTCTTATCTTTGTTTATTATTAATATTCAAACCGCTGGGTATAAAAACCTGTTCAAACGCTTACCCTTATTTTATTGATGCAGAAGTTGTCATTTAACATGTATTTGTTTCGCTAACTGAAAGCAACGTATTATCTTCCTTAATACGTTACTTCTATTTATACACTCAATTGTTTGAAACGTTTTATTCACTCAAAGCGGAAAGCTATCCAGCATGAAACATTTACCACTTTTTGACGGTTCTTCAATCACGAATTTAAATTTTTCGATATGTTTTTATGCTACCATCAATTTTAGTTTTTGTACACAAAGCACAATATTAAGCGCAGCGTCAATCATTAATACTAATAATTTCGATAGTGACCACTTGCTTATATTAATTATTCGGCTTAATTATGTGAAACGTCTTGTACATAAATGGGTAAATGTAGTAATCATTCATTTCGTATTGGTAGTATTTTGCCTGCATCTAACAAAACATTTGGAACTAAAATCGAAAATGTGAGACGTTGATCAAAAATTTGATCAGCGAGTCCCGCTTACGATTATTCGGATTCTATTACACGTTTAGTAATAAATCATCTTTTGTATGTTTATATATAAACTATAAATTGGACGTTTACGTTGACAATGTAGCTATCTCAATGAAAGTATCGGATGTTATATAAATGACAGAATGTATCTAGAGATATAGAAGACAAAATTTATATTCCAATAACTAGTTCCACCCTAGTACGTGCCAACGTTATTTATAAGATATAAACTTGATCATTTACACCTACAAAAAAAGAGACGTGACGTGCAAAATGTAGTAGGTACGTTGTAAGAAATATGAATTTTTTTTATTGAAATTTTGTTTTCACTTTCACCATTATATCAGATTTGACCTTATTTTTCTTTTTTTATTGTATAAAGACGAATATTTTATCTCTAAAATAATGTGTGCATATAAACTAAGCAGCAGATTGTATATATGATATGATATAATACACGTTAGCTAGTTTTACTTAAGTTTGACATTATTAGCGACAGTTGCGTGGGTTTAGGAAACAAAAATTACTTTCAGCCAACCTTATTTACATGTTTGACCCATTTGGTCTACACATATAATAACAGGAAACACAGTCCTCACAACAAGGTATGTGGATACCGAATCCCCATGTAGTGTTCGTTGAGATGTTAATCGTGAAGCATGTAAGGTAAGATATATTGTTATTATCGGTTTACAACTAAATTTGGATTGCGCTGTTCTATATACAGAATGTTAAATAACCCCCTTTAAATTATTATAAGTTTTTGTTATGAACGAATAAGGTCAAAGGTAAACATATAATTAAAAATTATTATTAATTTTATTAAATACATAAATAAAGTTTACCTCAGTAGATTTGAACCAGACCTATATTTGTAATACCGCTAACAACTGTGCCATCAAGTTCAGCTCAATCGATGTAAATTTTGTCTTTAAGTATGTAGAACTGATGTAAATTCTAAATATAATGAGATTACAATCAAATTACTTATATTAATGGAATGTGAGCCTGCAATATCGCAAGGATTCTCACAAATTTAGTATTAGTCAAGTTACTTAGGTATGTGTGAATCCTTGCAATATTGCAGGCTCACATTCCATTAATATAAGTAATATGATTGTAATCTCATATATTTAGAATTTAATATTCTACATACTAAAGACAAAATTTACATCGATTGGGGCTTGAACCTTGATGCAGTTGGTTAGCGTGGTACTCTAACAAAGTACAGGTCGTAGGTTCAAATCCTACTCTAGGTAAACTTTTTATTTATGTATTTAATAAAATTAATAATAATTTTTAATCCACATTAAGGTTACTTGTTAAAGTAAGAAAAAAACTTATGAACTGTACAGAAAGGCTTTATTTTTCGTTTATATGGTACCAAAATTTATCGGCGTTATTTGATTTGTTCCCCTTTAATATTACTATAAATACAATTAATTAACGCCAGTTACACGTTCTGGATGAAATGTAACGGTCATACTCAACAAATTGCGTTTTATCCAGGCGCCAATCATCTGAATTTTTGATAATGTTTTTGAAACATCCAATGACCTCTTTATAAACTTTCACGATTATTACACAAAGCTAACATACTTATCTTTTAGGTTTTTTAACGGTGAATTTTTCTATTTATATTTTATATAAATCTAAACGTTTCGATAAAACTTACAGTTATCGTCCTCAGTAAATAATAATATCTTTTCAGAATTACTTGTGATGTTAAAACAGATTTATAAAAAATGAAAAAATTGAAAACGATAACTGTCATTGCTATCGAAAGGTTTAAATAAGCGCTTGGTCGACAAATACATGGAATCGTTGCAAAATACATTATTTTATCTACTGAAGGACGTTCTTTTATAGTAAGACGTGTTGCGTGGTTGGTACAAGATGGTGTTCTTTTACACTATTGTTAGGTTGGAAGGACGTATGCCATTAACAGGGTCTGTTGCGTATGGATTAGGCGGAGTGCACCACAACTTACATGATAATAATTATTTATTACAAGGTTATATTGGGTTAGGTTAATTGTATTAATAAATAATCAATACTCTTCCTTTCTTGTTCATGTTAGAGTTTGTAACGTGCTAAAGTTTGTAACGTGCTAAATTTTCGCCAACAGACCTTTAATTATAAGAAGTACACATGTACGCCCTCTATACTCCAATGGCATAATGTAACTTTGGTATTTACTTATTTAATAACATATAATTGTTAACGTATGAAATTCTCGCCAGATGGCGGCATGAAAAATACAATAATTTGGAACTTTCTTTAGTAAATTTTTATCGATACAAAAGTGATCTATATAACAATTTTTGGTCGAAAAAGTATTTTTCACGTTTTCTCTTCCTTGTGCCGATCGCCATCTTAGCCACGCTAGAAAAATTCCAACATTTCTTCTGAAAAATTTCTATTAACCATAATTCGGGTATAATCTGGGAGAAATGCCTACGACAAAGCATATTTGGTTCTCTCTACACTCTCTGTACCAGCTTGGTTGCTCGCATTTTACTGCGGTTTTAAAGAAATATTCTAGTTGCTAAAATTTGCGTAAAACGACAGATTTTTCTTTCTTAATTTATAAGACAATTATAAAGCCCATTTGGACTTACGGAATAGAACTCTGGGGATGTAGCAAACCTTCACATACCAAAGTCCTCCAGCGTTTCCAGTCAAAAACCCTTCGGATGATAACAGATGCTCCATGGTATGTTACAAATCACACCATCCATGCAGACCTTGGAATTCCATTCATAACAGAAGTTATTAACCTTCACGCTACTGGAAATAAGAACAGATATGCAACTCATCCTCATGGCCTCATTCGAGAACTCTACCACCCACCGCCACAAGCACGACGACTTAACAGGAAATGGCCAGAAGAGCTGGGTGACTAGGTGACGAAATGGAGAGCTGTCATTGGACGGTACCCATACAAGACATCCTGCGTACAAACCATTTACTAAATACTCTTTGTTGTCGAGTAGTTGTAAATACACTGTATCATTTACGTTGGTTCGAGTCGAAACTTATTTTTATGTCAAAATGAATAAATGATGACTAATAACGTGAGTAGCAGTAACGGTAAGTAAGGTGTTTGTGTATTCATTTCATTAATGATATATAAAAGCAATTAAATTTTGTATTTGGCAACTTAATTTCAAGCCAACATTTACTAATATAGCAAAAAGTAACGAAATATTTATTATACTGCAGGTTTTTGACTCTTCGTGTGACTTTACTCATAAAAAAACAAACAGAAATCCGCAGTATATATTAAATTATTTATTTGTTAATGTCTATATGATTTATCCCCTTATGGGTTAATGCAGTCGCTATAGATGCCCTGCTAAACTATAATTTTCAGAAATAAACTCCAACATTACCCATTCTATTGGTTATCACGCGCGCGCGATTCTTGCTCAAAACCTCTAACCTACTAGCTAACCCCTCAAATTTGACACTCGCTTATATACCTTCTGCCCGCAGTATTGCCAATACGTCCCAAAAAATTCGCGCTAACATAAAAATTCACCTATCACAATTGAGTATTTCGTGCGTTTCTTTGCCGCGTCGAAGGTTTCAACGTGAAGAAGACGCCAACGATGCGAAATAAACGTAGCCATCTTGAATTACTTTGTAAATTCACAAAAAACTTTCCGAAGAAATCATCAATTGTAATAACATTCACATTGTAGATTAACCAGATTATATCTCAACTTTCTATTCAAATCTCACATGTGCGCGAATTCTATTTCCGCACAATCTAATGAACTCCCTCATATTCTATCACTTCATTCTTGAACATGCATTAAATTTTCCTATTGCACAATATTACAAAATTTCCTACAAACAAAAATATGCATACATATTCCTTACTACACGTTAATAAAATATCAATATATCATAAACTCACTCACTCATACGTCTACAACCATTTCTTCCAGTAGCAAAAAAGACCAGTAATTTTACCAGTGCCGTATCCATAAAAATTTACTCAAAACATTATTTCTCAACCAAATTTAACGCTTTCAACACGAAAATCTTTCTACAGCATTCAAATATTCCTTCACACAATAACCAATGCCTCACTAAATTCCAGTGGCGTATCAAAATAACCTTACAAGATCGTAATGTAAACAAACTTGTTAAAAGTTCATTAAATACCGCTTTACGCGATTCAAAAGTTGGACATTTACTTGCTTCATAGTTAAATAGTAATTACTTACCAGTATTATCAATAACAATAATTAATTAAAATACCTAGGGAATTTTAGCTGTAATCTGTAAATTGAAATAGTGAAAAGCAGTAGCTACGCCTCTGTAGTTCTGTAAAACGAGATCGTAATCGAATTACGCTCAACCTAAATGCTTTAAGACGACTGAATGACATAAATTCTAATCACCGCTCGAAACTTACTGTTTTTCCATTTTTCTAAATAAACAAAACTTGTTGCTTCCATAGACAGTAAAAATGAAACCATGTGATGGATCTAAATGAGACTTTGACAGCTGTCTAGTGAGTGATAATGATTACTAAATACAAATTTTCATACTATGTGCGCCATCTTTTGAATTTCCTAAGGACTTGTTGAACGATCCTTGTATAAACGTTTATTTAATTTCAATTTGTGTTGACAGCTTCGATATAAGATTCTGGTAAGAAGCGAATGATTATTTTTGGTACACCGAAAGTCTTATCTCAAGAATCCACCATAAATTTTAAGTAAATGCTATTATAGGGTTGAGTAGGCTTTGAGCCTTTAAATTCTTTCAAAACTTTATATCTAGAAAAATTGAAAACTTCCACATTTTTTATATGGATTTTCCTGCTTACTACGAATTTTCGGATTCAATTTTAAGAACGTGCCCTGGGTTTTTTTATACTTTACTGACTTAAATAGATAAAAGTGAATTGTTAATTACCCACTTCATTTAATCTTTTCACTAAAATAGATTTTTAAAACTTGTTAGTTAACAATAAATTACAATTTACTTAATTCTCCAATGTCATTTAGCAGCACGTGCAGCCCTAGATATTTACTTTACCTTTTCACCACAAGATCACAATTAGCTCTAAACTTCCTTATCGTTTTGTCATTCTACCATATTAAAGTTTAACTGTAAGTATTTTAGTACTCCTTTATCCTAATTTATTCAATGTTAATTAATCACTTTGATATCTTTAGCTTCGGATTACTTATAAATTCTAAAGTTGCCCTGTTTTATAATCATACGAGCTTTATCGAGAGAATGTTTGCTTTAATCCCTTGTATGTTGATTATAGGAAGGCACGTTTACTTTAATTTTAAATTAACAAAATTAATTAATATAGTAGACTGTAATTTAATTTTTTCGTTTCAGTTGTGTCAAACAGGATTTTTAGTATTTAAATGGATAAGGCCGTATGTCATTGAGGTAGGTGTTTTATTTTACTGTTTTTTTTACAAATAGACAAAATAGAAAATAGTATCTTATGTAAGAATCTAGAATTTCATAATTCTACTTCAAAACACTTAACTGAGCTATTTGCGATGATAAGAATGTGTCCATTTAACACGATCATCGTTGGTTAAGGGTTTATTATTAACAGCGATTTCAGACAAAAGGTGTGGACCTTACTAGTGTGTATATTTTAAAATTTACTAATTTCTGGAGATAACTGTAAGCTTGTATTTTAATAGAACGTCCTGTACATATTATTATATTTTTGATTTCTGTTTTTTTTTATTTCTCTTAACTTGACTTACAAAATATGTGAGTATTCGTTGACAGTCGGCCTCAACTGTCAATTTCAAAGGCCTGGAAACAAGTACTGCATGAAACTAAGAGACGTTTGAATTTGTTTTATTATAATCAAAATTGAGATTTTATACACATTTAAGCGCTGAAGTTTGAAATTTTTAGTGATGACGATTGCCTTATTTCGTAATGTTCTGTTTTATCTTGTTCACTTTATTAAATGACTATTAATTTAGAAATCAAATAATAGTGTAAAATGAAGTTTGTGCATTATGCTTTTTTTGCAACTAGTTGTGCTTTTAAACAGGCGAATGATTTACACAAATTCCAGTATTGAGATTACATAATATTAAAATTAAGAACAGATCTTAAGTTCTAAGTCCAACATTACGCAAAAGTTAAAATAATGATTATGAATGTGTACATAATTACAAAACACATTAATTATTTAAATTAGAGGTGCAAAGTTAAGCTTGTGTTTCATTACTGCAGCCATCTTTAGATGAAATAAGAAATTGAAGTTTTAATTTACATAAATGTTAAAAATATTAAGTTGAAATTAAGATAAAACTATATACAGTAATTGAACATATTGCAAAAATAAATTCTTTAATTTATCATTAGCTATTTTGTTAAAATGAGCATCTTGTATACAGGGTAAGGCAAAACGTCATTTTCTCAATATTTTAAAATAAAACGTGCTGTATATTACAAAATGAAAGAATCGAAAAGTGTATTTGGAATAATTATTGACTTAAGTTTAGTAATGTAGACTGTCAATTTTTTCTCATTTTTGATCAAATTATTGCAATATTGTTATGTCTGAACATATTTAATTGGTAAAGGTTTAAGAAAAACACAAAAAACTTGGGTCATACCAAAAGCTAATTAAGGCCTATTTATTCGGATTATTTTTCAGTTGAAGTTATTTGGAAGCTACGTTTTTTGATTTCATTGTGTACTTTTCGTCAAGAACAAGACCCGCCGGAAACCAACAGGCAACAGTGTACAGGAAGTACGTTTCGATGTTTGTTCTTCAATCTTTCTTGTAGGTTTGAAAACCGTTGATTAAGGGTTTAATTATTAATAAAGGTATTCTACTAGTGTGTATATTTTAAAATTTTTCGGAAGACAACGCTAAGCTTGTATTTTGACAGAACAATGCTATTGTATTTTTGAGTTTAGCTATTTTTTCCATTTGCTCAATATAACGTTTTACTGGGTTTACAAAATAGGTGAGTATTCGCTGACAGTCGGCCCCAACTGTCAATTTCAAAAGCTGGGAAACAAGTATTGCGTGAAACAATTAGACGTTTGACTATTTTATTATAATTAAAATTGAGCTTTTATACAAATTTATGTGCTGAAGTTTGAAATTTTAATTATGGTGGTTGTCTTATTACAGGATTGTGTTATAAGATGATAAAATTAAGAACTGGTTTTAAGTTCTCTAAAATTACACAAAGGTGAAAATAATGAGGATTAATGTGTATACAATTATAAAAAATATTAAGTTAGGTAGATTACTTAAATGTCCAAAATTATGCTTTTATTACTTTACTGTAGCTATTTATAGATACAATAAGAAATTGAAGTTAGATCGGTTTATTAACCCATAATCAGAAATTTCAAAATTTTGTAGAAATTGATCTTAATTCTTGTCTTTTGTTAAAATGACTACCTTGTGTACAGAGTAGGGCAAAACGCGGTTGTTTCATTTTCAATATATATGTATATATATATATATATATATATATATATATATATAAAATATGTGTACATATATATTACATAGCGAACGAATCGAAAAGTGTATTTTGAATAATTAGTGACAATTTTAGTAATGTAGTGTCTATTTTTTTCGTTTTCAGGATAACTTCACTTGTTAAATCATTGCAATGCTGTGATGATTAAAAACGTATTTAATTGGAAAAACACCACAGTTTTAAGATGCCAAAACCTACTTAATCTGAGATTTATTCTTGCCTTGTGAAACTATTCGGATGTTTTATGCAGAAGTTATGTCTAAATTCATGTAAAGTTCAAGGGTCTAGGTTTTGGAGAAACGCTCGGGCACGTTGATTTTTATTTTTGAGTGGTAAAATTTTGTAAATAGGGTGGCCCAAAAATACGTTACGACCACCAACTTGATTTTGCCAAATGGAAACACCTGTTTTTTATTTCATTTTCTGAATCTGCTTTGAATTCTGAGTAAATCTCATGTACCATGTCCTATACCTAAAGTCAACAGATCTCGAGGAATTTACAATTAAACGCTTCAACAAGTAAGACCGTATCAAGGATTATTTTCTGTCAAAAGGAACAATTTATTCAAAAACACAACTCAAATGAAATGTTCATAATGTGCACTATTTGCTGTTTGTGTACGTGTTCTATCACCAAATCCAATCATGCAGAGAATTTCAATGTATTCTCGTTCCGTTAACTTTACCATTTCGGTAAGGACAAATGTTGAAATTAGACGACAGAAATAAATTGACATACACAACGAAATGAAAAAATATACCTATTGTTTATGGATCACCTTGGATACGATTACTTTGCAAGTGTTCTTGATAGTTTTATAAAGACAATATTTTTTTTTCGTAAATATCTCGAGATCTGTTGACTGTAGATATAGGACATGGTACATAAGATTTACTCAGAATTCAAAGCAGATTCAGAAAATGAAATAAAAAAAAGTGTTTCCATTTGACAAAATCAAGTTGTTGCTCGTAACTCATTTTTTGGCCACACTATATACAAAATTTTTTAAATACAAATCGACATGTCCGAGCGTTTCTCCAAAAACTAGACCTTGAACTTTAAATGAATTTAGACATAACTTTTGGGACTCACTGCTTATCTTAATATCTTCTTGTTGTAAATAATCTGCCTTGATAAAATGTATTAATCTGCAAAACCTTATGTTTTTCCGACTAGTATCAAAGGTACGTTTTCTGATTCCATTGTACATTTGCATAAAAACAAGACGACTTATACACTCCAGAAGCTAAGAATGTATTTTAAGCATCTTTAAGTGATCCTAAATGTTCTTTAATATTTCTTGTAGGTTTCTAAACAGTCTTATACCATGATTAATTAAGACTCTTTCAATTCTGTCCGTAACGTTAGATATGAAAGAAGTAGAATCAGTACCGCCATTATTCGCTAGTTCTTCTTTAGTGCAACGTTTAGGAGAGCCAGTTACATTGTTAATGTCTAACTCGCTTATCGTCGCTCAGAAATCTCGAATGGGACTAAAAAGCCAATTAGTTATTATTGTTTAAGTTGACCATGTCACTTAAGTCCATATGATCCATGAGGAATCAGAAATCTAAAATTTTGTTTTCACGAACGTTAATCTAACTTTTCTGAAATGACTGCCAGACTCACAGTCTACCGACTGCACCACATTGGTGCAGTCAGTTCTGTAGATAAAACGCAATGTCACCAGTGGTGGTAGGCACCGAACGTGTTAAGAGGGTGACCATTATGTGATAGCCATGTTTTTAAACAAATAAATTAATTTTCAAGAAATCCAAGATCACAAATTCGTTTAGTCGGATCTACTAGAGCTTTAATTATACCAGTTTTTGTCGTGAATGATGATTTGATAGTTTATAAAGATATCTTTCAGTATGGGTATGCTTTAAAAGAAAGATTCAAATTACTTGTTTTAGAAACTAATATGTCTAAAAATTGTAAACTCTCATTAGTTTCCTTTTCCATAGTAAACTAAGTACTTAGATGAATACAATTTATGAAACATAAAAAATTAATTAAATGCTGTTTTCCGATGTCTCCAAATAACAAGCAAAGGAAGGCAACGTGTTCCATTCCCTCGCCAAACGGAAGTGTGGGCTGCTCGAGCTTTCCACGTTTCTTTAGCCACAGCGATAGATTCCAGCGTACATAACGTATTACGGAGTAAGGATGGGTGCGGTCAGGATAGGACCAGAAGGAATAGAGTTATGATTCTGAGGGGGAAACTACTACCCCAGCATTCGCCTAGATAGCCGCACATGATTCGAGTAGTCTGTAACGGGGATCGAATTCATTGCCTCCCGAATGTTAAATAGATAGTGTTACCACAGGTTCATCGAGCTCGGTTCAATTAACAAAAATATCAATACGTCTATACCAAACTAAGGATTTGTATAAAATCTAATGTTTCAACCATTTCCATATAAAAATTAGCTACCACTTGACTGATTATCTATGGGACGTTTTCCGAATCCAACGGTAGCTAATTTTTACGTGGACTGGAAAGATTAAAATATACAAATGCACCTAAAAGCTTTTAGTTTCTTGATGATACTTTTCTAATTTGGGTGCATGGAGAGTCCTAAATAAATTTTTAGATTTTGTACATGATATTCACCTAACCATTTAGTGTACTACGGAAAAGAAAACTAATCGTTTTCAGACGTAAGTTTCTAAAACAAATACTGAAACATATCTTCATAAACTATCAAATCATCTACGTCACATGATTAGTGTAATTAGAGCTCTATTGGACCACTAAACGAATTTGAAATCCTGAATTTTTGAAAGATGAATTTAATCATTTAAAAACTATATTACTACAGTCGGTAAAATGAGTAAATGTGAATATCGGATTAGCGCTTATATTCATACAGCTCATGCGGTTATATACCTTACTCGTCCTTATACAAGGCATTTATGCTAGAAGGTAAGAGGGCATCTAGTTTTCCTAACCACGGGCGGTGAATTAAGAAGCATACTCTACGTTATAAGCGTTTGGAATGGTACTGCATGCACCAAAAAGAGATACCAATAGTTAAGTCAAGTTAAACACGGTACGAAAAACATCCACCTAAAAGCGTTTTTTTTTACAAAAAAAATTCTGTACACAACCACTTGAAATTAATTGTGCTCAAATCATAAAAGAAATAATGCAGTGATTTATCGGCTTCTAAACGGTACGTTATGATTAAATAATCACTTGAAAAGCTTTATTTGTTTGTTATAATTGTTTTATTTAAAGTCAACACAATGTAATGACGTTAATTTAATGAGCAACTTAAAAATTAAACACTAGCTATGCGCGTTATCAGATGCTGTGTAATAATAGGTTCACATTAAAATAAAACACAAGTCGGATAACCTAAATATATATAATGTGAATAAATAAACAAGAAAAACAGAATGATCGAATTGTCAACACAAATATTACAATCTTATACCTAGCTCCCCATGACCTCTGTTGAGATATATATATATATATATATATATATATATATATATATATATATATATATATATATATAATATATATATATATATATATATATATATATATATATATATATATATAATAAAATTGATTCAAATGTCCAAAATAATAAATGCTTACTTTCCGTGTACTAATAAATGGTGTGCTTAAAACACACTTGTCACATAAGTTCTGATGTAAATTCGTCAGTTTAAACAAAAATTAAAAAGAACTTTCAAATAAATTTGGATCATAATGCGGATGGATACGTTTCTATTAAAAATATTTTTAGTATTTATCACCCATCACAATAATAAAAACACAGAAATGTTACCATAAGTAGAGGATGCCCTTTTGTTACACAGTAATCTGGAATGAACCTGCAAGAGAACCTCGGCTCTGTGGTTGATGTTGACTCGACTCTCTTTTTGATTCAATTTCAATTGATTGTGTGTACACTGACAGTTAACACGCTAATAGTTAACTACTTTACTATGACCTAGTTCTGCTTGATACTTATTACTCTTATATAATTATGTACAAGTCCTGATTAATACTTATTACTTTTAACTGAACTAAAAACTGGTTTAGTTATAGCAGGTTATCTTATTTACGGCGCACTGTGAATTCTACGTTTGAAACTTTCGTATGAACGCTGGATTTTTCCGCAAAAGCGAAGACCTCTCCAGAGAACGACGAAAGCACTTCGTATCTTTAAACACTGAACGCCTTTCGGGATTACTATAAGTCCCTGTGGACCAACTGCACGTAACGATATTTTAGTCTCGTGACGGTTGAACAATTGTATGATCCCTTAAATGAGCTGTGAGGGTATGAGAACCCTGCTACGATAGTTACTTCGACACGGACCTTGGTCAACATTGTTCCGCGGTAGTCACTACGTCACTGTAACGAAAAGTTGGACGCTTCTCCGCCTAAACTACTACTGACCTCGTGAATAATCCACAATCGTTTTTTTAAACCCCTACCGTTAAATTAGCCAATTAAAGAAAAGGTACTCAAATTTCCAAAGTACGCGAATCCACGAAGTCAAACTCGAAAATCGTGGGGAGAAATTGCACCGTCAACGGAACCTACCTCTTCTCGAAACTTTTTATGAGTAATGGATATATGGTAAACTGAAATTTTGTTAGCGCTAGCCTTTACTGCCATGTATTTAAATCCAAATTCTATGCTTAAAACCAAACTGTTATCAACAGAAACGGCGCTGCAATGACGGCTAAATTTAACTTTTGCAAAAGATATACCATACAATGTAATAATTTTTATGCGTTCTTTAATTTAATTTTATATGATCAAATCCCAACTCTAACGAAATTCGCCTAATTTAAAATAACGAAAACATTTATTTATACAAAACTACCCCATTTACAAAGAAACTAATGAATGGTTCCTCTCAACTTAGTAAAAAGATTTCCCTAAATATCGATACCAAAAATGTAAATTATTATTTTTGATTTTTATTACCTGAAACGTAACTCTTAAATAAAATTTCTGTGGTCTAATTTGGAATAAATCCTGCAGGATTCCAACAACCCTCAAATTTATTTTATACATGGTTTCCCTAAATTGCATAGCCTAAAGGATAATGTAGATTACTTACGTGAAAATAAGCTTATTTAACTAAACTTTCCTTAGTCTAAAAGTTGATAATAACGAAGCTACAGGGTGTCAAAGTTGAAAAAATAAATCACATTTTCTATCATATCCTTCGACTGCTTTGAGCTAATTTTATAAAATTTCTTATATGAGGGTTTCTTGGGATGGTAAATTCAAATTTATCATCAATTTCGGTGTATTTCCTAGAGAGTGCTACAAGCGACCATTCGGACATGTTTAAATGGCTACAACTTTTTGTGCTACACTGTAGGCCCTTTTAGTATGGAATAATAATTTTCCCTACCTTTTCTACTTAAAAAAGGTACACCTTCTTGATATCGCTAAGAGCATCGGTTTCCGAGAAAAACGCATGAAAAGCTTATGATGTATGCAAATTATCCAAAAGTGTAATAATAATAAGAATAATTCATGGAGCCGATTTATTGAAAAAATAAAGGAGAATGAAGGTTTTGCAAGAACAATAATTATTGAAGAAACAACAAAAACAATAATTAACAATATGAAGAGCAAAATTAAACACTTAAATTGCATTATTATCAACGAAAAGCTAAATAAAAATTAAAAAATAAAATTATGTTATGTAAATTTTGTTTTAACAAGTGCAATTGATGGACTTTTCCGGAAGGTATTTCATGAATTATTCTTGCCAACAAATCTTCTTGCGTATTAACTGGGGATGCATAAACTTTTGATTTCGAGGCACCCCACAAAAAATCGCGGGGTGTCAAGCCCAGTGATGGAGCCGGCCAGTTCATCTCCTCTTCCAGTCTAGCGCTGTGGATATACCTCATTTAAATATTTTCTTACATTTAAAATAAAATGAGGAGGTGCGTCATCATGCATAAACCAGAGGTCACGACGAGGGAGTAAGGTCAAATCTTCCAATAAAATAGGTAAGTTTTGTATTAAAAAGTTCAAGTACCTATCTCCATTCAGGCGATTTGGCAGTACAAACAGACAAATAATAAAAGTGTCTACAATTCCAGCCCAGATATTCACTTGAAATTGATGCTGATAATGAGATACTCTCGTTTCATGAGGGTTTTCAACAGCATAAACATGTTCATTATGAACATTGAAAATACCGCATCTAGTAAAAGTAGCTTCGTCCGTGAACAACATTTTTTTACTAAAATTTGGATGTTCGAGTCTTCTATGAATATTAAATCGACAGAAAGCTAAACGTTGATGAGGATCCATGGGAAATATGTCTTGAACTTTTCGAATATGAAAGGGGTGCAATAATATCTCTCGATATTAACAAAAGTGTGCCGGAAGTGTACGCAAAGGATATTTTTCCCTATAAATTCGTACACTTCTTCAACCGTTGCAATGGCAAAGTGTATAGATAAATAAATTCAACTGTCGATATGGTAACTAAAAAGCAAAGGCGACTAAAGTGTTTTACCTAATTAAAAGTGATGCATTAGAAAATATTTTTTTCCTGGCTAATTTTTCACAAGAGAAAAAAGATTCAAGATTAATTGAAATTAATTAAACTAATTGTTATTGCGAAAAAAATAGGATAGTCAAATCAGTTATTTTCATACTTGTGGATAATTTGCATGCATCATTAACTTTAGATGCGTTTTTCTCGGAAACCGGTGCTCTTAGTAATATCAAGAAAGTATACCTTTTTTAAGCATAAAAGGTAGGCAAAGCTATTATTCCATACTAAAAGGGCCTACAGTGTAACACAGAAAAGTTGTAGCGGTTTAAACATCTCCCAATGTTCGCTTGTAGCACCTCTAGGAAATACACCTCAATCGATGATAAATTTGAATTTCTCGATACCTTTTTTAAGCAGAAAAGGTGGGGAAAACTATTATTCCATACTAAAAGGGCCTACAGTGTAACACAGGAAAGTTGTAGCGGTTTAAACATCTCTTAATGTTCACTTGTAGCACCTTCTAGGAAATACTCCTCAATCGATGATAAATTTGAATTTCTCATCCCAAGAAACCCCCATATAAGAAATTTTATAAAATTAGCTCAAAGCAGTTGAAAATATGAAAGAAAATGTGATTTATTTGTTCAACTTTGTCACCCTGTAGCTTCGTTATTATCAACTTTTGGACTAAGGCAAGTTTAGTTAAATCGGCTTACATAAGTAATCTTTCTTATACTTTTGGCTATGTAATTTAGAGACACCCTGTATATATGCTGAATTATAATTAATATCAAAATAAAGAAATCGTCAAACATCTAAATTTTACAAAACTGGCGGTACATAATTTTATATAACAATAACCAAATGAAATAATCAGAACGCCGTTCGAAATAGTTCACGAGTGAATATGCCTTATACATTAAATTACTACTTAAACCAAAAGGCATCTAAATTCGTTTAAATATGCAAATTCAGAAAAATATAGTTACTTGCACCACACACAGAATGGTCAGTCGGAACTTTTCTTACTCACAACGTTATTTCATCAACCGCTCTTCTCCGCATATGATTAATAGGAACCTGCAGCGTTTTAATTCGTAAATCTGTGTTTGCATGAACTTTAGCAATTGACTTTAATAAGGCAAAACTATATTAAAATACTTTTACTCGCTATGTACACATGTACTAAACGAAATCATATTTACACGAAACTTCTTAAGCATTAAATTTACAGCAGTTTATGTTATTTGTTCGAAGTCGGCAATATACACGAAAGTTATCATTTAACCCAGGAAGTCGTTAAATTGATCCGCACAAACAATATGCGATACGGCAGGTACATAGAACAAAGGTTGAGCACTTAAAAAAACACGAAAACCATTTCTATGTACAAATTTTGTGATTACAGGCAAACGATACACAACAGAAAATAATTCGGGGATATGGTGAACCAATATATTATTCCATTTAATGGAAACGGAGATCACTTGCTCCGCGGTAATTCGATACACCCCCTGTACGTAATAACTTATTCTCCATAACTGCCCCTTTCACATATATTGCGATCCCGCAAACAAACAAAAAAACGTGAGCCCTGCTTTCGACGGGATCTCTATCAGAACTAATTACTACCTTATTCAGAATTAGCCAACTTCCCGTATAACCCTTTCCATCTTACTTAAATCTTCAATAGCCAATAACAAAAAAGGATTACTTAAAATTTGAAATCGCGCCAGAAATAAATCAAACCCGAAAAACAAAATTAGAAAAATTACATTACCCATCTAAAATGTGTTCCCCAAGGTGTATCGTGTAATGTGATATGGGTAAGATAACGAACCTTTACACACAGGGTGATAACATCCAATTGGTTTATATTCATTTATAAATGTGATTATTATAGAAATGCCTTTATATTATGTATTTTCAATCATTTTTAGGTAAACAAAAAATAATTCTTCATTTAAAATAGGTATACAGTTATTCATCATCTTCGACACCTTCAACTCCACTGTCATTCGAATTTCCATCACTCAATGTAATTATTAATGGTGCTACCGTTAAATGTAGCACTTTTTCTCGATACAACCACTCGTAAATTGTTTCGGTCTTTTCCCAAGTTTCCCCATCACATTTCTGCAACCATTCTTTCCACGTTTGTATTGCTGCGGCATCAGACTAACCATCTTTTTACAAGGTTTGTTCACTGTTTTTGGTAATGAAATGTACGTTTTCTTACTGTCGACGCAACGGTTTAAAAATTATTCCTTTCTCGGCAAAAGTACTGATACACATTAAATATCAGCTCTTGACAACGTTCGTTTAATAATTTTTTGGACATTTTCAAATAAATTGTAAGCGCAAAAGTGTTTCTCTCACTAAATCATATAAATCAATTCCTTCAACATTTATAGGAATTGGGTGTAGTACCTTCTAGTTATATTCTAATTACCTTATTGACTATAATACGATAATTAACTATACAATTTAAAATACAAAAATACATCACTACACAAAATGAAGCATGATGGAAAATTGATAACATCCTAAAATTTACTAAACGTCGACATCGGGATGCAATACCTAAATTCGTCAAAAAATACAGCTCATTTTCAAACAAATAGCAAACTGCTCACCTTTCGCAAATCAGCAATGTCTGCAATTCGTAGGTCGATACCTATAAAAATACTTCAAAATATTGGCAACTTCTTGCAACACCCTCGTGTTTCTATGTCCAAAAATGTCATCATGATAAACGATACACAACACACAAAAGGTTAAGGATGTGGTGAACCAATATATTATCTGAATCAGCGAGAGCGGAGCATCCTCCAACGGTAGTTCGATACACCTCCAACATACGTAACTCCTTCCAACCCCCACTTAACTCCTCTTTTGCGGATATTGCGTCGACCGCAAACAAACAAAACGTGAGGAATCCCAGCATCCTGGTCTAGACTAATTTTAACCTTTTTTGGAATTCGCCATATTTCTTAATATCTCCCACTGTATTACTTAAATCTTCAATAGCCAATTATGAAAAGGAAATCGCTTAAATTTTAAGCTCGGTAAGCACGATCCTCAATACGAAAATTATCGAGAGAAGAAAAATTACATCATGTTGCAACTGCCACGTCGGCTTTCCCAGCAACCGACCAAAATGATATCGCTAAATTACTTTTCTTTAGTACTTACTGTAGCTCAAATAAATTCCTCCCATTCTACAGTGACAAAACTTAGCAAAAGTGAAACTACCTTCAGAATCTCTGGCTCTACATCCCAACGCTATTATACGTGGACGTTACGAGAAACAAAATACTTTTTAATGTTAAACCTTGAAAAATTTATACAATTACAATGTCAACTAACAGGAATTATTATCGAAAAATCCACTTTAAATTATAATACGTCATTTTTTTTATTTCTTAAAAAAACCGTAATTTCTCGCTTTCAACTAACAACCTGAACTTAATACAACGAATATACTTATTTACGCAAAACTCTTCTAACATTACTCCAATCGTAAACGCCAGTATCACCTGCGAGTAAATGTAATTTTACTAATAAAAGTTCCATTTATACATGTCTCCAAACTTAAAAATAATGCGATCAAAGAAAAGCTCGCAAAAAATCAATCTCTTGTAATTGGAAATTAAAAAAAAAAAAGGACAAAACCAACTATCTACCGCATGTTTCTTAAAATTTACACACAGGGCGACAGGGGTAAGGACTGTTTTCAAACCTACAAGAAATGTTAAAGAACATTTAAAATCACTTAGAAGTCTGCATTAGATGAACATGTTTTAAATAATTTAATTACCACATTGAATTTGACGATATTAAAATTTTGTCAGATATACAGGGTGTATTTTAAAATCACCGACAAACGAAAACTGGAGATTCTATGATTCAAAATAAGACAAAAATGATCATAAACGCTTTTCCGAAAATGCTTCCTAACCGAGATACAGGTTGTTTAAAAAATTCTTTTTTTAAGGGTTTTTTTAAGATTTCTCAATAACTACAAAAGATATTACACTGAGATTAGGTACACGTAAATGTCTAATTAAATGCAATTAATCAGGAGAGTTTGAGTCAACTGACTTCATCCAGTGCCGTAGAATATTTTAAGTTAATCAGCTTAAGTAAAAAAAACGCACGCCCCTGGTTTTTTTATAGAAATATTTTTTTGATAGAATCAACATTTAATTCTGCAAATACAAGCTTACTTAGTATTTTTTCGATTCGGCACCTCGTTTTTGAAATATTTTGCATAAACAAACACATTATTCAATAAAAATCAAAATTTGTTTTATTTTACAAAAAAATAACGCAGTTAACTACTAGGTACATTATTAAAGAGATATTGAAGGAATCAAAAACAAAATAATAATTATTTTTATACATATTGTTCAAAATGTCCTTCCTTTTGAATGCAAGCTTGTATTCTTCTTAGCAAATGAAACCTAACACGCTGAAAAATTTGTGGCATAGCCCTAATCTCATCGCATGCCATCTGTATGCGATCCCAAAGTTGCTCTCGATTATCAATTTGAACAGAATAGACACGAGTTTTCAGATACCCCTACACAAAAAAAATCCAATGGGTTTAAATCTGGCGATCGTGCCGGCCACGGTACTTCACTTCTTCGTCCAATCCAGCGTCCAGGGAACCATGCATTTAAAAATTCTCTGACGTTTCGTGTAGAATGTGGTGGTGCACCATCATGTATGAAATACATGTTCATTCTAACATCTAAGGGTACGACGTCAAACAATTCTGGGAAATCTTTTCTCAAAAAATTTAAATAGAATTCGCCAGTAAGTTTTTGAGGAAAACGGATAGGTCCGAATCGAATCGAAAAAATACTAAGTATGATTTTATTTGCAGAATTAAATGTTGAATTCAACAAAAAAATATTTCTTCAAAAAAAGCAATGACGTGCGTTTTTTTTTACTTAAAGTAATTAACTTAACATATTCTACGCCACTGGATGGCGCCAGTTGACTCAAACTCACCTGATTAATTGTACTTAATTAGACATTTAGGTGTACCAAACCTCGGTGTAATATCTTTTGTAGTTTTTGAGGAATCTAAAAAAAACCTTAAAAAAAGTATTTTTTAATCAACCTGTATCTCGGTTAGGAAGCATTTTCGGAAAAGCGTTTATGATCATTTTTGTCTTATTTTGAATCATAGAATTTCCAGTTTTCGTTTGTCGGTGATTTTATATACTATACATACATATACACCCTGTATATGTATAACTATACAAATAACTTCAACAGGTAATAAAAAAAATAAGTTTTGGCATCTTGTAATTAAAATAAGTCAAAATGTCTTAATTTTAATTCTTGACGTGTCTATGTTTTTTGCATTGTTTTTTACCAATTAAATGTTTTCGCATCGTCACAGTACGTCAACGATTTAATGTGTAATTTGTCCCTTAGAGGATGTTCTGGAATTTACAAACTAAAAGCATTATTACATTTTATACAAACATAAAACTTATTATGTGCTAATTACCCTGGCTCCTTACAACTGATTTTAATCTAGACACAAGCACATATGTAGTTGAATTCTAAATATCTTTAAAATGTAATACATTTATCAAAATTTTACAAAAGCAAACTAACTAGTTGAGTCACGATAATGCAATTACAATTTAGCTAAGGTCCTAATTACTTTATAACAGTAGACCTCAACTATCAAGTTAAAAAGCTTAGAATGCGTTTTCTTATAATCAAAATTGAGCTTTTATGCAATTTACGTGCTAAAGTTTGAAATTTTAATTATGGCAATTACCTTATTTGGTAACGTTCTATTTTGTTTTGTTTACTTTACTAGGTCACTATTAATTTAGAATCAAACAATAGTGTTAAACGTTGTGAAATTTGTGCATTATTCATTTTTTGTAACTAGTTATGCTTTTAATGAGGCTTATAGTTAACAGAAATTACAGTATATTAATAAAATACTTATCTTTTTTTGGGTTTTTTAATGGTGTATTTTTATATTTTTAGTTATTCTTTACTCAAATTTAATTCTATAGTTGGCTTTATGCGTTTCTCAAACTGTTATATTAATAACAGGCTGATGTTTATGTTTTAATTTTTCAACTTTGACAAAATTTTTTACAACAGCTTTAACAATTTTATTAGATATTACTACTGGCGAAGATAACTGTAAGTGTTATCGAAACGTTTGGATTGTATAATTAAAAAACCCAAAAAAGGTAAGTATTTTTTATGTGTGATAATGGTGAAAGTTTACATTTTCATATTACAGTATATTAAAATTAAGAACAGTGTCGTTAGTTCTCTAAAATTTCTTAAAGTCAAAATAGTGAGTATGAATGTGCCCATAATTATAAAAATATTAAGTACTTTCTATAAATTACTGAAACGAAATGTACAGTTATGCTTTTATTGCATAAAATAAGAAATTGAAGTTTGTTATAATTTACGTAAATGTATACATTTAAACATATTAAGTTGAAATTAAGATAAAATAGTTTATAGTAATTCAACATATTGCAACAATTAAAAATTCTTTAATTTAGGATTAGTTATTTTTACGTAATGATCTTGATGAATTTCAAACCTTTATTTTGTTAAAATGACTGCCTTGCCTACAGGGTAGGATAAAACGCTATTGCCGCATTTTCTCAATGTTTTCAAATGGAAAACGCTGTATATTATAAAGTGAAAGAATCGAAAAGTGTGTTTTGAATGATTATTGACAATTTTAATAATGTAAAATGTGTATATTTTCTCGTTTTTGGTGTATTTTGAGAATAACTTAACTGTACGTGTCACATCATTGCATTGCTGTGATGACTAAACTTATTTAATTGGTAAAGGTCTAAGAAACACTACAAAAAAAATAGACATGCCAGAACCTGAAACCAAAATGTACCATTTTGCTGTTTTTTAGTTTTAAGGTGCCAAAAACTATTTAGAGATTAATACCTTAATACCTTCTTATTTTAAATAAACAATAATGAATTTACGTATGAAATTGAATGTATTGGTTTAAATTTTAACCCATGTTTAGCTACTGCGGTTTGCCGTGATTGACTCAATCTACAAAACCCTATATGTTCTTTACGTCTAGTATCTTAATTTCTTAATTTCAATGTTTACTTTTCTACAAGTACAAGGCATATTATACTCTCCGGAAGCTAGCAGTGTATTGGAACCACGTTTAGGTGATGCTAATTGTTCTTTTACCTTTCTGGTAGGTTTGAAAACGGTTTTAAGACCGTGAATAATTATTTTTTTTTCAATTTTATCGTTAGCTATGAAAGGAAGAAAAGCTTTACCAACATTGAATGGTGATTGTTCCTATTGCGCTATTTCGGATTTCTAATTCTTAGTGCGTCTTTAACAAGAATAATCACTTACTAGGTTTTTAGCGACATCCGAAAATTCTTATCGGCAGAAAACTGGTTAAACATTAATAAAGCTTTTCTTCCTTTTAAAACTAACGTTACTGATAACATTTGAAAAATATAATTATTCATGGTATTAGAACTGTTTTCTTAAACTTAACCTTCACGCCATTCCCTTACGGGGTAGGCGAAACAATTCCTGCTCCTTATTTATTTTTCATTCACAATCTTTCTCCATGCTTTTCTATCTCCGCATACCTCCCTAGCTTCCGCAGGATTTATACATTGTCTCTGACATGCCCTTTTATTTTTAAATCTCTATCTTTCTTTCCTTTATCATACATTCTACTACATTCAGCCAAGTTTTACGCGGCCTACCAGACACGACCTTACCTCTAACCTCACCCACATATATTTGCTTCATTAATCTTGCGTTGTTGATTCTCTCAATGTGACCAAACCAACGTAATGGAGTACTTTTATATCTATCCTTAATCTTCCTCGCCGCACCCCGTCATTATACTCTCATTCTTTATCTTATCCCTTCTCGTTTTACCACATGCGCTTCTCAGGAATCTCATACCCAGGGTATTTATTTTTCTTCCGTGATTTTTTGACATACCCATATCACTTCCATACAGTACTCACGGGACAAACACGCCATTATAGATTGATCGTTTCGCAGCTAGGCTCATGCTTTCGTTTCGCATTATCGCCTACGTACTTCCTATCACTTTCCTTTCAGCATTTACCCTTCGTCCAATCTCGCCCACCATTCTGCCCAGATATACCAGTTCGTCTACTTGCTCCACAATTTTATCTTGCAGAGTAAATACTGTACTCTCCTTTCCACCTTCCCGATTGAACACCACAATCTTAGTTTTGTCCACGTTTACCTTTAGGTCCATGCTCTCACAGACTGTATCAAACCTCCTCAGATCATCCACACTGTTACTAATAAGACTGTATCATCTGCATACGCCAGAAGTCGTACATTTACGTTACCGACCATTACACCATTTGTATCGGTACATGATTGTCTAACACATTTATCCATGTATATACTGAACAACCACGATTACATTACACAGCCTTGTCGCACTCCGTGCTCAATATTAAATTATTCACTAACACCGCCGCTCACCCTAACACATGTCCGATTACCATTGTATACTGCCCTTATTCCGTTTATTAAACCTTTATTTACGCCATATTCATTTAATATTTCCCACAGCTTCTTCCCATTCACTCTGTCGTATGTTTTCTCTAGATCTACAAACACACAGTACAAGTTCATTTTTACACTTAAACACTTTTTGATCACCTGCTGGAGAGCAACCATCTGATCGACACATCCTCTCCCTGGAATGAAGCCAGTAGTCTATCAATCAGTATTCTTCCAAATACTTTACCATGCACGCTGAGCAAACTTATTCCTCTGTAGTTCTTGCAATTACTCTTGTTCCCCTTACCCTTATACAGTGGTACAATGATCGCGCTCTTCCAATCCCTCGGCACTTTTCCACACATAAGACATACATTGAATAATTCACACATTCTTCGTATAAGCTTTGCACTCCCATACTTTAGCATTTCATCAGTGATTTAATCTACGCCTGCTCTTTTCCCGTTTCTCAACGCTCCTACCGTTTTCTCTACCTCATTTATCCCAATCTCTTGTTCCTTCACCATTCCTTCTACATGCTCCTTATTTAACCCTTCAGCCTTACTTGCCTCACTACTGTACAGCTTTCCGAAATATTCTTGCCAGTATTTCCTCACTTCACAATCGTCTCATATATTTCGTTGCTCATATTGGTTCAGCGTTCTGTTTTGGGCAACGTTTTGTATTTTTGTCCCATTTCAAGAGTTTTTTGTTTCCCTCAAAGTCATTCTGCATCTTCTCTCCTTCCACAGCCATCACTTCTTTTTTACTTATTCTCACTGCCTCCTTCGCTTTTTTGTTTCTTAATCTGTACACCTCATACAATCGCTTTTTCTCAATCTCATGTTTTGCAGCATGTACGCATCTTTTTTCTTACATACTGCCTTTTTTACGACCTCATTCCACCAAACACATTTTTTGTGTCTACCTACAATCGCTTTTCCACATATTCGCACGGCACCATTGACAACACAGTTTTTTAAGCTTATCCATGCACTTTCAATGTCAGTGTCTTATTTGTTCGTTCCACATTGTTTCATTCGCATTTAACTCTTTATTCACAGCATGTGCATATTTCATTCTTGCACCATTATCCACTACTTTGTCTACCCTAATTCTGTACGTTTGCACTACGTTTGCTTTCCTTCTCCAGTCCCACTTTTGCCTTAAACATACTCTCGATACAACCAAAAAGTGGTCCGATCCACACTCCGATCCGCGCATTACGTTTGCGTCTTACACTAGGTTTCTAAGCTGTTCATCATACAGTATCAAGTCAATCATACTGTTGGATTCACCTCTTTGCCAAGTATATAGATGCACATTTTTATGTTTAAACCACGTATTAGGTACAAACAGGCTTCTATCCACACAGATGTTCACCAGACGTTCACCATTTTCATTGACTCTTTGGTTTCCGAGCTTTCCTAGAACGCGTTTAGTATGTTCCCACTGTACACCCACCCATCCGTTCATATCTCCCAATATCATCACTCTTTCGCTTGGATTACAGACGTTCAATACGTTCTCTACATCATTCAAGAAGTTCTCACACTCTTGGTCTCTTTCGCCATTCATCAGTACATAGCATGCAATAAGAAAAATTCTTAAAAACTCCACTTTCATTCTAACCCACATTACCCGGGGAGATACCAATTTCTGCTGTTTAACACATCTTTTCGCTCTTTCACTTACGATTACTCCAACTCCTTTTGCGCCATGCACTTCAGTCTCAACTCCTGACCATAGTACTAGGCTGCCATCCTCCATCTTCACAGCATCTTTTCCTTTGTGCTTTCTCTCCGATACACACAGAATATCAAAGTGCCTTTCGTCCATTACATTCACAATTTCAAATTCTTTACCATGCATACCTCTAACATTCCACGTACCGACTCGCCATTCATTCCTTGCACAGTCGTCATGACCGCCCTTTGTAGCCAGGACGATCCGAGCAATTGTACTGTTCGTTACCATAGCGAGCAGACCGGTTACTGGCCAAATCGTGCCCCGGAGGATGTCGCATTCCCTACTAACGGTATCGTCCTACTACCGGATAGAACTGTTTTCAAACCTACAATAAATATTAAAGAAGAAAGATAAGTCTGCAATTGCTGAACACATGCTTTAAAAAACTAAATCTTGATAATGTGAAAATTTTGTTAAAGTAAACTCATTATTAGGTTCGTATACACCCAAATGATATTGAGATATATAAATATCCAAAAAACTTCAACAGACCAAAAGAAAATCTATTGAATTCATTTTGGCGTACTGTAATTTAAAAAAATATACATTCGTTGTCAGCGTATTACAACAATTAGTGTTTAAGTAGTAACGGAAAATTATGAATTCTTTGTTAGATTTGTTCATTTGACTATAACTAAAATTGATATGTCAGATTTTTAGTTATCAATGCTTTTACCATTTTTAATTTAAAATCGTAACTGTACCGACTTTATAGACTGCTTAAATTTGTTTTATGATGTTTCATTGTTAGTCTCATCCGTTAAAGGATGTTTTTGAATGTCATTCTCAAGGCGGTTTTTATAATATTCAATTTATGTGAGGATATAACTATTTAAAATTAAAAGCCGTTAAGAAAATATGTTTCACCTTAAATATAGTGGGGATCGGAAAGGGCCACGTATTTCATTTCCTCCTCAAGGGGTGTGGCGGGCTGCTCGAGCTTTCCGAGCTCCTTCAGCCACATTCATGGATTCCAGCATACATACATACATTACGTATATATTCATGGTGGGATTAAGGATGGTTGTGGTCAGGATAGGATTGAAAGGAACGAAGTTAGGGTTCTGAGGGGGAAAATACTACCCCAGCATTCGCCTAAGTAGCCGCTACATGGTTGAATATAATACTGCGATCCAATTAACATTAATTTTTCGAACAAAATAAGTAAAACTCTAGTTTCAGAACAATTGATTTAATCAAATCTGTCTCTTTTCAAGAAAAATTGGTTGAGGTCATTTAGGTTAAAAGAAAATGTTATTAAACTTAATATCTCTATTCGCCTCTATTTTACAGACAAGTCCTAATTCTTCTGGCTATTTGAAACTGATCTTAATCAAAACAGAACCACAAATGTGGTTGAATACCAAATATCTTGTAAATTGTACCAAAACAAACTAATATTGGTTGTGAACGTCGATGAAGATACTACGATCAATATTCTGAGCTATCTAGCAATGAAAGAAAAGCCAGAGAGCAATGAAAAAAAATATTTTTCTACACATGTTCCTTCGACTGTAACACTATTACTCTGACGTTTGTGCAGCAAGATCCAAAAATTCTTTTGTTAGTTCCTCAAAATAATCATTAACGCACTTATCAATGTATTCTCGCAAGAAAATTTTCGTCCTCGTAATATTTCTTCAACTTAGCAAAATGAAGTCACAGACTCCTTTGCCCAACATTCCGAGCTTTGTCCATGATTTGTAAGTGTTAATTTAGTTTCGTTATATTCTTTAAAAAATTAAGAATTCTATGCCTGTTGGTAGGCAACACACTTTACTTTGGATACGGCTCGACAAATATGACAACATTGCGCAGAATATGAGGTTTACGCAGTTAAACTTAAAATTGAGATAAATAATTTTTATTGGTTAATGGTATAAAGTGACTTTCTTTTGGGTCTTCTTGCAAAACCCAATTTTTTAACGAAGACGCATTTTAAGAAATCAGACATTTTGAGAAATTTTCTGTAATTTTGACAATTGTGAAGTTACAATACAGCAGTGCATTGGTTTTACATCTCAAAATTTATACTTAAAAATCTATACTAACTAAATGCTTTAGTTTCGTTTTATTACGGATTTAAAAGGTTTCTTAATAATTACATCTGTTCTCGTCTTGACAGGCGGTTTACTTCTCTTTCTGTCTCAGAAAGAATACAAGTTTAGGCCAAGTAAGACACTCGGGCACTTCAATATACAAACAACGTACTGGCGAGTCTTTATTTTGATTAATTCATGACGGAGCCCTGGATATATAGACAATCGCTTCAGTTAAATAACTAAGTACTTTAAACAGGGCTCGTTTCTAGACGAATTACAGTCGCAAGCATTGCACTGTTTTCCTAATCGTGAGTGCAACTACATTTAGTTGAGACTTTGAATTGTGTTACATGTAACGAGGTTATGCGTCTGTAATCGTAACTGTTTAATTAAGATTTAGTAGTAATTAACCTATTCATATTTACTCAGGAGCCCGATTTTGCACTTGCTAATCTACCTTGAATGTTACACTATGTTTACCGCGCATCCACTATTAACATTAAAAATTTTAAGTGTGATATTAACAGCTGTTGCAAGTTTGCACGTACTGCTTTAAAGTAATTACTTATTTAGATCTGAACTTTGCACTTTTGTAATTCGACAGTTGTTATACAGAGTGTTCCACGTTATATTTTAACACTGGTTTTGTAAATTGAAATGCTTTATATGGGTTACTTAACGAGTTAAATGTTCGATTTATGTTATATGTATAAGTATTTTCAGCTTTTGTTTAGTTTCACTGTACAATTATAAGGGTTCTAGCTTATGATTCTAATCTTTGCTTGTAGTAGTAGTATCAGACTACCAATTTTTTTTGTTGCTTAAAAACGTATGCTTTACGTTTTAGTCATTTCTGTTAATCTATTTTAAATTTGTTTTTTCTCTCTTTCTGTGCTTAAGAAGAATGCAACGGTAGGCATCTGGCTGAACTATTTTGGTTATTTATGTCTGATTATAAAACCACGGTTTTATTATTTCTTTTACCTTTATTATTTGTTGTGAATTTAATTTCTAGGGTCAACGCTGGATCTCGGACGGTAATTTATGATTCATTTTTTGATTTTTAAAGGTAGCGCTATAAAGAAAGGTAAGTGTGGTACTGTTACAACGATTAGTTAAATGATTGTGTAATGATAAGAGTTCTCGATTTATTTCTAAAAAGTAGCTACCCAGATTTACGATACCGGTTGTTTTAAAATTATTGCCCTTTATAGCTGATATAATTAAATATCTATACTAGTGGGACTATAGAGATTTAGTTAACTATATTTTCTGTATATTCAAAGGTTTTTGGGTTATTAATTTTTTTTTGTCAAGAATTAAACTACCAGTAGTTGTTTTCTTTGTTACTGCGGATTAGGATCTAATTTCTAACCGGACCTATTCTCTTCCAGAACTGCGTTCCTCATAATTTTTTTAACTGTAACGTACCTCTTGTTATGGCGTGGCGCTTTTCTTGGTTTAAGGGCGATATAAATATAAACCAAGTGGTGCCCCTTTATCATTTTATAGGTTTCTACGCCCGCCACACGCCCACGCATCAATATGCCTAACCGACCGACTGAGCTTCCAGCCTATTCCCTATTAGTTGTTACGGCACACCCTTTACTTTTGGAACGGCCATACCTTTGTGCACGTAACAAACTCTTTAGCAACATTGTGAGGTCTCTTGTTTCCTTGGAAGGTCTGAGTAATGTACGCAGGCTTCATCGGATGTGATAATTTTCGAAAAAAGTTGCAACCTTTAACGTACATTCAAGCAATTTTCTGTTGCGGTGTGAAGAGGCTGGGAATCCATTTCCTCCTAAAATATTCAGGCATTTTTAAAACTATTGTTTCTGAAATCTGAACTTCCCTTGCAATAACCGAAACTCTAATTCTTCTATCTGGCAACACCAAAGTTTCAATTTTCTTTCTTTCTCCCAATGAAATTGTTTAGATCAGAATTTTACTTAATAATTTAACGGAACATTCTTACCATAAACAGCATCCATTCGTTCATGAATATTTTTTGGACTACTGTAAAAATATTAACGTTCAGGCATTTGAATGACATTAAGAATTATGTAAATTAATGTTTGGAGTAAATAAAATGTTTAATTGACGGTTATAAAATGTAGCAAGAAACGACACGAGACAGGTAGATCGTGATATGAGGGTTAATAAAAAATGCGAAAGGCGCTACAGGTTGAACATGTTGAGAAATTTTATATGAAATATAATAAAATTAATTGAAACTAGGTATATGCATTTAAAAGTTTTAGTATTTGCTTAATAAACTCTTCATATTAGTTTGACTAATAACATACATTTTATAGTTCAAAGCATTGAAATAAGTAGTACACTCTAACTCACATTTTTCTTTAAGTACCAAAATAAAAAATAGTCGTATATGATGCCTTAAATATCGTCGATTTCAGATTATTTTTGGAAAGAAGATTTAATAGGTTTAAAGATTATTTTGCGTTTTTATAGTAAATTATTCATTGATCTACCGTAGAAAGAGATAGAGAAAACAGTTTTGATGTACACAAAATACGTACAGATGCCATTTTGAGATCAGATTGGTCAATTAAGAAAATTACATTTGCTAAAATTATCCATAGAAGCGGAAGACGGGGTTAATGGCAGGGAAATATTGAATCGAATGACATTTTTGGGCTAATTAATTTCAAACAAGATAATGGGAAGTACTTGTATTTCTAGCTACGAATTCCGTGTTACGGTTTAAGTGATTATAAGTTATGTGTTTAAAACTCTATTAATTTATTTTCAGTTTAGTAGATGTTAAAATGTTTTTGACAGCTTTAAATAAATAAATAGACAAGTTGCAGCACTCTTGAGGTTTGATATATCAAGGGCGAACGACTTCTTTAATTATGCAGTTTACGTTACAAAGGAGCTCTTGAAATCGTTAAAATAATTTTAGGTATAAGATTTGTGCGAGTAATAGGTATAATATTAAAGGAATATTGGGTTGTAGAATAATCGTGTTATAAAAATGCGTACTAAAAAAAAGCACATACAGCTGAAGTGTAATATTAAGCAATTGCATAAACAAATGCAGTAATATAAATAAATAAATGTATAAAAATACTGGAAAATTTTTATTTTTCCCATTAATTATCCAAAGTAAAGTGTGCCTACCAACAGGCATAGAATTCTTAATTTTTTAAAGAATATAAATAAACTAAATTAACACTTACAAATTATGCACAAAGCTCGGAATGTTGGACAAAGCAGTCTGTGACTTCATTTTGCTAAGTTGAAGAAATAATTACGAGGACGAAGATTTTCTTGCGAGAATACATTGATAAGTGCGTTAATGATTATTTTGAGGAACTAACAAAAGAATTTTTGAATCTTGTTGCACAAACGTCAAAGTAATAGTGTTACAGTCGAAGGAACATGTGTAGAAAAATATTTTTTTTCATTGCTCTCTGGATTTTCTTTCATTGCTAGATAGCTTACATAAAAATCACCACTCGTACAACCCTTCACGCGTATTCAAAGTTTTAATTGTATAGTTCTCACAACTAGCTCTTTTCGTGTCGTTCTATTTTTACTAAACTGTTACGAACAATATCACTTTAGTTGGAGTGGACAATACATAAATTTACTTTTGGCTTGTTCTTAAACGTTTTCCTTGTTTACATTGATTTTCCAACTTGTTTGTTCAATACAAAAATTCTTTATTTCTTATAGTTATAGTATAGTTTTTCTTCTTATTCTATTTTCTGGAAAGTTTACTTAATAAGTAAACTTTAGTAACAAGTTTTGATGTACGAAAAATGTCACGAAAGCAATAAGTTAAGTATTGCTTCCAAACAAGATATATTGAAGTATCTATTGGTTTTATCTAAAATATAGGATAAGCAAACTGTAAATTTACCTTTTACAACTACCCTATTAACACCATCTCCAATTTATAACCTTATACTTTTTACGAGATTATTTTGACTTAATGTTATTAACAAACCTTTATCAGATGATGTATTTGACAGAATTCAATTTGAAATAGGACAATGTTCATTCTGTCTATGTCATGTGCAGAAAGTAATTTCGCCCTATAATATGTTTATCCCATGTGCTGTGTAACGATTAGTGACGTCTCCCTAATGCAGGCAAGCAATAAAAAGAAGTCATCTTGTTGGTAGTTTAACAAAAAGTTACGTCATTATCTGCACTTTATTGATTATCGCCTTCCGATTTTATCTAACAGTTTTACACATCTTTTTTACTTCTTAACATTGATTTTCGTTTTAGTAACACCCCCTGTTTAGAAAACGTTTATTTATTATGTGAAGCTTACCTGTTGCCTAGAAAGACTGTGAGGGACGTAAAAGCAAAGAATGTAGAATTACTTTTTCATGATTGTCATTCATAATTAAGGTGTTTATCTCTTGGGTTCGAAATAGTGTCGTTTTATTTACGTTTTATACAAATTCAAACGTTTTGATAGCAATTATTGTGATGGTTCTTAGTAAATGATAAATTTTAAGCAATAAATCTATGGTATTTGGAAACTCATATGTAAGCTTGCCTTACCAGTTAAATAAACGTAGATAAACGGATCTAATTTTACTTTAGTAAAGATTAGCTAGACCTTTAATAGGTTAAATATTATTAAATTACCTTGAAAATGATAAATTAGAGCACCCTCTAACGGACGAGCGAAAAATGAAAAATGTCACAATCAAAAAATAAATTAAATGTGTAAGAGAGATACAGATAGGAAAATAGAATAAGTGAGAGAGAGAGAGAGATAATGTGTCAAACTCAAGGCCACCTGTTTTTGGGAAAGTCCCTTTTTTTTGGAAATACAGGTACTCTTACTTAAACAAGTTTCCACAAACTAAAACCTTGACACATCTCTCTTATACTTATTGTAATTCCCTACGTATCTGTTTCTCTGTTACACATAAATTCCCTATGAGGTTCGACTCCCACATAGCTTTAATAGTTACCCACAACCCTACACTAACCTCTTAATGCACGCACTTACTTAAATCGTAATACTCCAGTGCAATCTTTCCAACCCCTGAACTTTGCATTAAATATACCTGGTTATGTAATATATCTTCGGAATGTCTCACACGCAATACACGTGTAAAAATTGCATTAAAAGGTGCCTATTAAATTAATAGATAAGCTTAACTTAGGCCGTGCAATTGTTCATTGCATTATCAAGCAATGTACAAAAAATGTATAATATGCCAGTAAACCTAACAATAATAAAGGTAGCTAAATGTATGTCTGAACTTGCCCGTAATATTCTCAAAAGCGCTAGTGAAAATTCAAGGTGGCCGCAGATCATCCGTTTCAAATTATCTTAATATAAGATACTCTTCTTTATTATAAATCATCCTGCATATCTTTAAAACCACTTTACGATCTCTGTTAGGTAGAACATCCCGTTTCAATTAATAAAATTTGTGTTACGGTGGTCAATGTACACGTCTAAATGTAATTAAAAATTTATTTTCATGAGTGGTTCAATTACGTCTGAGCAACAGGAAAACCTACAAAAGAAGCAACGTTATACCAAGGTTAGAGCAGTTTTACACCTTTCTACAAAACTTTGGTTTACCGTCAATTATTTACAAATATCATTCAAAACAACAATCGAAACACTGTTGGTCGTGATAGGAGCAGCCGTGAGACAATAGTCTGTCGACTTCTCCAGGTTTTAAATCGCTCTCGATCCCGACCGTTCGTCGAATTCAAACATTAGCTCTATAGACCGTTTTGCCTAGTGTAATGTTTAGTTATGAGGGAATGTAGATGGAAAATTGGTACCGTCGCAAACACATCGTTTAAAAATCCTTACACTTTTATAATTTTACTAAATTCAAGAACTTAAACACTCTCCCTTCCCCCCCTCCCTCGGTTCTATCTTCACATGTAATTCAATAAACGCTTACTTTTTATGTCAAAACCGTTTGCGAATGTTGCAGTGTTTCAGCAACGGAAGTAATCTCAATAAACACAGGAAATGATTCACTTAAGTCTTCGGAAAATAACCGCTTTAGCGAAACTCGAATAAACATAGCCGCACTAAAATATTCTAAAAATTTTGCTCATCCTCAAAGTTAGTGAATTTATTTACCACAACTACTAGAGTAACCGTGAGCCACAGAACTTTCGCGTGTTTGCGCTTTGCTAATTCAAGATCGAATCCCGCTATTCCGTGTCTTTAATAATACTAACCCCGATAATCTGCAACATATTCTTTGGGTAGTCGTAAATTTTAGTCTTTGGTATATTTTAATTTCACCCCATGACTACTTATGACGGATTTGTAGTAACTGTCTGTAGACAAAGCCCAATCTTTTTGTGATTGTATGTGCATCAAACTCATGTTTTAATGATTCTGGAGTAAACTCTTTTTCATGCGCTATGAAACCAATTCATTTTTGATACAAGCTCCTAGACTCGATCATCAGTTAGGCTTGATGCCAATAAGTCGATCGTCCCAGACGGTATCCCAGCTATTGTTTCAAGGAAATGTTCTCCTGAATTAGTACCAGTTCTATCCAACCTCTCTTCGATATGTATGTTTTCTAGAGAATTTTCTTCATCTTGAAGTTAGTAAATGTGCTACTTATGCCCAAAAAAAACCTGACAAGATCTATCCCTTTAGCTACTGACCAATTGCCGTCACTTCCATTTTGTCTAGTCTTGGAAAAAGGAATTACGTAGAAACTACTTTCTTTCCGTGAATCTAACAAACTCCTTAGTGACCTCCAATATGGTATTAGGCAGAGTCTTTCAACAGGTGATCTTTCATATCTGACTCACGTTTGGAACAATACATTGGAAGCACTTACTTACCAAAAGGAGTTCGCATTAACACGGACGTGCTGCAGAGGTATACACCGTATCCTTGACCTGAAACTCGGTGTTGCCTTGTGTCCGCCAAAAAAGTCGATCATTACCTGTAAGTATGGATGACTCAGATCTTAAGTTTTCGGATACTATTAACTATGTTAGGAATGATTGTGTGTATGTTCAAATGTATGATGGGATCTCTTACTTGTGTGGGTTACTAAAGCCTTAAACAATACAGTAGCTTTTCTATAGATCTAAGCAGTACTTTACCTCGCGGAAACTATTTCTGCTATGTGAAACCCATATTTGACCTTGTCTAGAAAATAATTCTCACCTCTGGGTTGATTCCCCCCAATAAGCTTTCGAAATTGCTGACTGTATTCACTAAAAAGCGATTAATAAATGACTCGTCCTTAACTTCTGACATACAGTCCCTTGCGCACAGAGAAATTCTTTGAAATGTTTCTTCTCTCATTTCGGACCACCGCACAGTGGAGTATTTAACCTCAAAAGCTGGTCATAATTCAAGATCTTTTCGGTTTAATGTTAAACTCAGGATATAGGGGGTTCCGGGCCCATTTATGTCGAATCCGATGTGACAACTTGAAAATTCAAAATGACGCATCCAATATGGCATCCGAAATGTAAAAACTTTCGTGGATTCCATTACATTAGAAACCGTAATTTTGGAAACAAATCATTTTCGCTTCTAGGTATAGAAAATAAATTTTGAAAACATTTATTGATGAGTAAACTTGATGCAATTGAAAATTAACTTCACTTAAGGTCTAGAAAATTTATATGTACATTTCAAGTGTTCAAAACAAAATGATCAATATCCATGTTAAAAATCCGGTCTTCCCCAAACTGTGCTTTGGTGGTTCATCCGAGTCATTCCCAGCCTTAGCCAGCTAAAAGGC
This sequence comes from Vesta saturnalis, assembly GCA_036346205.1. Classification (NCBI taxonomy): domain Eukaryota; kingdom Metazoa; phylum Arthropoda; class Insecta; order Coleoptera; family Lampyridae; genus Vesta; species Vesta saturnalis. Next base: position 5,786,914 of record JARFJB010002009.1, read on the forward strand.
TCATCTGGTAGTAGGAGTGAAAGAGAAGTTGCAGGCCATGCTCGAATATTTTCTAGCAAATCGTAAGCGATATTATCGAAAGTGTTTGTTTCTTGCTTCCGCGGCCTCTTCGGACAATTATCCAATGAGTAAGATGGCATATTCGATTATTTTTGACCCGTAAATGAAAACTTTGCGTATTGTAGAGTTCACATACAATTTCGTTTTGCCGTTTCTAATGCATAATTTTTAAAACCTGCAACATCTACTTTGCGCCAGATGAAATTGTTTCTAAGATAATTTTGGACCTTTTTATGATTTCAATATTAACACCCGTTATTCTCGCAGCTGTTTCAGGATCGACGACAAATCTTCCGGACGTGTTACCATCATTAGCATTGCCAAAACCTTGCTTTGGAATATCTACCAGTAGTCCCATTTCTTGTTTGAATTTACTTTGTATTTCATGTTTTCTGTCCTAGCTTGGCATTTTTTCGAACAACAGAGATTCGAAGAATCTTATTCCCGAATGTAGGATAGACATTTCAAATTTAAGCACATCATTATTTTCAGTAAAACATTTGTTCAAATTGTTAAAATCATTTGAAGTGATCCCACATAAATAACCCCTCATTGTCGAAGTAGTGCTAGTGGCGACATTGCAGATTTTCCTGTCGACCATTGTAGGGAGTAATATGTGTTTGATTTTTATGATGACACCCGAGTCTTTTGGAACTTCAGTAACATTCAGCGTACTCACTTTGGTTTCTATGGATTCTATTTCTTCATTGGTTATATCTGACGATTCCTGGACAAATCTTATCCTGATTGGTCGACAAAACCTTGGGGATGATGGCACTGGGTTATGCCAAATCATTTTATTTCTATCAATAGTAGATGACAACTGTAGCGGCACAAATGAACTCTGAAAAATATTCTCGTCCTTATCCTCAATTTGTTCGAAATTTTGTTAAACTGGGACTGTTTGGAACCGTCACAACCCCATTTTGGAATAAGTTACAAATGATGCAGTTCTTCTAGCTGTAATCTGTCCAGGAGATCTTTCAAATACAAACAAAGGCTTGACTCAGTATGATCCAAAATATCTGTCAGGAGATATTTCATATTGTTATCAACAAACATAGCTCATCTTTGGTCATTGCACTCTTATCAAGGAATACTCACGGACAATATGCTTTTATTAGATTATTTCATATTGATTTCTTGTCAGGTCAGCTTCCACAAACATTAAAAGTGCTTCTTCGGATGTGTGTTTTTTTTTCACTGCTTTGATATATTCAGCTGATGAAATAATGATTTTGATTGATTTGGCGTTCATAGACGTTGAGGCTACTTTTTCCATCATCTTCGCAACATCTTCATTGTCTGATGCACGGTGATGTATTTTAGCCGCGTACGAAAGTTCCTCAGCAGTATACTGATTCCTTAGCGTTTTTGTTTTTCTTCGCTTAGACCTGGCACTGCATTCTTTAAAAGTTTTTGTCGGGCGACCGGACCCAGGATTAGATTAAATTTTTGATGTAACAACCACTGTACCATCTAACCACTCTTCATGTTGTGCCAAAAACCGGTCATCTTTATAACTTGCGGCAGACCAAGTGTTCTTGAATTCAGATTTGAAGTATCGCAGTTCACGAATAAGGATTTCCCGTTCACGTTCAGTAACGGGAAATTATCTTCCATGAATGCCAATTTTTCATCCAGTTTGTGGTGTGGACATTCTTTTAATATATAATATAATACTATAAAGGCTGAATCTACTGAACCCTTTCTCCACCATATCGTCAATAATTTAAAACTAACAACAATGTAAACAACTAATGGTAGCTTATACTGTCGAGAACTGTCAAAACGAAATATGAAATGTCGTGTTTTGTTTAAAATGACATGATTTTTTAATGAATCTCCACTTTTGTTTTTTTTTCACCCCAATTTGAAGTTTTCATTCGGTTTTGGTAGGTTACGATCATGTTTTTCATCTCCCCCATCATAATTTATATTTGTTTTAACCCAAAACAAGGGTGAAATTTGGAAGCACAACGATTTTTGAGCACAACTATCGCATTTACTGTAATTTCCCCTACAGAATACTTCTTAGTTGTGTGAAATACTTTCACTCCAACTAAAACCCCCAACAGAGGATCTCGGATGATCTAGTTTCATCTTCTTATGTCATATAGATCGAAAGATTTGAGAGAAAACACGGAAAAATTTGTATAGGATCAAGGTAGAACGCATATGATCTCCGGTCTTTTGAGAGACCGTATAAAAAATGGCGGACGTAGGCGGAAGATTTTCTTATTGGATCTGATGAAGAACACTGCGTAGTTGACAATGTTGCCTCGAGAAATGCTCGACAAGCCCTGACACGATATTAAAATCCTTACTGAAAGTACAAGAAGAGTTGAAAAAATACGCACTTGTATTTATTTTTTTGAAAACTATTTATATACAGTTCACAAATATTACAGCCGGTAAAATATAATCATTATCGTGTCAGAACAGTATACATGTTTTCAGAAAACGACTGAAATCATCAGTTATTGGTAAGGTTGGTATAAAAAATTAGACCGATCAAAGGTTAAAGGAAAAGAGTCACTTTTAACTATCTATAGGGGGAATACGGTACCATGAAATGCCCAAAACCAATGTTTTTCCATCGCAGTGAACCTTCGGGCATCAGATAATATATTTTTCATGTGCCAAAATTGAAGAAAAAATGTTTACTTTTTGACCAGCTTTTACATTTGAATGCTCCCTGTGCACCGTTGCTAGGATCGTACCAAACGAATGCGAATTCTAAACTCTGGAACGATTTTTTTAGTTTCTGTTGTTCTCCTAAGTGTTCCTATGTGGTTTAGCACGTTAGGCTAAACTTAGCCGGTTCAGGGCCACAAGTATTAATGAATAATTTCTAAAAATGTAGTTTTCACAAATAAAGCGGTTCGTACATTTTAATTCTGCTGTGCTAGCAATTCACTACGTTTCGTTAATATTAAATCAGGGGATCACAAACTTTTAACCATTAAACTGAATTTTTCGAAAATTTATTTATTTAAAAATTTGGATTTGACATTCGTCACACAGTGATACAGTATTTCCATGACTCGAAGTAAAACCAGTTAAGTATATTACCACAGCATTGCAATGATTTAGCGTTTATAGGTTAAATGTATGATTCAAAACAATTACAGTCTTTAAAAATCAACGGAAAATTATTTCTACGTATAATTTGATTAAATCTGTTTTTGATTGTGATATTTTTTATTGTCTTCATCAGTTCGAGGATGTTCTGATTTGTTATTTTCAAGGCACTTTAATAATATTTCATCTTTACTAAAATAAAATTAGTTGGCTTTCATGTACGTCTATTTCACTGTTATAGTTACGTTTTTATATTTCGTAAATTTGCTTTATAACTTAATTAATTTCTTTAAACTGTTATCATTTACTGAGGCCGATAACTATTATCAAAACATTTAAATTTGTATAAAATACAAATAAAAATACACGGTTTGAAACCCAAAAGATAAATATCTTAATTCTGAATTATTATTTGTTTTTTAGAAGTAAAATAGAATTATAATGTTAAGTAAAAATCGCCCGACTAAGTGACGCAACATGATGAAATTGCTGTACAATGAAATTTTTCTAGTTAGTTAATTGTCATATTGTTTTATCGACGATAACTGCTCATTTTCCTTTGTCATGGAATAAATGAAAAATTGGAGCATTTTGCAACCACTTATTCTCATATGCGATTAATGTAGATTTCTGGATGAACAACCATCTTCACATGTAATGTTTTGTTGCTCATAAATTAATCCGAACCGTTTGCCTTCGACACACTTTAAACACCCTTTTCATAGAAATGATTCATGCATTATATAAAACGTGAGGTAAAATCGGAATTCCAGTTTCAATTAGAGGAGCTTAACGAAATTCAAGTAAGAAACATCAGTTGTAAGCGGAAACATGAATACATCAGCTTGCATATTCACATTTTATAAATTTGCTGGTTTAATGATTTTTCAAATGTGGTTCCTTACTAACAACAACTGTAATTGTTATCGAAACGATTAAAGATTTTAAAATATAAATACACATCGCGAAAATGTACAGTTCTATGACTTTAAAATTTCTTGAACGCTGAAGTCCAACATGTTGCGAAAGATGGCAAGAGGTTTTAGTGATAGCTGTCCTATGAAAATTACAAGTATAATACAAGAATTACACATACCATGCGTACCTAGTGACATCATATGCCCGATATAGTGCATGGTTCTGAACTAGCTCAATGGGATGGGCCGTGGTTTTTACTTCGAAATTAACAATTATTCAGCAAATCCCTCAAAAATCGGGAAATGTTCATCATTCAGGCGTTACTGGCTTTTAACATCCTAATAGGACACTTCATGAAAACGATCTAAATTGTTTGCATTGAGCAAGAATAAATAAATAAGACTTACTCATTATAATTTGAAATTCTATATTAAATTAAAAACAATACAACGGCTTAATGATAATATTGAATGTTCAATATACGCACAAGTTATTTAAAAAAGGTTGTGCTTAAATTTGAACACACAAAAACAACTTGAATTAATAAAACTAACGAGTTGAATGCTCTTACGTAACTTCTCCTTACTCGACACTATCGCCAAAGTTCCAGCTCTTTCGTTTTGCATCGCTCTCACCTTCTTACTCTTATTTAGATTTGCTACACTGTGCTGCTAATAATTTTCATTATAATGCAAAAGACGATGTTTAATCTTTTACTAAATTTTTAAGCACAACTGCAGTATCCTACACTGCATAGCATTACTTGTTGTATTCTAAGTTGATTTTTATTACCCCACTTAAAATAGAATTTTTCATCCCGCGACACTACTGCTCTGGCGTAACCTCAATATACTGTATTACGAAAATTAATAAATGTTTAATGCTTTTACAGAAGGCCACAGCGAGGTTTTCTCGTCGGCATCAGTTACTCCAACAGAACGGCAAGCATCAAATATCGAAGCTTCATTCACCGACTCATATGATATAATTAAGAGTTCCATCACGATAACAATGGTGTGATCTGTAAACAATTAAAATCCCATTGCATGGAACACTAGTTATCTAGTTTACATTGTTTAGCTTTAACAAACCCTATCGGAAACTGAATTACGCCACTCGTTACCGACGCCGGGCGCCTTTTCGGTTATACTTCCTAATTCAACTCCTTAATAATGAAACCAATTACTGCTCCTCTCCTATGATTTTGTTAAATACGTTAAATACGTTATTCATCGCCTAATAGAAAAGTTACAGTTCATTAACCGGACACGTCAAATTCTACGAGAAACTTTTTATCGCAACACCTCCACACTGTCAATAAAACAGATAAGCTTTCAACTACAAACGAAGAACGTTAATAAACAAATCATTTACTTTATACATGGTAAGCTTAACGATAACAAAATTAAATGGCAAGAAACGCCTACGATAGTTACAATCTCTACACAACATATTGTAAGAGCTTCGTTAATGTAACAATATTTTCTCAGCAACGTTTTCAAAATATTTGTTCTATTAGGTAGTCCAGCAAATGCAAATTTTACTCCGATATTCCTTCCGGCCGTCCGTCGGAGGCAAATCTGATTTTACATTCGATACAATATGATGAGTGTCTCAAAGTGTATAGTTTTTGAGGAGACGCGGATGTCGCGACGCCCGGGAAAGACAACTCCGAGACGGCTCGACCGATCTCGTCCAAATTCGGCACGTGGTTGGGTGACATTCTTGAACGTATTTTTGCGAACCTCGGAATGCACCGGGAGGGAAGCTGTTTTCCAAGGCCACGGTTGGACCGAGTTTATATCAATTTTGATAGCTGAGTTGTATCCCTGCGTATACAATAAAGCGCTTTACACCAGTTCCAATGCTGTTATTTGGACATGGATACGGATCGCGACGAAATTTGACGCTCAGGAGTATCTTATGCGTCCCGCACGAAAATAGAGTCGCAGGGGTCACGACGCTTTCGTGGAGATATGTCCCAAAGGTTTAGGCGAATTTTTGTGAAACTCAGTACGCAAACGCTGGAAAGCGAGGGGACCAGAAAGTGCGATTTTCAATATCGACGCAGGTGACGCGACGCCGGGGAAGTAAATTTCAAAGCCCAGTCTAGTGTGCATGTGGGCGTAATGGGCGGCGCAGGTAGGTAATATGTTTTGAACGGAAGGTCGGAGAGAGTCAAAGAGGGCGTTTTAACGTGTACATTTACACAGGGTAATTGAGGAGGAAATTTTAGATACGTATTAGGGGACCCAAAATAAACATAAAAAGTTTATATCAACATAGGTCCTATTCTCAACCGTTACAGAGATACAGGGGTGAACAAAATATTCAAATTAAATTTTTTTTTTATAGCAGGTAGGCTAGCAGTTTTCAAACAGTACGTTCTGTTGCCTTTGCACTGTTGGTTAGCAATAGTAACCCCATTAGGTATTAATAAGGATAAGATTTGTCACTGTCAAATCTTGTTCAGCCGTTGTATTCTCTGACAATTCTTTGAGAAACATTAGATTCATTTCATTATGCCTGCGACATTCTCTCATCGTGAATATGCTGATATGATATTCGTTTATGGCTTCTGTAGCGGGAGCTCAAATCTTACAGTCACCGAGTACCAGAGTCGATTTCGGAATCGGAGAGTACCAGATAGGAGGATTTTTCAACAAGTGTTTGCTACTGCTAGAGAATCGGGTATGATTCCAAGTGCGAGAATTGTATCTGAACGGGAATCGGGTCTTGATGTTGAACTAAAAGAGTCTATCCTTAACTCCAAAGCGAATTGCCGATACTTTATCAAATTACACAATCGTCTGTTTGGAGGGATCTTTACATTAATTGTTTATACCCATTTCACCTACATTTGCTATTCATCAAAGAGCTGACTTGTGTTTAGCAGTAAACGGTGGCCTTTTTGAAAACTATAAAACCTAGCCTACCTGTTATAAATAATTTAATACAAATTTTAAGTTGAATATTTTGTTTATCCCTGTATCTCTGTACCGGTCGAGAATAGTACCCATGCTTATAGAAACTTTTATGTTTATTTTGGGTCACCGAATACGTTCCTAAATTATTGCCATTTCCTCCTGAATCACCATGTATAATACGTTTTCCCATTAGAATCACATGCGCATGACAGTGTGTATAATTAAATGGTGGCGATCGTGCCAAATTAAAATGAAGAACTCTTTATGGAATATGTTTACATTTATAAGAAGTTGAGTTTGAATAGGTAAAACGAGATCGATGGTTGAGTTATATTTTTTCAAGGCGGTAAAGCTATCGTATCAAATAAAGTAAGTATTATTACGAGTGGTAAAGTAAAAAAGGAGCAAAAAAGTACTAGACAGTCAGTGTCAGTTTTGTGTAAACCCTTAAATAAGTATAATTTCACAATAAAATGCAAGTTATTTATGTGCACAATCAGTACTAAAATGTTGAGTATGCTACGATGTGAGACCCGAATAAAATTTACTTAGCAATGTGGATACGTCAAATAATAAGCAACATTAATTATCAAATTTCATTTTGGAATGAAGTATAATTCGTTGAATTTGATACAATAGATTGAGGTTATGTACCTACATTTGTATACAACGCTGCTGAAAGATCAGCACAATTGCCGCCTATCACACTACTAGAATTAATCGAGCGGACAGAAAGATATTTTGTGTCCGCTGCCCATGGCAACGGACAGGAATCTATTTTACGCCCGCTGTCTATTGCAACTGACGCAGAATTGCATTTTGCGGTCGCTGCGTGGGGTGCAAAACGAACTTGAAACTTGAATATTGGGATGAGAATTTCTTGGAAGGAAACAGTCGTAAAAGTACACATTTAAGAAGTAACAAAAACTAAGCATGAACAAGAAGTACAAAATAAATTTAAACAGACAATCAGCAAGAAAGGCAAAAGAAAAAGATAGGTTATAAAAAGTTCACAGGAAGAAAATACAAGAAGAAAGGAAACAACAAACTGAAAGAAATGGAAACAATGAAATAGCAACCTATGCAATGAAAGGGTTGTGAGCAAGAACGTAGGGAAAAATTGGGGGTGGGGGTGTGGTTGAAATGGTACAGGAAATGCAAGTGAATAAATCGACATTTTACGAAGAAATGGGAAAAGGAGAAATAGTCATAAAAACAGCAAAATTATGAAATTAGGAAAACAGAGGAGCATAAATGGTACAGAAGGGGAAATAGCGAAAGAAACTAAAACAGTAAATCGAAATTCTAGAGAAAAAAAAAGGAATGAACAAATACATAAGGATTATTGGTTAATATGGCCAGAAGTGGACAAAAAAGAAATAATAAAGGAAGTAGTAGGGATGATACTTACGAAATTTTACGTAACTTCAGAAAAAATCATAAGCAATCCTCTCACACATCATCTTTATATTAAAAAAATTCAATTTTATACCTCTCCCAACTCACAAAAATGTAAGCTTTCTCTGTATAACGTCTTGCAAGCTAATTAAGTCACAAAAAACGATTTACATTTAGAAAGAACCGCCATTCGTCCTAAAGGGACTTTCGTTAGTGGTTTAAAGCCATTAAAAAGGTAAACACAAAGATTTATTATCAACACAACCTATCTTAAAGTAATCGGCAAGTTTGTAAAGCGACGGTTACACTTCAATTGGGGAAAAATTTACTATTTTGAGGTCCTAAACTAAAGGTACGACTTGATACTAATAGTTAAGAATACATCCTCCTATGTAAATACTTTAATTCATAACATCTAGTTTAATGTAATTTCTCACAAATAGAGAAAACCGTATGAAAAACAAGCACATTCATCCTAATCTAGATAAAACCAGAAATTAAACTGTTGTCTTCTGCCTTTCAATATCAATACACCTAATACATAAGACACACATTACTGTAAACTGTAGATTTCTGTCACGAATATTAATTAGAAAACGAGACATCAAGCATTAGATTACTGAAATTTTAATTATGCAGAAAGCAGTAACATATCAAAGTAGCTAGTTAATTTGTAAATGTTATTATTTACTCAACGCAATAATTAGAAGTAGAACCAAAAGAAACGTACACGTACACGTTGAGCTCATGGGTGTATGTCCTTTTACCTTAAACAAACCAATATTTATGTGAAATTGTGTTTCAAATTGATAATGAAGAAAAATTAATGCTCCTGGCACAAAGTCTTTACCCTAAATGAAAGATAAGCACAAATAATAAAAAAATTTTTACACGTAATTCTAACTGACGTTGAGACACCAACAGACAATTACAGTGTCAGCAAGAGACACTGATATACCTTGTCATTGTAAAAGGACAGATCAAATATGTAAACTATAATTAACAGTGATTATTTGCAAGTTATGTATGTAAATTAGACAATATACAAGTAAGTAAATATTATATATAGAATTGGTTAATTTAATCAACTCTTAGTATTAGAGATAACAGTATAAGTGATACAACTAAATAGTTCAGTTGGTATAATATAGTCAGTACATTGGTGTATACAGGGTGTTTGGTACATCGATGCAAATATTTAAAGGGGTGATATAATAGGTGATTTTGAGTCGATTTAAGCAAACATACTTATATACCAAGTGTTACCGTTTTTGAGATAATGCCACTTTTAATATTTCTTGATTTTACCGTGCTTTTCTGCAAATATCGAAGTGTACAAGCGTAATAAGCCGTCTTATCGCAAACGTATACTAAGTTTTTTTATTCCTCATGAAGTGATTGTTCATATTGTTTTATCAGAAAAGCCTAAACTGTCTTTGGTTCTTGCCTAGAACTTCTTAAACATGAAAGTTTTAATTTGTAAAAAGCAATCACTAAAATTCAAACGTGGATTTAGTCTAAAATCTTTGTTATTTTTTTCCAATTTCAGTAAAACTTCTTTGGGCAATGGTCTTTAAGATAGCATGAATAGATTTAGAAAAAATTTTCACAAATTGAAAAATTGAATTTAATTACCAAAATACTAGGCGCATTCGCCAAAACGTAAAATAGCCCTTCATTATTTAGTTTAAATAGTTTAAAAAGCAGATTTTTAGAAAATGTTTTGCGGTTATCGCTCCACCCAGTACTTGAGTTTACAGAAACTGTTTCTGAATTCAAGATTTCTTTCACCTCTCTAACACTGGAATGTAAAATTTTCTTAGCAAAATCGAGTTTATTTTCAAGTGAATCTACATTGCTATTTAAAACGTCACTTTTGACTTTTCGTTTATTTAGTGGAAATAATTTCAATTGTGGTAAATTTAATACAATTGTAAAAAGTATGAGCATCACGAACATTAAGTTGTACCGGTCTCCGGCCAAATTCGCTATCGCTCAGCCTCCAAACATGGCCGGCGACCGGTAAACGTCCTTACTGTTCTTGATACTCAATATAATATTGCCTCGTGCAGTACTAATTTTGAACACCAATAATAATACTATTAATGTTTTAATAAATCGGACATTTTCTAAAAATCTGCTTTTTTAAACTATTTAAACTAAATAATGAAGGGCTATTTTACGTTTTGGGAATGCGCCTAGGGGTACTTTGTAATTAAATTCAATTTTCCAGTTTGTAAAAATTTTTGTAAATCTATTCATGCTATCTTAAAGACCATTGCCCAAGGAAGTTTTACTGAAATTGGAAAAAAATTAACGAAAGATTTTAGACTAAATCCACGTTTGAATTTTAGTGATTGCTTTTACAAATTAAAACTTTCATGTTTAAGAAGTTCTAGGCAAGAACCAAAGACATATTAGGCTTTTCTGATAAAAGAATATGAACAATCACTTCATAAGGAATAAAAAAACTTAGTATAAATTTGCGATAAGACGGCTTGTTACTCTTGTACACTTCGATATTTGCAGAAGAACACGGTAAAATCAAGAAATATTAAAAGTGGCATTATCTCAAAAACGGCAACACTTGGTATATGGGTATGTTTGCTTAAATCGGCTCAAAATCACGTATTCTATCACCCCTTTAAACCTTTGCATCGATGTACCAAACACCCTGTATAGTTATCATAAATTGGTTGCCTTGAAAACCAGGTGAAAGCGATATGTCACAGGTGTACCGATAATGGAGCTTCCCTTTACAATAAATGATCTTGAATGTAGACAAGGTGACCGTGTAATTTCAACGAGAATCGAATTTTTCGAACCCTTATGTTGATATCAGTATTGCGGAAAAATCTAGAAGAGTCCAGAAAACGAAAAATAAAAGTCCTAAAGCAATTCCAGCTATAAGTTTAATGGAAATCAGTTTAACTTACCACATTGCCGCATATGTTGATACGAAAACTTTATTTCCGAGATCTTATTGAAGATAGTGCTTAGTTATAAAAAATTAAACAGAGAATTCCAAAGCACGTGTTTATCAATTCAATGCCTTTTTGAAAAGATGTTATCTTATATATTAGATTTTAGTTCTACCACTAGATGTCATAACTTTTTATGAAAGTTATATGATTATGTCATTAAGTTAATTTTAATGTAGAAATAAGAAAATAAAGATTCATAACGATTAGTTAAGTAATTATTTATACCCACAAAATAGAAAATTACAATTTCATCAGAGAGTACATAATAAGAATGATATACAACAGTCAATGGCGTAACATAGGGGTTTTCCTTAGGGTAAAATTATTTTTTATATTGTACAAAACTTACAAAAAATAACTATATTTAAATCACGCACGTCACAATATACAATTATGGTTTTCTTATATAACACCAAAATTGTAGTTATTGTTGTATTTCATAAATTCTAAAGTTCTAAGCAGTTCGCTATTTGTGCAACGATAAATATGAAAGTGTAGGTGATTACTGATTACTGTAAAAGTAAAAAATGATAAATACATAGAACGAACTGAATTCTCTTGCTCAAAGCTTATCTAAAATCAACATAAAATCTGCGAATTCATCATTGGTTACAACAAAATTATTCGATATTGAAAAATTTAAACGATCATTAAATTTTATTTCTTTATTTAAGTCTTTATTGGTTTAAATACCAAGATAAAAAAAACATCGGCTTACTACCGTTAAACTTTCTGAAACGAATTTGAATATCATAATTTTTTAAATCCTATCTAACAGACAAGATACTCACGTACAATATAACAATTTTAAATCGGATACTTCACTAGTTACGTCGGGAGTCCCACAGGGATCTAACTTAGGTCCTCTTTTGTTTTTGTTATTTATTAACGATCTGCCTCAATTACGATGGACGCTGATGATTTAAAAATGTTTTCTGTTATTAATTCTATGAATGATTACGATACACCTCAAATGCAAATCGTGTAACTATACAGGGTTCTTCATTTCATCTCCCGTCTTTTGTACCTTAGTTATTATTTAACTTAAAGTTTTAATATTTTGCACACTTTATGTGTGACCTAGGGAGCATTTTATGAAAATGTGATTGATTATACAGGGTGGTCCAAAAAAGTGTGACGTCATAATGGCATATTTTTTTAAATACATGACATACTTTATATTTTTTGCAAATTTAATCGACTTCCATGATAGTCTACATAACACTGGCTTTAAAAATGGTTAAAAATACCAATAGTGGCTCGTTTTCAGATAATAAGCCAGGTTCTTTAGCACGATAGGCCTTATTTAGCCTGTTCAGGTCCACAATCATAAAAAACACATTAAGTAAGCTTTAACAATCAAACTGACCCAATTTGGGGATCTAAATTATACAGGGTGTTCAAGATTTACTGTCAAACTTTTGAGAATTTAAAGATCTTTTTCTTTCTTATTTTACATATAATACCCTGTATAATTTGATGGCATTCGATGCGGAATTTGAAACAAATTTTTTTTTTTAATATATCCCTATCAAGATTCCTAACGCTTTAAAAGATATACGCCAAAAACTCGTTTTATTAACTATTTCATTAGCAATTTTAATAAAAAAATATAAGGTGGCTGAAATCACTCTAATATAATGAGAGCTATTTTGACAGTATTTCATGACATTTGTTACTATTGTAAGTTCTCGTTTAAAGTGGTATGCTTCTAATTGTGCCTTTTATGATAAAATACAGTAGGGAAGAGCTTGTGGATATGATGTTCATATTGGGAGAGTCCCAAAAGAAGTTTTTTTGCGAGTCGGCTTTATGCAGAGGGTTATCCAGAACGACGGCATCCGGACAAGCGTAGTCTGAAGAATTTATTGGAGAGATGCAGGCAAACGGAAAAGTTAGAATACCTCAAACTAATTCGAAATAAACAGGTTCAAACAGAAGAAAAGGAATTGGGCACAGGATAAAATAAGGTTCAGTTTTGACTTTTTCGATAAGGCTTTGTTTTGCGATGAGGCCACCTTCCATAAAAACGGATTTGTTAATGGGCATAATTTTCATTACTACTTGGACCACAACCCGAGGATATTCAGGCAGATCGATAGACAACAAGATGGTCTATTAATGTATGGGAGGGAATCATTGGAGACCATATCATTGGTCCGCACTTTTTCAACGGCCATTTAAACGGGGACATGTATCTAGACTTTTTACAAAATGAGTTGCCCCGTTTGTGTCAAAATTTACCGATAGAAATAAGAAATGCAATGTGGCTGTAACACGCTGGAGTTTCAGCACGTTACTCACTGCGAGTCAGGAACCATCTGGATAGAGCCTTTACAAATCGCTGGATTGGAAGAGGAGGGCCATGTAATTTGCCGCCACGGTCTCCGGACTTAACTAAGTTATACTTTTTTTGTGGGGCTACGTTAAGGAAACCACCCCTGAAGACATTCAACAAAGAATACAAGATGTATTTCGAAAAATTACACTTGTTGTATTAAGAACAGTGGCAAGGTCTTTCAATACACGTTTCGATTGTATTTAGAAGAAAACGGAAGACGGAAAATAAAAAAAAAATTATTTTAGTAATTTTTTATTAGTTAACAAACCTAAAATAAGTGTTTTTAATTATGTGTTTAGTTCAGTTTTGGTTTGTTCTTAAGTGTAATTAAAATAAAGTTATTTTAAGTTAAAATTGCTACAAATATCATGCAATACTTATCAAAATAGCCCTCATGACATTAAATGATTTAACAGTCACCTTAGTTTTTTGTTTTATTAAAATTGCTAATGAAATAGTTGATAAAACGAGTTTTTGGCGTATATCGTTTAAAGCGTTAGGAATTTTGATAGGGACATATTTAAAAAAAGTTTGGTTTTTTCATTCCACATCGAATGCCGTCAAATTATACAGGGTGTTGTATTTAAAATAAGAAAGAAACATCTTTAAATTTTCAAAAGTGTGTTAGTAAATTTTGAACACCCTGTATAATTTAGATTCCCCAAATTTGGTTAGCTTGATTGTTAAACCGTACTTAATGTGTTCCTGACTTATTATCTGCAAACGAGCCACTATTTGTATTTTTAACCATTTGCAAAACCAGTGGTGTACAGCTGATTTCTTTAACATTTTTTTTGTCGACGTTATCTAACCGATTTCTGTACAATTTTAGTGTTATGTAGACAATCATGCAACTCAATTAAATCTGCAAAAAATATAAGGTATGTCATGTATTTAAAAAAATATGCCATTATGACGTCACACTTTTCTGGACCACCCTGTATAATCAATCACATTTTCCTAAAATGTTTCCTAGGTCACAGATAAAGTGTGCAAAATATTAAAACTTTAAGTTAAATAATAACTAAGCTACAAAAGACGGGAGCTGAAATAAAGGGCCCTGTATAAATGGTGTATTAGTAATGGATTACAACTAAACATGGGTAAATGCAAAGCGGTTACCTATTCCAGAAAACTCCGACCTATATATTATGGATATGAATGTAACTCAGTATTATTTAATCGTAGTTCTGTTATAAAAGATCTTGGGGTTACTTTTGATTTCAAACTCTCTTTTAGCGATCATGTTTCTTCTATATGTAGTTCTGCTATTAAAACTCTTGGATTTTTAATTCGTAATTGTCGCTCATTTACTAGCACGGTGGCATTCAAATCTTTGTATACAGCTAAGTTCGTTCGAAGCTTGAGTATGGGGCGTTAATTTGGTATCCCTGTTATGAAAAAAAGCATCATTAGAAACAGTACAAAGAAAGTTTGTCAAATATTTATCGTACAAAGTTGATGGAGCTTATCCGGAAATTGGTACTGACACAACAAGTTCAAGTTCAACAAAGTTTATTAGAATTTTTATAGTACATAACATTATATAGTATTTACAATACATATTACAAGATATAATAAAATAATAAAATAAAATAAGTAATATTGTATTGTGTATTGTTGATGGTGCGCTGCTCAGGATTCTTCAGCGCATGGATTGCGTGGTCGTTGGGATTCGTGATTGTGTGGTATGCCTGTTGACATCATTGTGTTGAGATTTGTGGTATTTAGAAAAAAATAGCGTTGTAGTGGTTGGTGATGCTGTTGGTGGTGTGGTTGTTGTGTGGACTGTCCTGTTGTCGCTCGGTTGTGGCTGATGCTGTTGGTGCTCTGAGTATCTGAAATAAATAGAAACTTGTGTTAGTTGTGTCAATACATTATCGGTGTTAACAGAACAGAATTAATACATTGTCGATACTGTATACTTAGTTAGGGCACCACTCTTCGCTCCGGACCTTTGTATGATTACCCGAAAAGGCCATTCACCTCTGAACCGTGCGTAAGGATTACTACCCACAGGTCCATCGCAGTTTGCGCCTGAACGAGCGCCGCTACCACCTTACGGGTGACAGGTAGGGCCTTCTCCATATCGAGACCTCCGAGAAGGCCCAATATGGCGTCGAATCCTAAGGGGTTGGGCAGGCGGAGTAACGATAGCGGCGGGAGCTGTTCTCGGTACTTCCGCGTTCTCAACCTTGCCTGCTGTCGCTCGGGCGTAACTGACGCTGGTCCGTGTTGTAAAAGGCGCCGCCGTCGACGGTGTCCTCTTCGGTCGCTCTGGTACTTCCGTCTTCTTCCGTTGTGGAGGCCGAGAGAACTTCGGGCAGCCCCTGTAGCTAGCGGGGTGATCCCCCACAGTTAACACACTTAGCCCGGTCTGTACGGGGTTTCGTGCATTCACTGGAGTGGTGATCTCCGGCGCACTTTACACAGCGTGCTGCCGCCCTGCAGCAACGCTGTGCGTGACGGAAACCTTGACACCGGTGACACTGCCCAATTCCAGATTTCCGCCGCAAATCCTCTACAGTCACGCGGAGGCGGGCGACGTGCTTCACCTCCCAGATCTTCTTGTTATCTTCCTCGGTCGGCAACTCTACCATCACGAGGAAGATCGGGCGTCCTTGCTGCTTCATCCTGTAAACAGAAAGTACATTAATGTTTTGCATTTTTAGCTCTGAGCTAACGTCAATCTCGGTTAGTTCTACGGGCACGCCACGTATCACCACCTTAATCAATCGCTCGATCTTTGCCTGATAAGTGTGGTACGGAGTATCACACTTATTCATATACCTCATCAGCCTGCCTCTGTCCTGGAGTGAGGCAGGCTGAATCCGGATTCCCTCGCTGAAGGCCTTGGCTCTCGTGAAGGCGATCCGTGGTCGGCCCATTTCTGGGGAGAACGCGACCCAGCTCTCCTTTTGACTAAGGATTACTGGAGGCACTTTCTCCCTGGTGTCCTCTTGTGTCGTCTGCTCCATTGCTGCAGGGCTGTCGGTGAAGGGTTCCAGGGCCTGGAATCCGTTGTCCGTGGGCGGCAGCGTAGACGGGCGAACCTTCGGGGTCTTCTTCGGCTTCTTCTTTCGCAACACGAAGTCGGTCTGGTAGATCCGTGGCGGGCCTCTTCTTCGGTGTTGTCGGTTGCGGCTGCGGCGGCGGACGTGGCCGGTGTATCTTCTAGGGGGGGGGGGGGGTGATGCCTTCTAACGGTGGCGGTCGCGTCTTCTTTTGCCGCCTCCTCTTTTGTACGGTGGCGGCAGGTGGCGCGTCGCTGCTCTCTCTCTCGAACGGTAGATCGAGCAGTGACGGTATCGCTGGCGGTATCCGGAACTCCTGGGACGTCGTCGGTGACAGCTCTCCCTGAGCTGCCCGCTCCTCTAGGAACTGCTGGTAGTAGCGCCTGTTGTAGCTCGGCTCCAACATCGTGAAAACGACGTTATCTTTTTTTTTCAAATAGGCTGGCTAGTCTTATATAAAGTTGACCTTTTCGGATCGAGATCTAAACCTCGAATGGTACTGAACAAAACACTTACTTGAAAAATATGATGTAGAGTCATTAGAAAAGAGGAGGGTGGTCAGCAGTATTACATTCTTGTGCAAGCTTTTACATGGAAAAATTTATTGCCCGTATCTATTATCTTCTCTTCAGTTTCATATTCCACGTTTCTCGTCTCGATCTTTAGTTACCTTTAACTGCTCTACGGTAAATACTAATATTCTACTTAAGTCTCCTGTATTTGTTATGTATAAAAACTTCAACAATATTTCAGATGTTTGTGATATTAATCAATGCATTATTACTGAAATCAAAAATGTCTCTCGCTAGTTACAAGATTAAGATCAGTGATAGAATTCTTATTAGTTAGCATCGTAGTCAAATTGCGCATTTCAGTGAAAATTGCACACCTAACATTTTCGACCAATTAAAAGCCTGTATTTTTGTATCGTTACCATAGCAACTTACAAAATTTCCGGAAATTTTTCTCCTCGGGGCAACGAGCATGAAATTACATTGGAAATTTTTTGACGTTTATAGCTTAAATGACATTTACAGTTAACTTTAGATTATGTCGAATTTATTCTATAAGTTACCAAGTAAAAATCATTTATTAACAGTTTACCATATAATATGTAAAATTCAAAATTTACAAAAACACATGTTGTTACTACGTTAGTTATTATATAACACAAACAACTATTTTTAACTAAAGCATCTAAATGTTGTTGAGATTCCTTAGCTACGTCCTCTGTCTTTAATGCAGAATATAAAAGCGAACATTCACTAAAATGTATAAATTGTCTATGTTTCATAAAATATGCAGGGTGTGGCGCGAAGATTTTTGATTAAAAGTAATGGCGGATACAGTTATGTTAAAAATCTGAAATTACGAAGCTGTAGGTTTTGGATGGCGCTGAGTTCAAATATAATATTGTCCTGAATGTGGCCCTTCCGGTTATACCGGAAGTAGATGTCAACTTTGTTATTTTAAATAGAACCTAATATTTTTTATTTTATTTTCGAATTCTACATGAAATTCTAGATAAAATTTGTGCACAATACCCTATACCAAAAATGAAGTATTTTCGAGATATTCGATTTTCTTTTAAATTTTGAAAAAATCCTAGTCCACATTGAATAACGATATCTCCATTAATAACCAAGCTAGTCACGTGAAATTGTAACCAATAAAAAAACAAGCGCTTGCCCGTTAACTCCATATATCCATCTCATTGATATTTCATACAGGGTGTTTTAAACTTAGCCACCAACATGCACAATTTAAATCGTTTAGAAGTATTTTGTATTAATTTAGTTAGATAACTTACAAACAAAAATAGCTAAATGTAATATTAAACAAATAAAGTTTTATAATAAGTGTTCAAAATTAGCACCATCTACTTCTAAACATTTATGAATACATTTCATTAAGTTATGTCTGGTAATTCTGGAAATATGGTCGGATGTTAGAGAATTAAAAGCAAGTAAGACTCTCTGCATCATATCTTCCTTTGTTGTAAAATTTTCCGCTGTATTTTTTTAAGCCAATTCGTTTGGTATCGGTATTCCCTATACCTAAATCCAACCACTTTTGAGATATTTCGTTATCTTAGTTAAAACATAACAACACTTAATTATTTCAACATTAGTAAAAGGTAGGCCATGGCTGTCAAAGATTTGATAGTTAGAACGTTAATTGTTTATGTTGTTTTAACAGTTTTCTTTACCAGTTTGTATTTCATATTAAATAATGGCAAATGTAGGATTTACTAATGATGATTTTTTAAATCTTATTATTATTTACGGCGAGTGTAATAGAATTGTTGAACGAACTTGCCGTATTTTGCAGAAAGATATCCAAATCGACCAAAACTGCCGTCAGTTTGGTCAATTTAATACAAAAATTAATAAAAATAAACCACTAGTGGATAGTGACATAAACGAAATTAATGTTTTGGGTTATTTTACGGCCTCTCCAAATGCCTCCATTAGAGATTGTGATAGAGATCTTACTTTGTCGACGAGAACAATTCAACGCATTTTAAAAAGGGTAGAATTCTGTGAATGGTTTTTAATGAAGACCCAAGAGGATGAAAACTTCATAAAAAAAGTTATATGGCGTGATGAAGCAAAGTTTAGCAAAAATAGATTATTTAATCGACATAATTCCCATTTTTGGTCTAATGAAAATCCACATGTTAGTAGAGAACGTTATTTCCAAGCTAGTTGGAGTTTTAATGTTTTTTGTGCAATAAAAGACGATAAAATTTTAGCATTAAAATTTTATGATGAAAATTTAAATAGTACAAGATATTGCCACATTTTAGAAGAATCCATACAGCATATCAGCTAGATGGAGCATCTCCTCATAACTTTGGGTCTGTTGTTCAGCATATTTACGACATGTTTGATGATAGATGGATTACCAATCAGGGTCCGTTTCGTTGCCCAGCTCGCTCTCCTGATTTGGCTCCTCTAGATTTTGGTATTTGGGGTTACATTAAAAATCAGGTATTCTCCAAACCTGTTACGACAAAAGAAGATATGATGCAGAGAGTCCTACTTGCTTTTAATTCTCTAACACCCGACCATATTTCCACAATTACAAGACATAACTTAATGAAAAGGATTCATAAATGTTTACAAGTAGATGGTGCTAATTTTGAACACTTATATAAAACTTTATTTGTTTAATATTACATTTAGTTACTTTTGTTTGTAAGTTATTTAATTAAATTAATACAAAATACCTAGTCAACGTTTTTAATGATATCCACAATTAATAATCCTTTCAGACTATTGGTTACTTTTCAGAATTAATAACTTATGAAAAAATAACAAAATATCACCTTAAATAATGGAAATCATGGCCTACCCTTTACTAATGTTGAAATAATTAAGTGTTGTTATGTTTTAACCAAGATAATGAAATATCTCAAAAGTGGTTGGATTTAGGTATAGGGAATACTGATACCAAACGAATTGGCTTAAAAAAATACAGAGGAAAATGTAATAAAATACGGGGTGTTCTGTTTAAAGTAAGCAACTCATAAATAATTTAATTTGTACATGTTGGCGGCTAAGTTTAAAACACCCTGTATGACAATTTCACGTCACTAGCTTCGTTATTAATGAAGATATCGTTATTCAATGTGGTCTAGGATTTTTTCAAAATTTTTAAATCGAAATATCTCGAAAATACTTCATTTTTGGTATAGGACATTGTGCACAAATTTTATCTAGAATGTTATGTAGAATTCGAAAATAAAATAAAAAATATTAGGTTCCATTTAAAATAACAAAGTTGACGTCTACTTCTGGTATAACCGGAAGTGCCACATTCAGGACAATATTATATATGAACTCAGCGTCATCCAAAACCAACAGCTTCGTAATTTCAGATTTTGAACATGACTGTATCCGCCACTACTTTTAATCAAAGCTCTTCGCGCGACACTCTGTATGTAGTACTTTGAAACAATCCTATTCTACTGTAATCTACGAAGAGCTCCATATTTTTTACACACAAGAAGCAAATGATGTTTGATAATCCCAAACAAATTCGGTGAATAAATTTCTGGTCCCGCATTCTTCTAATAAATACGTTAAAAATTTTAGGTTCCGATGATACATTTTAATTTCACTAACTTCATTACAAAACTTGCTTAAAACATATTTCGTAAATCGCTCCATTCTTATAAACTCTACAACATAACGAATTTATTCAGATAATTTATACTCAGGTAACGTCAAATGTTAGAATTATTAGCTTTGACATGAATTCCATGGCCTTCTATACGTTTAACTACAGTGAACTAACTGATTATCTGTATACTCTGCCCGTTTTGGAAAAAACTTATATTTTGACGACTATATAGTAGATTAGATTCATTAAAAAAAGAAAAATTGAACCATTATAAATTTTCTGTAAAAGTTTTATTTAACTAAAGTACATAGATAACTAAGAAATTATGTCTCATCGAAATAATAGAGAACTATTATTATACTACAGTCAAACTCACTTAAGACGAGCACGGATAAAACGAGATTCTGGATATAACGAGCGTTTCGTAGGTAAATGATTGAAATTGTATTAGTTTACGTACTAATTTTTCTCGCTTATTACGTTCAGGGTTCACGGTAAAGACGAGCAAATTTCAAATACTAAAAGCCGTTTGAAGTAAATATTTGTTAAGAATTGTTGGGATTTCCGTAATTACGTTTCACAGAAAAGACGGACACATTTTAAAAGACTTAAAATAGATTAAAAGAGATTACCTACTGCTTAGAATTCGCTTATGCCTACCGGCTTACCAACTGTACACATTGTACCTGTTTTACAAATGAATGCAAGGTATGTAGTTTCAGTTGTTGCTTTTGCAGCAAGACATGAGGTTGAAAAATTGCTTCAATAAAACGCAAAGCACTTTCAATTCGCGAGAAAGTTGAGATAATTTGGGAACTAGAAAATGGCGAAAAAAATTCCGCGCCGTGCGAAAAATATGGTTTACCATCATCTACCATGTCAACATTGTGGAAAAACAGAAAAACTACACTTGCAGCATTCGGAAACAATTTAACTGACGTGAAAAAATTAAATAAGTGTACTAGAGATGATATTGATAAAGCGCTAATTGTGTGGTTTAAAAACCAAAGAAGTGCCGGTTTACCCATTAATGGGCCCATTTTAAAAGTGCAGGCTGAGAAGTTTGTGGAGCAATTAAATTATACAGACGTTAAGTGTAATAATGGGTGGATTGATCGCTCTAAAAACCGCAATAACATTGTGTATGGAAAAATAAATGGTGAAGCGAAATCAGTGGACACTAACGTTACAGGTGAGTGGCTAAAAAAGTGTTTGGCCGGAATTACGACGAAAATTTAAAGATGAAAATATGTACAACGCCGACGAAGCCGGATTATTTTTCAATTTAACGCCACATATCACTTTAAAATTTAAAAATGAAAAATGTATTGGTGGAAAAATGTTGAAAAATCGTCTCACTGTTTTAATTTGCGCCAATATGACGGGGAGTGACAAAAAAAAATTGTTGGTAATCGGAAAATCACAAAATTTTCGCTGTTTTAAAAATGTTAAGTGCCAGTTGACTACACCTCTAACAAGAAAGCTTGTATGACATCTACAATTTTTGAAGAGTAAATTAGAAAATGGAATGATAAATTACGACGTAGCAATCGAAAGATTTTATTATTGGTTGATAATTGCCCAGCGCATCCTGAATTGCAAATTTAACCAACATCACCCTTATTTTTTTACCACCAAACACAACGTCTATCCTTCAATCCAGGAACCAATGGGTTATCAAGAGTTTTAAAAATTTCTACCGTCGCTTATTAGTCTTACAGTTAATCGATCGAATGGAAAATAAACAGGATCTTAAAATAAGCGTGTTAGATGCAATTCGCCTAATGAGTGATGCGTGGAATAATGTGAACCCCACAACAATTCAGAACTGTTACAAAAAAGTTGGTTTTGTTTCCGCTGTAAATGAAAGTTTCGAAGTCGAAGACGATCTTCCTTTATCTACTTGGTTAGAAAATAGAGACATCAATAATTTTCAAAATTGCGCGTCCTTAGATGACTACGTAGATATTGATGCCGATGTGATTACTTCGGGTTTAAAAATTGACGAAGAAATTATACAAGAAATTACAGAACGGGAAGCTGAAAGTGATGAAGGTGATGTAGACAGTAATGAGTGTGATAAACCCATGCCTGTTACACTCGCTAAAGCAGGCGACGCATTGGTATTATTGACGCGGTTTTTTGAAGAAAACGGTAGTAGTGAGCAAATATTCAAATCTATAAGTGTTTTAAAAGGTAGTCTCAATGATGTTAAATTTAAACCAAAACGTCAGCTAAAAATAAATGAAATTTTTAATAACTCTGTTAATGCTTAAGAGATATTCCGCTTTTTAATGCAGAATAATGTATTTTTATGCGTAATAAACAATATTTTTAAAAATGTAGTATCCTTTTTAATTTTTAGAGTTTCTCGGATATAATGGTTAACGGATATAATGAGCAAAAATTAGGCGTCCCAGAGATCTCGTTTTAACCGAGTTTCACATTTTTATATTATTATTTTTTTTAAATACCTATTTCATTATTTTCTACCAACTTTAGTAAAATGAATTTATCGACTTATTTTTTATTATTTTATTTAACTAAAGTCGTTTAATTATATTTTATTTAACCTAATAATATTACGCGAGCAAATTTCATTGATATTAAATAGTAAGTACTTCGGGTTCCTTGTAAGAAAATATATTTCTACCAACTTTAGTAAAATGAATTTGTAAAAAATTGAGAAATTGAGGTATTATCGACTTATTTTTTATTATTTTGTTTAACTAAAGTAGGTTAATTTAACCTAACAATGTTATGCATGTGAATTTTATTAACGCCGTGCATAGACAATACAAAACGCCGTGTCTAGAGTCCCGTCAAACGGGAACTATTTGCGCTCCCGTTAGCAACTATGACGTCATTATTCGACAAACACAACCGCCGGAACGGGGATTATTTGCGCTGCCGTTAACAACTATGACGTCATTACTCGATCCAATACGGCGTGAAATTTAAGTTGCACCAAATCATCCGGCAGCCATATGTCTTTTTCATAATTCTAAAAATATTAGGTCATTACCTATCCCAGTCATTACTAGCATGCTTTCGTAATAATAATGTATATTAATGACTATTAGTAACAACAAAAGATAGAATTTTCTTCAACTTGATGATGCAAAAACAATAAACCTTTCAATAAAAAGATATTATAATTTAATGTGGGAAAATAAAAAAAAACCTGTTAATGTAGTCTTTTATTATGCCACATGTACTATAATCACAAAAATGAGGTAAAATAAGGACATTTTATATATCACTAGAATTATAACAAATGTTACATAAATACATTTTAGTTGTCATGGTGTTCTTGCTTTTTGGAGCGCAATGAAAATGTAACCACACCAAGCAACCATCGCAACATATGCCTTGTTCATATTTTTCTATAATAGATGAACAAATCTGGCAGCTCCACTCATTTGATATCTTTTTCAGCTTCACTGCATCAACAATTTGCAGAAATGTTTCGGTGGTGAAAAAATCCCTGAAATAGGTAACTGTAAAATAAAGGAATAAACGAGAGGATAATCACTATCAAATAAAGTGTACAATAATATCCAAGCAATATCCAAATAATATTCAAGCATCAGAATATATCTAGTTATTTCCAATTATTCCTGCTATTTTCACTTATTTATACTGTAATTAATTTATATACCTATATATAAATATAACCTGATAATATATATATATATATATATATATATATATATATATATATATATATATATATCGTACTGCCAGAAAAAACATTTTTTTTTAAATAATGCATTCCTCAACCATTTATATTTTCTAACAATTAAAATGAACTATTAGCTTTGCAGAAACTGTAACGAATTTTGCTGAACCTCTCCTTACAAGAGAAGTGATATTTTTTCACTTCCACATATTTCCTGTTATTTCCACATAATTACATAAGTTTTTTAACTAAGTACCTACCTCACAATTTCTAAGTCCACATTTTCATCCATTAAGGAATCGGGTATCTCTTTATCAGCCAGTGAAAATTTGTTTAGCAGGATTCCATTGTGTACTTCCGTTATCACAAGATCATCATATCCAAGCCATTTTAAAATTTTCACTTTCTTCATATCATCAGGCAAATGACTAAATACTTGTGGTAAGCGCATTTTCCTTTTCTTCGGTAATCCTATCATAGTCAAGTCTGCCTTTCGGTCTGCCCCTTTTCTTAATACTTACTGGCATTCTTACTTCAGAGATTGCTGGAACTACAAATTAAAATTCCAACAATACCTAAGCATTATTTTTCCATAAATGTATGTTATTACCTACCCTGCTTCATCTTTGAAGAATCTCTCAATAGTATGTTTTGCAATATCTTTACTTCTTTTGATTTATTAAGGGAAGATACACTTTACGATGCATTGCTATTAGTGTCGCTACCATTTTTTTCTTCTTCCAAAATATGAGACTTCAATAATTGGAGCTATAAGTTACGTGCCCTTTCAAAATAATAATTGCTATTATCACATTGCACTTCTTTCACGTTATCAGTCTTGGATGGTTGTACTATTACCATTTTGCTTGATGAATCAGGAGTTACAGTCTCTGAATAATTCTACTTCAACATTATTATCATATTGCACACTATCTGCAGCGTAATCTGCATCTATCTCTTTTGGAATTGTAAAGTCATCGTCACCTATCAGGGGAATTATACCCACCGAAATTCCCTGCGACCAATAGGACTTTAAATCATTTAGTAGTTTCATTCTTTGTTCGAATAAATTTCCAGTATATTGAGCTGCAAGTTCAGCCAGATCTGTAGAAACAAATAGTGCGTTCTTACGTCGTTGCTGATGTGTTTTCAAAGTTCTTGGTATGATACTTACAACACTTGCTGCTTCTACATTATCATTATAGGTATGCGAAGTTCCTAATTTGTCAATATTGCTGTTATAAAAACATCTCTGATTTTTATTATAATATTTAGAAGTCCATCTAATATTTACTAATGTTTCTTCAAAAAGTGGCTCATTTAAGTGTTTTCTCAAAAAAAAAAAATGTTTACATGGCATTAGCATAGAGATATGAAAAGTACATTTGCATGTTATTATGCTAGTATTATATTTTCTATTAATAACGTATGAGTTCCTAGATATTTCTTCAATGGAAAACGTTTGTGTCTTGGATCTTTCCAGTTCTCCTAAAACATACTTTGACGCTTCCCTTGTTAATAAATCAAAATATTTTTGTTCATCTAAACCCTACGTGAACATATTTACTGGTTTCTTCAGTATTCCATATATAGCCTTGTGATCTCTTTCGTTTTCCATAGCACCAATAATAGTAAACAAACCAAGAATGAAATTCTCAAGACCACTGTCTTTTTTTACCACAGACTTAAGTTTTTGATTGATGCTTTCAAGTCGATTATTGGTTTTATTCAAAAATGAATTGCGAAAATAATTTTCTCCTAAATACCATTCATCTTTGCAAGTATGCCAATTGTTCAGAAAATATTGGTAGACAGCAGGTGGAGTCGTATCTTTCAACAACTGTCTGTGTTCTTCATACTCTTCATCTGATTTTGAATGTATTATGTTCTGTATGATTTCTAAACTTAAATTTCTTTCTTGTTTACTGATATTCAATTTTTCCATTAAGATTTCTCTGTAAACAATTTTCATGGTATGAAAAACGCAAATAATTAAATTTACTTCAGGAAATAATTGTCGAATCACTGTTCTTTCAGATAAATCTTTATCAGTCATGATGCAAGCTGTTTTAACCCAATTTGGATTTTTATTTTGGAATGTTTCTAAAAACCAAGTAAGATTTTCTTTTCCTTCACTTGCTAAAATACATACAGCAACAATTTCCGATTGACAATTACCATCTTCTGCAATTATTAAGAATAATGGTGTGTCGATCTTTAATAATTTATAGGTAGCATCGATTGCCAAGAATTCGGGAAATGTTTCCATAACGCGTTTCATTCCAGACGTTTGAATATATAACCCCCTAAAAGAACTGTCGTTGTCTACTGATACTGACACATCTGCATCTAAAACAAAAGAAAATATATATGATATACACTTACTATATTTTTCCTGTAATAACTGAATGCAAGACTCAAGATTTTCTTTACAAGACGCGGTGCAACTGGCTGCAATGTTTGATAAGTCTTTTAGTGTTAATATTTTGCCTGTTTCTGTATTAATTTTAGACTGGACAATTTTTTTATTTGTTCTCATGTCCATATAGTTTTTGATGTTTTTTTTAGTCACTGGATCAGGTTTTCTTTGTTTAGGTACATGAGCATATAATATCTGGGAAATACAACTGAAGACATTAGACATTATATATTGTTTGAAATAAAAATTCTCACCTTTGAAGTGTCATGATTATGATTTAGTTTAACAGATGTTACCTCTAATGATTGTCCATCCAGAGAAGCTTTGAAACGAATATGTACATTACAGTTTTCTTTGAATGTACTGAAATAAATTGGCCCTTATAATTTTAAACCATATGGAAGCGAATATTGCTGACCGAAATCAGTCACAACTAATAACATTTATACAAACTGTCTGATAGAAAACGGCGAGAGTTAAAACAATAGTTATTTGATTTTAGTGATTCAAAAACGTACAAGAAATGTTTAATAGAGGAAATAGCGAGGGTAGTAGCTAAACATCTAAATTTTTTGAGTAAATATACTTAATCATTTTAGACAATTAGATAAATTTAATCTTATTTTGCTTTTAACACTACACATTAGCACAGTACCTATGTTATTAATTGTTTTATTGACACATCTATTATACTAGTTTTCAATTTTAAATAACTATATTTACCTAGTTTGTCGTTGATTATTGCCTTTCTTTCGAAATTTCTGTCCACCGTGTATGCAAGAGTACATCAACTTTCATTTTCCGCGAAACATGTTTTTTACTTGCTTCTATAGTTCTTGCCTCTCTTTTCCAAAACGTTGAAAACGTTTTTTTAGCAAATTCATTAATTTTTTCCTCTACTTCTTTGTATGATGCAAATGTATCACCAATCTTGAATTCACACATTTTAGAATGTAACTCACTACTAATTAGGAGAAACAATAATGATCATTCACACCACAAAGTAACAAAGTTGTTAACTCTGTGTGTGTTTTGTTGTTCTGTGAACGACCGGCACGGTTTTTATGACGTCATATAGTTGCTAACGGGAGCGCAAATAGTTCCCGTCTGACGGGATCGAACCGTGTGAGTCGTCAAACGGAACTATTTGCGCTCCCGTTAGCAACTTTATGACGTCATAGCAGTTAACAGGAGCGCAAATAGTTCCCGTTTGACGGGACTCTAGACACGGCGTTTTATTAATACTAAATACTGCTTCGAATTCCTTGTAACAAAATATATTTCCACCAACTTTAGTGGAATAAAGTTAGTCAAGAATAATGGTTTGAACTACCACCAGCTGCCTTATTATTATTTTGCGTAAGTAAAGTCGGTATTTTGTATTTTATTTAGCGTAATCTTAACTGGAGTCTTGATCCAAAATTATCTCTCAGATAACAAGCCACATTTCTTTAATTTTAAACATGATAAATTTAAAATATTTAGAATAGAAATTTAGAACAGATTTAGAAGTAAAACCACAGATATTGAAGATATCTGAATGCCTATAGCTGCTTAGATATTAACTAAAGAAAAATAATTGTATCACCCGTATAAGCAAATTCGATATATAACGCAACAAAGAACGTTATTATTTATTATTAATGTTATGTTGACCACCACTATTAGTATAATTATTATTATTTGTAACATTAAATGTACCGGGTGGCCAACTAAGAATGCGAGGATCTTTTTTTGTTTGGCACTTTTTGACGTATCTATAAAAATAAAGTGGTGGGGGGTATTCAAAGGTTTTCTTAAATCCCCCCCGTATCTTCGAAACGGCTAATCCGATTTTAACAAACTTGGGCGCGTTGAAAAGAGCTTTTCTTGGGCTACGAATGTAAAAATAATTGAAGTTTTGTTAGTTTCACATGTCATCGCTAGACATTCCGACAGAAACGGTTAATTTTCGCAAAAAAATTAAATGCATTGGTATGAGTTTTTTTCATGAACAAGTAGCTAAATGATGACTAAACAAGCTCGCGAAAACCGTATCTCGATATCTTGTTCCTAACCTAAAATATCGGCCAAAGAAAACTTTATAGGAAAATCCCTTTAATTTTTATTTTTTTTAATTATATTTTTCTGGAATTGTTTCTATTATATAAGTTGTGGCCCTAAATAGGACCGATCTAAAGGAGGAAGGTTTTTAATGCTCCCGTAAATGCTCGAAATGCTGACCATCACTCTGTGCATTGAGGCCTCTTATGGGTAGACAAAACTGCAGCTTCAATTTCGGCTCTGAATATTTTACCTAGAAATTGCGATTTTAAATGTTTGTAAATTTATTCACCAGAATAAAATCACCCTTTTTGAAATTACTACGGGCAAGTAAGCAATGCTAAAAGTTATACGAAAGGCCTATTTTTTGTTTGCTTAAATGCATATTCACTATGGATACGAAAATACAAGTAATAGAAGCAGGCAATAGAAACAGATACCTAAACAAAACATACATAATCCTCAAATTGTCAATAGTTGTCAATACTTTCGCGTTACTTTGAGCAATTTTCGTGCTTTCAAAATGAGTGTTACGAATAATGAAGGTGTTGATATGCTTGCGGTTTATTTTGAATGTCTTCGGAATGCCGTAGTAGCTAAAAGAGTTTACGCGGCTCGATATCCAAATCGGCGTCCTTGCGATGTAAGAGTTTTTCCTCCATTAGTGGCGAGCTTACGAGCCAATGGTAGTTTTCGGCCTACGTTTCAACGACAAAGAATTGGAAGAACACAAGAAAATGTTAATCGTGTACTAGGCTATATTGAATGAAATCCTCATGTTAGCACAAGAGCATTATCCACTGAGTTGGGCATATCACGGACAACGGTTCAAAATATTTTGAAGGACCATAGGTAAGTTCTAATGGCCATCAAAATATATAGGTATTCGTTTAAACTTTTTTTAATTACTTTAAGAATGCACCCATATCATATCGTTTTGCATCAGGCCTTCAAAGGGGAAGATTTTGATCGAAGGTTAGACTATTGCCATTGGATGTTAGGCATGATACGCGAAAATAGAGAATTTTTATTTCAAATTCTTTGGACCGATGAAGCCACCTTCAGTAGTGACGGGAGAGTCAATCTGAACAATATGCATTATTGGTCTGCAGAAAATCCCCATTGGCAGAATTATTGGGCCATATGTTTTCGAGCAACCCCTAAATGGCAATGTATTTCTTGACTTTTTGGCCAATCAATTACCGTTGTTGTTGGAAGATGTGCCTCTGGAAACAAGGCAAAAATTGTTTTGCAGTTGAATGGTTGCCAGAGCATATTAATGCAGTATTTCAACAGCGGTGGATTGGAAGAGGAAATCTGTTTCCATGGCCTCCGCGATCGCCAGATTTAACTTTCCTCGATTTTTATTTATGGGGGCGCTTAAAGGACATCGTGTTTCGGACTAACATACCGAGAGCCGAAATTGAAGCTCCAGTTTTGTCTAGTCATGAGAGGCTTCAGCAATGTATAGAGCGTGGTGGTCAGCATTTCGAGCATTTACAGGGGCATTAAAAACCTTCCTCCTTTAAATCGGTCCTTTTTAGGGCCACAACTTACATAATGGAAACAATTCCAGAAAAATATAGTTAAAAAAATAAAAATTTAAGGGATTTTCGTATAAAGTTTTCTTTGACCGATATTTTAGGTTTTCGCGAGCTTGTTTAGGCATCATTTAGCTACTTGTTCATGAAAAAAGTCATACCAACGCATTTAATTTTTTTGCGAAAATTCACGTATCTGTCGGAATGTCTAGCGACGACATGTGAAACTAACAAAACTTCAAACATAACATTTATAGCCCAAGAATAGCTCATTTCAACGCGCCCGTTTGTTAAAATCGGCTTAGCCGTTTCGAAGATGCAGGGGGTCATTTAAGGAAACCTTTGAATACCCCCCACCACCGTATTATTAGACATACGTCAAAAAGTGCCAAACAAAAAAAGTTCAGATTATCCTCGACTTTAAAGGTCAGTTATTTTTTTATTAGGTTAATATAACAGAATTCACAGAAACATCACATTTTTAGATTCGAGGTTACAGTTACGCCCCCTAGCGGCCATTTCAGAAACTTAGTAATAACTTTTTTTTGCGCAACCCTCTACGATGGATAGTTTCCCAGATACAGTACCTCGCATTCTTAGTTGGCCACCCTGTACAATTATTATAAGTTATAACTGATGGTTGATTCGCATCCGATTGCACCATTTTTGACACTGAACCATTGGCGCAGCTGTCATTCGGATTACACCGCATCGCTTCAACAATTTCTTTATGATGTCCTATATCCATTTGTAAATAGGGTTTTATGGATTGATTGCTACTACGGCCTGTAATTTTAATCAATTGCTGCTCCCCAACTCCCTTTTTTGCTAAATTGGACACTGGAGTTGCTCTCGCCGAATGATTTGTGATTTTCAATTTTTTTGTGTTAACACCAATCTTCTTCGCAGCCGATTTAAACCATGTTGAAATCGTGTTCTTCGTCAATGGACAACTCTTATACCACCCCATTGAATTTCTTCGACCCTAAAATGGATTTGGAGTTGTAAACAAACGATTGGTCTCTATAGAATCACCTTTTTTTTCCATCATCTTCCTGAATAGACGAACAGGACATATGCTTGGATTATTTATATTTGTAACTAGCCACTTGCTATCAGCTAACTTTTTTGAGCCGCCTTGTCTTGTCTTCGATAAAATGGTATTATACTCTGTGCGACCAGTAAAGTTGCCCAAGTTATCGGTCTCTTCCACAAAATATTCAATACTTGCTGCTGCACCTTCTCCCCCCCCCCCCAAGCTAATTTGTGGGAAAGGATGTGAAAAAACTTAAGTTGAAGATCTTCTGGACAATCTTCATTCCACTGCTCTACAATCTTCATATATACTGCGTCACTTAACGCCGAAGCACTAATCTTTCGTTTTTTTTAATCTTTTTGTAGGTTCCTACGTTTGGCATCACGTGCTGCTCTTGCGTTTTTAAAGGTTATGTCAGAAAACGAATCAAATTTAATTTTTCATAATACATTTTCTGTAGTTTTTTGCAGTTGAATTCCACATTACTTTTACAACACTTTCTTTGTACTCCTCCGAATTTGCTTTTCTCATATTAAATGAATAATCTTCTAGAATACTAGCCAGTTGTTCAACAGGTAACTTTTCGTGTATATTATAAGACTTCTCATCGCAAAATTCTAGAAATTGCTTCCAAATGCTTGTCTTTGATTTTTTGGTATTATCTGGAATCAGATGTTGAACTTCTTTTCTAATTACGTCCTGCTCTCCCAAAACGAGTTATTTCATTAAAAAAACTATAATATACTTTTCACTTTTGACACCACGCACATGAAAAATGGCATATATAAAAAAATATTATCCTTTTGAATTAACATACAAAGCCTACTATTTAAATTTCAACACCATCAAAAGTCGTCATTATCCTAGTATTTTTTTAATAATATTTCGGTGTGAAATTCTCTTACCGAATCCCCCACGGTCTTGAATTAATAACCTGAAATTTTTCGTCGTACACAGTTTTTTTAAGAAAATTATACCGAGTCGCGTGTACTCGGAAAAATTTCCGGTAATAATTCAAGCTCTAGGGAGATTACAAGTGATAATTTAATTTAGTTTTAGATTTAAACATTTAGAAACATGTAATAGGTAAGGTATTTTATTTTACTTTAATAGCGTCATTTCTATTGTTTTTTCTCTTTTTCTCGCTACTGCTGTAAAGTATTGTCCTATAACGGGATCAATCGATCTGTTTGGCATTAAATTCTTTATTATTATTATTATTATGTACAATATTATAAACGAAAAGTGTAAAAACTACTTTATCAACCCAAACAAAATTGCGATTTTATTAAAACTGTACGAGATTACTAAAGCTACCTTTAATTATAGGTGTTGTACAGAGGGAGTATTTACCCACAGGCTGTGAGTATTACATTCAATCATCTAACAACACCATCTATCCAATTAAAACTTACTAATTTTCTCAATGTTAAAGTACTAATTGAATAGATTAATTAGTTCATGAAGCTTTCATGAAATAACTCTCGCCCATTGGAAGGAAAATAAGGATCTTTGGTTTAACGTTCAAAGGAAAGTATTCAATACCTAAAATTTACTCTTGTTTAAACAATTTTATATAATGTTTAACGAATTTCCAGAATTATTTTTAGGATTTACAATACAAATATAAGCATATATCGATTTCGTTACCGTTCCGGATGGAAGCTCATCTTTGTTCGTTTGAAATTAACTGACATTTCCTTCAAAAATTTTATAAAGCGTGTCACGTTACCAAAGGAATTGCTTGTAGATTCCAAGTTTATCAATACATTTAAGCTTAAAGAAACATTTGCGAGGGAAAAGCGAGTAGCGAGAAGTGAAAGTGACAAAAATAAAATTCTTTAACTCTTGAGTACGTCAGTCAATATGAGTGATGTTTTAGTTTGTAGTTCGAACAATTTGGTTGTGTTGATTAATTATTTATTGATTTAAAAAGTATCTTACATTTCTTAAATATTTTATGTATATTTTTATGAATAATAGAAGTAGGAAGTAAAGTAAGTGAAGCTTTTTTTTTCAAACTGAGCGAATCATTACATTTATTTCTATTTGGATCTAAGACTTTTTCCGTACTGAAGAAAACATTTTGTAGCCATTGAGAATTTCTAAGAGTCGCTTCAATGAAGAAAAAAAGCGATTTTTAATTAAAACGATGCACGTATTGGTAATATTTGTTAATTTATCAATAAAAACGTATTGCTGAAGTAATTTTGTTGGAAGAATGTTAAATCAAAATTTGAGCCGGTCGACTAGAAAAACTTCCCCACTGTTGATTATTTGAGGCGATTCCAAATTTGAATACAGTAGCTTTTCAAGTTTTTTAATGTTTGGCCTAAAAACATTACTCTTACTCCTTACTCCGCAAATCCACCATCAAAAATCTTAGCGACATAGAATGTAAGTGCTAAAGACTTACGTTACGTTTGAATATAATGGAGTTATCACACGAACACAGCCGAACAAGCGCGAACACACACACGAACGGACGCGTGAACATGTTCGATAAACCAAACGCGAGCACGCATACGCGGCACTCGAACACACAGGAACACTCGCGAACGCACGCAAAAACTCGCACACTCCCTAATATTGGTGCTCCAAGTTTTTGAGTTCGGTAAGGGCTGCCGGTCACTATCTCCTTTATTTCGTATATACACGCCAACACGTACTAACCAAGCGTGACGTTTTAACGGCTAAACCCTTAAAATGATGAGTTCTAAAGCAGACGCTATACCTCAGGTGAGTACGGCGAGACGCCCACGCTCGCACATCAATTCGTTGATCCGTTTGAAGCAGAGACAAAAATTCGTCAACGGCAAAATCAAGACTAAGAAGAGCAAGATCTGCCGGGAGTAAAATACTACCCCATTCGGATTCCCGGGAGGGCAGGACTTAAGCAACCTCGGTCATCGAAAGTACCAACATTCAGATACATTACTGCAACATACGTGGTATCAGATCGAATCTTAATGCTGTTCACCTACACCTTGAGTAAGTGCAACCGGACATTCTGTATCTATGAGAAACACGTCTCCCCTGGAATCACTGCGTCTCCTAACCCGAAATTCCCCAGATATGATCTACACTCTAACTTCCACCTTAAAGGCGGAGTATGTGCGTATACCAAAGACAACGTAGGTTGTAAGAGGAAATTCTATTGTTGTTTGTATAGGTCTCCCAATGATAATAACTTCCAAGATCTTTTTGATTGCCTTAGTCTGGAAATAGACTACCTCTTATCTCAGTTTTCATCTTGCGATATGTTAATTCTGGGAGATTTTAATGTCCACAACTCCAATTGGCTTCAATTTTCATCTACCACTAATTCCCATAGCGCAGAGGCATTTGCTGCATCCTGTGATCTCACACAAATGATTTCCGAACCCACCAGAATCCCTAACAACCCTAACCATATTCCACATCTCATGGACTTATTCGCTACATCTAACCCACTTGACAATAAAACTAGAGTCCTTTCCCCACTTCGTCAATCAGACCACCGTCTAATCGAAATAACTTCCTCTGTACCCAATCCCACTGTTATCGAAAAACAGATAGAACTGTGCGGTGTTTTAAATCAACTAACTGGAGCGAACTGCCAGACTTTTGCCCTCCTCTTCAAACATTGCTCTTTGAATAACTGAAGTTATCTTGATGATCATTCCCAAAATACATAATTGCGTAGGTCATGCCCCTTCCCAACCATGCTGTAATAGGGCGTGCACTGATGCATTATCGCAAAAGCTTAAACTCTACACCAAGTGAAAATCAAATAAATCTGTCGTAAATCACGCCAACTATATTGTTGCAAGGAATAGTTGCAAAAGCGGCATCACCAAGGTCAAAAAGATGTTTGAGGAACGTAAATGCAAAGAATTAGTCTCATGTCCTTTGAGTAGTCGTACATTTTGGTCATTAGCTAAAGTTATCAGTAAAAACTTTAGTACATCTTCTTTTCCTCCCATGCCGTTTCGCGACGGAGCTGTAGTAGCTGATCCTGTTCACAAAACCAACCTCTTTGTCGATTACTTTGCATCAAATTCTCAATGATTCTGGTAAAATTCTGCCGTCGCCCAAATCTACGTCATACGCTATGAAACCAATCCACTTTCGATATAAGCTCCTAGAATCAATTATCAATAAACTTGACACAAACAAGGCGACTGGCCCGGACGGTATTCCAGCTATCGTCCTTAAAAATGCTACCCCGGGCTAGTACTTGTATTGTCCAAACTCTTTTCGATCTCATGTCATTTGCAGAGCTTCCATCATCGTGGAAGTTGGCAAATGTCCAACCTATTACTAAAAAGGGCGACAAAACCGACCCCTCAAATTATAGACTAACAGCTATCACTTCCATTCTATCGAAAATCATGGAAAAAGCCATCAACCACCAACTACTTTCGTTCCTCGAGTTCAATAAACTCCTAAACGACCACCATTATGGGTGCGTGATCTTCTTGAATGTATCACCCAACTTTGAAATAACAAGTCCGATGAAACTGCCGTAGTAGCTTTAGATATTTCAAAGGCTTTTGACCACGTTTGGCGCCAAGTTCACCTCGCTCGACTTATCCGATATGCTCATCAATTGGATATCCAGCTTTCTAGACAAAAGACGTGTTGTCATTCATGGCTTCTTTTCGAAAGGAACTATTAACGCGGGCGTACCCCAAGGGTCAATGATAGCTCCCACACTTCCTGTTATACATAAATGACCTAATTTCCTCAACAACTAACCCGATCCATTACTTTGCAGGCGACATCACTTTACAATATAGTTCTTCTCAGTTTTCCCACAACAATAGGTCTAGTGAGGACGTTGAAGTGTTAAGTGTTAAAGTTATAAAACTTATAAATCACCCGTCTCTAATGTCTGACCTACAATCTCTTAAGCATAGAAGAACAGTTTCGGTTCTTTCCTTGTTCTATCACTATTACAATGGCAAGTGTGCCTCCGAAATGCATTACCTAATACCTTTGCGGGCCATCTTCGCTCGGAACACTCGGTTGGCATATTCACACCATAATTACGAAAATTCCATCTTGTCGCACTAAACGGGCGCAATCTACATTTTTCCACACGGCAACCAAATTGTGGAATGTACTACCCAGTTCCTGTTTTCCTCCAAACTTTGATTTACGCAAATTTAAGGTAGCCTTTCATAAATATTTCTCGGCAGCCTAACAATATCCCTAACCCCCTCCCTGTGTTCCTGAGTGATTTAGTACATTAGGCAAATCCTAACCTGTTCAGGAATACTATTTGTAAAAAAAAATAGCTGTAAGGAATCGTAGACCTCCACAATATTTGTTAGATTATGTATGTTAAAGGAGGCGGGGGGATATATGTATTATCATCATCATTTTTTTGTCCATGTTGTACAACGTGTGAGCTTGATTGACGG
Organism: Vesta saturnalis; assembly: GCA_036346205.1. Classification (NCBI taxonomy): domain Eukaryota; kingdom Metazoa; phylum Arthropoda; class Insecta; order Coleoptera; family Lampyridae; genus Vesta; species Vesta saturnalis. The sequence goes on from JARFJB010002009.1 coordinate 5,823,897, forward strand.
AAGTGTGACTTTTCTATAAAAAAACTTGTTTTCAGGCAAAAATATATATTATTTTTCTACATAATTTCCTTTTAATTCTATATATTTATTCCAACGGCTTTCCAACTTTTTTTGACGTTCAGAAAAATAATTTGTTGGAAACTCTGCAAAATATGCATCCATTGCTTACATTACTTCTTCATTTGTATGAAATCTCTCTCCTCCGAGCCACTTCTTCAAGTTTGGGAACAAGAAGTAATCACTTGGAGCTAAATCTGGTGAATATGGAGGATGGGGCAGCAATTCATAACCCAATTCAATTAATTTATTGGATGCAGTAACGGACGAATGAGAGGGCGCGTTATCATGATGGAAAAGAACTTTTTTTTGTTTAAATGTGGTCGTTTATTTCTTAATTCCGCATCAAAGCGTGTCAATAAGTTGGAGTAATACTCATCAGTTACAGTTCTACCCTTCTGCAGGTAATCAATAAGGATTACCCCCTGAGTCCCAAAAGACTGTGGTCATAACTTTTTTACCTTTTTAGTGGCATGTTCATCCGCAGAAGTCCATTGTCTCGACTGCATTCTCGTCTCATGTGTGTAATGATTAATCCATGTTTCATCCACGGTAACTTATTGATAAAAGAATTGGCTTGGATTACGCTTCAACTTAACCAAACAGTCGAAACATGTGTATGCATTTGTGCTTCTGTTAACAAACGCGGCAGCCAATCTTGCACTTATCTTTTTCATGTTTAAATATAGATGCAAGATATTATGCACTCGTTTCGTTGAAATACGCACTTCATTAGCTATCTCTCGCACTTAAACTCGACGATCACTTTTTATGATGGAACTGACTTTATTGATTGTTTCTTGAGGGGTAACCGTATTCGATGGTCCTGGACTTTCCGCATCTTCCGTGCCCATATGGCCACTTTTAAAAACAGCAAACCACTTGCAAACCATTCCATGGAACGGAGCAGATTTGCCGTAATATTTGCTTGCTTTCTCTTCCGTTTGTTTGATGTAAAAAATAATGTTTTATTAAAACAGGAAATTCCTTTTTTAATTAAATACAAATCGTGTCTTGTTTGATTGGCTGTCAAACATAAAGCAACTGACGGATTTTCACGAAATTTTGACAGTAAGCTTCTAAAAGATGGCCGAAGTATGCAACATAATTCGTCACGTTAGGGTTGCCAACTTTTGAAAAGTCACACTTACGTCAATCCAGCCCCGTATCGTCTTGCATATGTGTCTTTATTTAATATTATCTTAAATAATAAGATTACAGTATCTAAACATGAGAAAATTTGAAATATATCCAACCAACACTTATTTAGAAGACAAAGAGAAATGATACTTTCTTATTTAAATTTCCGAAAACAGATGGAAGAAAATGTAAGGAATGTTAAGGGTGTTTTATGTAACCACGTTTTTCGTTAAAAGCAATACTCAAACGCTAAATAAATTTTCCAATAAATTCTAAATTTATTCTCGAGATTATCTCTATTTTATGTTTGCAAACATCAAGCAATCGATTTTTTAAGATCTCGAATGAATAACACAAACGGCACTTTACATCACAAAAGTTCTACACTTTTTCGAACAACATTTACGACGACATGTATATGTACAAAAAAAAGTCAGCTTACAATTTTTCCATCACTGTTCTCGCTGTTTGATACTTATAAATTAAACATAAATTAATTTTGACGTAGATGTCATTTTACATTATAACGTTTTATTACAAAAAAAAGCTCGTTTACGACAGTAAAATGATAACATAAATGAAATTTCACTTCTTCGTCGAGGGATAATAAAATTCATTTTTTATACATAAAAAAATGATACAGCCGTATGAGAATACTTCTTTCAGCTTGACAAGTAAATTCAGTTATCTTTCACTTCCTGAAATTTTGTATGTGATATACATTTTTAAAGTTTTGATTGTGGAATTTGATTGTGAATTGAAATAAGCAAGAAGATGAAGGGGAGATTGCAATTAAAATTGTTGCATACAATAATTTTAAATCAATAAATGCCGAAGCTTCTTAAAAGAAAGATATTTTTATATAGAGATACGGTGGAATGCAGTAATATAAATTCCTTTAAAGGTATTGTTGAATTACGTATTTTTTAATATTCGCTAAATTTAAAACATAACTTAAAATTCCAACTTGAAAATTCATTTGATACTTATCACGACTGAGATGGCTAAGTAGAATTTGACATTTCTAATTTGCAAAATGAGTTCGGACTAGGTATGTTTAATATTTAAAAATACCTACAAATACTGATTGAAAAAAACTTGCGAAATAATAAAGGAGGATAAATTAATATTAATTTTTTAAACATAAGTACAAGTCTCAAAATTCAACAGTATTTTATTTTATCACTATATTAATATTTAATTGATGTTTTAATAATCGCAGTTTAACAGTTTACTATAATGTTTATAACTCAGCTCCATATATTCAAACCTTAGGTGTGCCGCAGGGCTCTATTTTGGGTTCATTGTTTTTAATATATATATATATATATATATATATATATATATATATATATATATATATATATATATATATATATATATATATATACAAGATCTCCCAATAGTGCGTATTCGGTCGATAGCTCCTTAGCCATTAAACTTAGAAGATATGTTTAAATACCAAAGTTGTCTATTTTTATAAGGTGCATAATCTAAAAATTGTTTGGTTTCTACAGGGTGTAATATGAAAGCGGTACAATATAGAACTTTTGATTTTTAAGTAGAACACCCTATATATTATTTTATTTTCGATTCTCCTTATAGTTTTACATCTTTTTTATAAGAATTACCTACAAGCTAAATCTTACAGTTTTTGAGATATTTGCAAAGTTAAGTAAAAACTGACATTTTTATGTAGTAATTCAAGTTATGTTTAAAGATAATCTTTGGTATAGGATTTATTCATACATGAGCTTACTTTAATTTATTGTCAAAATTGGATTTCAATATACACGGTGATCACAAAAATTAATTAAATAACATAAATTTGAAAATGCTATATCTTCATTTTTTTAAATGGCACACCCTATATTTTTTTAATGCCTTGACTTCATCTATTAGTTGGGTTTCATTTCTATTAAATATGTTCTATACCTACCTGTAATAGTTTCGGAGATATTTAAGTTTGTTCAATTTTTTTCGTTGATAACACTGAAGAAGAGTAAAATTAGTCGGTCAAAGCAAGCTATGAATACATAAGAAACTAAAAAACATATTAACTGAAATACAAACACTTAAAATTAGAATAAATGTTCAATGTGACCACCATTTTGTTGCTGGCAAACATGACGTCTTTGAATAAACGACAAATTTACTTTTCGTAACGTGGAAACATTTATATTCTGAATGACGTCTCTAATTCTTGCCTTCATATCACTACAGTCGTTGGAGGAGTTTGATAGACTTTTTCTTCAACCCAACCCCAAAGAAAAAAGTCCAGCTTTGTCAAGTCAGGCGATCTTGCAGGCCAGGAGATCGGCCCTCCTCTTCCAATCCATTTGTTTTGAAACTGGATATTTAAATAATTTCTAAGGTTTCTGGTAAAATGCGGAGGAGCACCATCTAATTGCAGCCACATTTCTCTAAGGGTTTGTGAAGGTAAATCTTCAATAAAAGTTTCAAATTCGTTGCGCAAGAAGTTTAAAAATGAATCTCCATTGACCGTGTTTTCAAAAAAATGTGGTCCTATAATTCTTTCCCCAATAATTCCGGCCCAAACATTAAGTGACCAGCGGTGTTGATGATCAACAGAAATTATAAATCTGGGATTCTCAGTATCGTAATACTGGAAATTATGTCTATTAACGTATCCATTTTTTGTGGAAAGTAGCTTCATCAGTATATAAGATCGTGCTAAAATAGTTGCGTTTTTCTAAATTTTTATTTATGGCCCAATTGCAAAAGTTTAATCTATTAACGAAGTCATCCTCCTCTAATTCTTGTGGACATGGTATGGATGATATTTATATTTTTTTATAATTCTATTAACTGATGTTTTTGAAACTCCAACTTCTAATTCCAATTGTCGGCAAGAAACGTGAGGATTTTCAATCACGGATTGAAGAACTGAATGTTCATTACCTTCGTTAATTGCGGTTCCTCGTAATGAATACTGCCTGTTTGCTCGAAACGCTCTTTCAATCTTGCAAATTCTGAAACTTGCGGGTGTCGTGCATTTGGAAATTTTTGCTTATGAATTCGATGAGCTAAAAGACAATTTTTATCGCTTTCACCAAGGACGTAAATCGTATTAACAAGTTCTTCTTTAGAAAAATTCATTTTGTAATTTAGGAAGTAAGTATACAATACTATACAAATATTATCACTGTTTGACAAGTTTCTTCATTTGTTTTCGTTCATCTTTTGTATTACGGTCTTTTGATTAAATTGTTTAATTTTACGATGAATCCTTTAAAAAGATCTCAAATATCTCTTAAAAATGGTCGTTTCATACAATATTTATTATAATTACAATTTATGTATTTCAGTTAATATTTTTTAGTTTCTTATATATTCATAGCTTGCTTTGACCGACTAATTTTACTCTTCTTCAGTGTTAACGAAAAAAATTGAACAAACTTAAATATCTCCGAAACTATTAGAGATAGGTATAGAACATATTTAATAAAAATGAAAGCCGATTAATAGACGAAGACAAGGCATTAAAAAAATATAGGGTGTGCCATTTAAAACAATGAAGAATTAGCATTTTCAAATTTATGTTATTGAATTAATTTTTGTGATCACCATGTATGTTGAAATCCAATTTTGACATTAGATTAAAGTAAGCTCATGTACGAATAAATCCTATACCACAAATTATTTTTTTATCTTTAAAAATAACTGAGATACGCCTACTTGAATTACTACATAAAAATGTCAGTTTTTAGTTAACTTTGCAAATATCTCAAAAACTAAGATTTAGCTTGTAAGTAATTCTTATAAAAAAGTTGTAAAATTATAAGGAGAATCGAAAAATAAAATAATGTATAGGGTGTTCTAATTAAAAATAAAAAGTTTTATATTGTACCGCTTTTATATTACACCCTGTAGAAACCAAACTATTTTTAAATTATTCAGCTTATAAAATTAGACAACTTTCGTATTTAAACTTATTTTCTGTTTAATGGCTAAGGATCTATCGACCGAATACGCACTATTGGGACACACTGTATATATATATATATATATATATATATATATATATATCAGTGTGGTCATAATGTGCAACATATAGAATTTTTTTATTAATCGCTCGTCCAAAATACAGGTACTGCCAAAAGTTGGTGCATGTTTGATAACCATTTTAGGTGCACGTAGAATGGTTCCAAGTCAAACGGTATACACGGTAGGTTAAAAAATATAAAAATTGCACAAGAGTTAAGTACCCTTATTTAAAAAAAATCGGCAAAATGTAATAAAGAAATGTTATTTAGAATTAAAAGTTATGCCCGAATACCAAAGCGTGGTCCTCTAATAAATTTTTAATTTTTTTTTTGTAAACGGTTAGTAATTTGGCTATTTTTTTTGCATTTTACCAAAACATGTTGATAACTTAATCAAAATTAAATCAATCTGGCACAATTTTATTAAAACTCGAGCCTATTTGAAAAATTAAATTAGATTTTTAATATTTTAGGCAATCACTAACTTCATGTTTGTTGCAACGATATTAAACATAAGTTTAAAATTTCGAAAAAAACCTTAACATGCTAAAAAATATGCGTATTACGATTACTGATTTTTACTATGTTAAGATTTTTTCGAGTAAACTTATGTTTAATATCGTTGCAACATAAATTATGATTGCCTAAAAAAAATCTTAATTTATACTCGAGTTTTAATAAAAATTGATTTCATTGATTAAGTTATCAACATGTTTTAAAAAAAAAAAATAACAAATTACTAACCTTTTAAAAAATAAAAATTAGAGGACCACGCTTTTCGATAACTTAATTTAAATACATTTTATTAGATTTTGCCAGTTTGAAATAAAGTACTTCTTGTGCAGTATATTTTGATCTACCGTATATGACGGAACCATTCTACGTATAGACAAACATTTACTATTTTACGAGCGATTAAAATTATTATGTTCACAAATTAACTATATATATATATATATATATATATATATATATATATATATATATGCAAAAATTAATCTTGATCGATTATGTTATGCAGTAAAAGTATCTTGGGGATGTCGTCTGTGTATGTGAAAGGAAAAAAGAAGAACTCTTTTTAGCTAGACCAAGTTTTCGTAAATCTCTATTCCTTTGTCAGGGACTACAATATAATAGTAACAGTATTTTAAAAAAAACCTTAAATAAATATGAACTTACCTCTAAGCGAGTTATAAGGATAACTGAGCAAACAACAAAAATAAGTTGAAAAACATCAAGATTTAAAGGACCGGGCAGCCGGCTTATGGAGAAATGGATTCCGGTTAATTTGCCTTAATTTTTGGGATGTTGAAGATATCGACTTTATGAACAATAGTGCCCATGGGCACAACTCAATCCTATGGCCAGTTTTCAATTTACAGGGTGATGAAGTTGAAAAATGGCCATTTTTTAAAACGTATTAAAATGTAATTTTCATAATGTATTAAGGATTTTTGCTGTAATAGTATTCTAATAACATCAAATAATATTGCTTTGTGTAGAAAAAGTATTATTTGATACAGGGTGATTCAAAAATTACCAAAAAAAATTGTTGATGCTGTGTATTCTACGTTACAGTAGGAATATGAAAATATTAATGTTTGGTCTGAATTTACTTTAGTTGGACTTATTATAACAAGACATAAAAACATTTTATACAGGGTGAGTCAAAAAGTTGATCGACTCTGCAAGTTATTTTTACTACAATTTTATATATTTTGTAATACAAGTCAGTAGTCGACATTGAACCATTTTCAAAAATATATAATTTATAAATTCAATGCAGGGTGATTCAGAAGATATTTAAGGTAGAAAATTACGAAAATTGATTTTTTTTGCGAATCACCCTGTAATGTAATATTTCCTCCGTTAATTTTTCTACTTTTTTTCTTATTGTCTGTAATTTGAGTTTGTTAGTCCCCTATAGAAGTTTTGCGAAGTTACTATGATCAGTTTTTTTATATCGACTTTGTGATGACAAGCCTGCCACAATGTATACGCTTATACCTGAGCTCGTAAATGTTTTTATTTTATTTAATCATTCATAATTTATGTCATTCTAACGTTATTTGTTTAAGGAAACAAATAATATGTAACATATAATATCATCAAATAATGTATTAATAGTGAGCCAAACCTCCGAAGACGCAAATAATGTTAGAGAGCCAAATATCCGAAGACGCAAATATTATTATGTTATTTATCTACATACCTATCTGCAATCAGTTTGAATAAGTAATGTATCTAGATTATAAGTAATCTCACCACTATAGAGGTAGAGTTTCCCGGCGCGCTCTTTTTTAAGTGGTATCCCCAATAGCCTAATCCCTTTTTACCTGGGAAATGCAGTTCTATTTGTAATGAAACAAACAAATACAGGGTGGTCGAACGAAAACTCGATTTTCCGGCTTTATAATGAAAATGTGGAAAATCGCTCGGACTCGATTTTAGTTTGGAGGGGGCCACTTTTTTTCGTGATTGCAGCATTGGCACCTCAACCCTCTAGCAGTGGGGTGAACCAACCGTAAAAAGATAGGGAATGTACCAAGTGTGGCACATTTTTGAAATGGTAATTTTGTGGGGGGGAATTCAGCAATACTAATAATGTTGAACGAAATTCAGATTTTAGCGCCCTCTTGAGGGAAAAATAATCGTTACGTAATTCAAATTGTGACACCTCATTTGAAGGCTGTTTTTATTAGTAATTCAATGCTATAAATAAAAGTATCCAGAAATCACATTTAATAAGTAAAATCAACTAAAGAGGTGTCACTCTTTGAATTATAACGATTATTTTTCACTCAAGAGGGCGCTAAAATCAGAATTTGTTACAATGTTAGTATTGCTGAATTCTCCATAAAATTACCTTTTCAAAAATGTGCCACGCTTGGTACATTCCCTATCTTTTTAGGGTTGGTTCACCCTACTGCTAGAGGGTTGAAGTGCCAATGCTGCAATCAGGAAAAAAAGTGTCCCCCTCCAAACTAAAATCGACGGGTCCGAGCGATTTTCCACATTTTCAAGTTTTCGTTGGACCACCCTGTATATAAAATAAATACTTTAAGGAACGAATACTAACAAAAACAAGAGAAATTAAAGTAGATCATTTATTACATATGGACGGTTAAGAGAACGTAACCCACCATGCAACATGTTCAAAAGAGTTCCGTCTTCGTTAAGATGATGCTGTCACATTCGTACATAGTCAGGGACAACTATGAAATAATAAATATCTACACTCAATAGAAAGCCTCCGAATATTTTCATAACATATCATGCAAGTATTGGATTTAGCTGGAAAAAGTACGTTAATTCTGAGGCAATTTGGATTACCGATTTTTATCATTCTGAATTTTCTTGTATAACTGTGTATTTCCCTGTATAACTCTGTATCGTAGACTAAGGGTAAAAAGAGCTTAACTTTCCTATCTCTATTTTCTTTAATTTTTAAAAACTATGACCTTATAGTCATTCGAAATACCATGAACTTATACTGAAAAACCTAACTGCAATGAACGATCATGTAGGCTGTGAAAACAAATTGTTACTTATTTTGACGTATCTGTCAAAAATAATTTCTTAGCACAAAACATTTGTGTTTCTTATTAACAAGTGTTTTGTTTAAATGTTTCTACTGTCTAATAAATTGTTGTAAAAAGTAATATAATAAATATAATATAATGTTTCGTTCAGTTTCTTATTAATAATTTTTACGTTGGTTAAACTTTATGTTTAAGTGGCTTTTGCAAATAGAGCAAACTGTTATGTGTGTAACAGAAATTATAATAGACGACAAATGAATCGTCTCTATGACGAAGAAAACATTTTACAGCAAGAACTTGCAATTTTGAGACGTGAAGCTTTTGAAAGACCACCTTTGAATATTGATGAAGATAGTAGGGTATGTTTTAATTGTTTTCAAGTTATATTGGTAGACATCAGAGCCATGGAAAATAATCCAATTGTCTCAGAATCAACGTACTTTTTCCAGCTAAGTCCAACGCTTGCGTGATATGTAATGCCAATGAAAATATTCGGAGGCTCTCTATTGAGTGTAGGGTAAATATATTTATTGTTTCAAACATAGTTGTCCCTGACTATGTACGAATATGTCAGCATCATCTTAACGAAGACGGAACTCTTTCGAACATGTTACAAGGTGGATTACGTTCTCTTAGCCGTCCATACGTAATAAATGACCTACTTCAATTTCTCCAGTGTCTTCGAACAGCTGCTACCAGTAATAATGGTCGAACCTATGAAGATATAGATAACTTTACAGAAGAGGAATTTAAATCGTTAAGATCGATTTCCAAAAATAATTTCAACGAATTATATGAGACCTGCCATTTTTTTGAACAAGATGGAAATCGTGTAAATATAACAAGAAAATACTTTTCTCCTAAAAATGAGACACGGTTTATCAGATAATTTTTTAAAAGTTATATTTCAATATCCTTCTCGATAAGTAACTAGTTTAGTTATTAATAAGGTGCGGTTATGTCTAATGCAACGATTTGTACCATATAATATAGGATTTAACGCAATCACCAGAGCCAACTATATAGACAGACATGTCTCTGGATTTACAAACACACTGTATAATCCTAATCCTGACATTCCCAAAGCCATAGTGTATATAGACTGCATATATAACAAACTCGAAAAAAGTTCTAATTTTAGAGTACTTAGACAATCGTACTGCTATTATAAAATGCAGCATTTGGTAAAACCTGAATTGATAGTCGCCCCCGATGGATACATTCTGGCTATTAATGGACCATATTTTTCGAACTTCCGAAACAATGATGCCACTATTTTACAGTATGAACTAAACAATTACATTAATGGAATGAGAGCTTGGTTTCAAGAAGGGGACATTGCAATTGTAGACAGAGGATATCGAGATTCTGTTCCGTTATTGCAAGAGTATGGGATCAACTGTCTTATGCCCCCTCTTCTTGTTAGAGGACAGTCTCAATTAGAAACACGTGATGCTAATTTTGCTCGATATATTACAACCACACGTTGGATAGTCGAATCTCGTAATGGACATTTGAAATCTATATTCAAGTTTTTAAAGAACACTATTTCGATACACCATGTTGCTAATTTAAACGAATATTATCAGATAGCTGGAGATCTTATTAATAAATTCCATCCCCCAATAACCATGCCCGGTACAATACAAATGGCGGAACAAATATTAGGTAATTTGGACGAAGTAAATATTATGCAAGCACGAGTTGAAGCTGAAAATCTACATTTAAGGGACGGTCAGTGGGTTTTATTAAATCACTTGCACGCTCATGAGTTCCCCCGTTTAGATTTACACTATTTAAAGCATCTGACTGGAATTTATCATGTAAACTTGGCAAAAAGTTATATTCAAGACAAACTTCAAAGAGAAGAAACTAATATTCTTCAATTTGACGAATTGGTGGAGGATCCGAACATTATACGAATCCGAGTGTACTCCAGATTTCGTAATATATGTAAATATATGTTGTGGATATCTTTTACAATTGACGAAAATGTCGATCATCAACCTTTAGAATTTCACTATTATTGTACTTGCAAGTCGGGAGCTAGAACTTTAGGAACATGTGCTCATGTGGCCAGTGTATTATGGTTTTTGGGTTATGCTAGATATGAACAAAATATGAGATATCCATCTATTCAACTCTTAAATGAAATTACTGATGCAGCTGAAAGGATGCTGCCAGAAAATATTGATCATGGTCCAGAAATTGTAGAAAATTAAATATTTTCAGTGCCTACCTAACTTTAGTTTATTTCGTTTGTTTCTTCTTTCTTGACTTGGATTAAATTCTACACATGTACTTATTTTTGTTAGTATATTCGTTTCTTAAAGTATTTTATATATTTGTGTTTCATTACAGTAGACCAGCATTTCCCAGGTTAAAGTGGATTAGGCTTATTGGGGATACCACTTAAAAATAGCGCCGGGAACTCTACCTCTATAGTGGTGAGATTACTTATAATCTAGATACATTACACCTATAAGTAACTTATTCAAACTGATTGCAGATAGGTATGTAGATAAATAACATAATAATATTTGCGTCTTCGGATATTTGGCTCTCAAATGATATTTGCGTCTTCGGAGGTTTGGCTCACTATTAATACATTATTTGTTGATATTATATGTTACATATTATTTGTTTCCTTAAACAAATAACGTTAGAATGACATAAATCATGAATGATTAAATAAAATAAAAACATTTACGAGCTCAGGTATAAGCGTATACATTGTGACAGGCTTGTCATCACAAAGTCGATATAAAAAAACTGATCATAATAACTTCTCAAAACTTCTATAGGGGACTAACAAACTCAAATTACAGATAATAAGAAAAAAGTAGAGAAATTAACGGAGGAAATATTAAATTACAGGGTGATTCGCAAAAAAAATCAATTTTCGTAATTTTCTACCTTAAATATCTTGTGAATCACCCTGTATTTAATTTATAAATAATATATTTTTGAAAATGGTTCAATATCGACTACTGACTTGTATTACAAAATATATAAAATTGTAGTAAAAATAACCTGCAGAGTCGATCAACTTCTTGACTCACCTTGTATAAAATGTTTTTATATCTTGTTATAATAAGTCCAACTAAAGTAAATTCAGACCAAATATTAATATTTTCACATTCTTACTGTAAAGTAAAATACACAGCATCAACAATTTTTTTTGGTAATTTTTGAATCACCCTGTATCAAATAATACTTTTTCTACACAAAGCAATATTATTTGATGTTATTAGAATACTATTACAGCAAAAAATCCTTAATACATTATGAAAATTACATTTTAAAAAATGGCCATTTTTCAACTTCGTCACCCTGTAAATTGAAAACTGGCCATAGGATTGAGTTGTGCCCATGGGCACTATTGTTCATGAAGTCGATCTCTTCAACATCCCAAAAATTAAGGCAAATTAACCGGAATCCATTTCTCCATAAGCCGGTTGCCTGGTCCTTTACATTCTGAAATTGACAATTAACAAAAATAATCAAACCCTTCACGACGGTTAATGTGATGAAAAGAAAAAAAGTGATATAGCGTTAAACAAAAGTTTTTTAATTTTTTATAAAATAAAAAATAAATTAAGTTGTAAAAATTTTGGAAAAATATTTGTCTATAATTATTATCATTTTAAATTACGGTTATTAGTTGGTAATGAAAGAAGATATGAATAAACAGTAGAAACACAAATGATAATCATTCTTTTTATTTAAACTGTTTGCATGTGTTAAAACCTCATAAGACTCTAAAAAAACTCTCTTGTAATAACTGGATTCAAAATGTAGAATTTTAATATTATTTAAAATCGGGAAATGTCCCGTATCGATGTGCCGTTCTAGTAAAGCACAACATGGTTTTTTAAGTTTAATGTCACTTTTATGTGACGTTAATCTATCTTTAAGAACCCTAGATGTATGTCCAATATAAGTTAAATTACAATCATTACAAGGTATTTCGTAAACTACTCCAGATTGCTTTAAAGTTTCTATTACATCTAATATTTGTGTGAAGGTTACCAACATTTTTAGTATATTTTTGTGTAAGTCGGATATTAGGTTCATCTCTAAAAATGTTAATGATCTTAGAGGAAACAGTTGTGATGAATGGTATAGCAAAATAAGGAAAAGGAAAGGTATGATTATGTGAAGTGTTATCAAGTGGTAGAATACCAGGGGGTTGATAATTAACAGAAAGCTTAAGAGGACTGTCAAAATAGTGAGAATTAGTACATTCTAAAACACGGGGGTGATTCTGTAAAGTTGTATCAACATCTATCAAATTGCTAATGTGATGGTGATCTCTCACTTCACCAACTTCTGCCAAGGTAAAGGAAACCTCATTATGGTCTCCCACAACATATACCAAATCCCTTCTGAAATGGGGTACAATAGGATCAACCTCAAAATCAGCAGAAAGTCTAACTAATGTGTTGTTAACAATATCGTCTCTAGTAGAAGAAGTATTAGAAATAAGCTTTTAAGTAGTTTGAAAGGATATGAATTTTTAATAAAAATATCGAAAAGATGTTGTAAGTTCTTGTTGATTCAATTTGGATGGCTAATTTTTTGTGCTCTTAAGTTTCTGATCTAAAACTAAATTGATTGTAATTTTTTTATGTTGTAAAGAATGGAAATTAATAAATTGTTGACTATTAGTTGGTTTAATGTACCAATCTAACATAATGGTGTTGGTAGTGTTATCTCTAAGAAGAATCTATACAGTTATAAGGTACTGCACAAACTATGTCATCTACTTATTTTTTGAGGAATGGTAGTTGGTAATCTAATCTTGGTATACAATTATCAAGTAAGTCATCCATAACATATTGTGCCAAAATTGGAGAAACAATACTACCCATTTTTGGGTAGTAATTGTAATTTGTTTGAAAAAATCTCCATTAAAAAGAGAATAAATGCTATCAAAAAGAAATTTAATAATTGAAATAAAGTTACTAAAAGGAATATTAGTATGATCGAAAATCACTTCCATTTCTTTTCGACACTATTAATAACCAATTTTAAATTTTCTATTCTCAGAAATTATTCAAAATTTTCAATTACCAAATAACTTTGTACTTGTTAGCTTTGATGTGATTTCTCTATTCACAAATTTACCAGTTGAATTGGTTATTAATAGTGTCGAAAAGAGATGGGAAGTGATTTCCAATCATACTGATATTTCTTTTAGTAGCTTTATTTCAATTATTAAGTTTCTTTTTGATAGCACTTATTGTCTTTTTAATGGAGATTTTTTCAAACAAATTAAAGGTACACTAATGGGTAGTATTGTTTCTCCAATTTTGGCACAATATGTTATGGATGACTTACTTGATAATTTTATTCCAAGATTAGATTACCAACTGCCATTTCTCAAAAAAATATGTAGATTCCATAGTTTGTGTAGTACCTTATAACTGTATAGATCAACCTTAGATATCTTTAATAGTTATAACTTTAATATCCAGTTTACAGTTTAGAAAGAAACTGATTTTAGTATTCCGTTTCTTGACACTAAACTTCTTAGAGAACCAACTAATAGTCAACAATTTATTAATTTCCATTATTTACAAAATAAAAAAATTAAAATCAATTTAGTTTTAGCTCAGAAACATAGAGTACAAAAAATTAGCCATCCAAATCTAATCAATAAGAAGTTGTGTCTTTTCGATATTTTTATTAAAAATTCATATTCTTTCAAACTACTTAAAAAACTTATTTTTAATACTTTTTCTACTATAGACGATGTTGTTAACAACACATTAGTTACACTTTCTGCTAATTTCAGGGTTGATCCTATTGTACCCCCTTTCAAAAGGGATTTGGTATATGTTGTGGCAGATCATAGTGAGGTTTCCTTTACCTTGGCAGAAGTTGGTGATGTGAGAGATCACCATCACATTAGCAATTTGATAGATGTTGATACAACTTTACAGAATCACCCCCGTGTTTTAGAATGTACTAATTCTCATTATTTTGACTGTCCTCTTACGCATTCTGTTAATTATCAACCCCTGGTATTCTACCACTTGATAACACTTCACATAATCATACCTTTCCTTTTTCTTATTTTGCTATACCATTCATCACAACTGTTTCCTCTAAGATCATTAACGTTTTTAGAGATGAACCTAATATCCGACTTATACAAAAATATACTAAAAAAGTTGGTAACCTTCACACAAATATCAGATATAATAGAAACTTTAAAGCAATCTGGAGTAGTTTACGAAATACCCTGTAATGATTGTAATTTAACATATATTGGACATACATCTAGGGTTCTTAAAGATAGATTAGCGTCACATAAAAGTGACATTAAACTTAAAAAAACCATCTTGTGCTTTGGCAGAACATATCATCGATACGGGACAGTTTCCCATTTTAAATACTAAAATTCTACATTTTGAATCCAGTTATTACAAGAGAGTTTTTTAGAGTTTTATGAGATTTTAACACATGCAAACAGTTTAAATAAAAAGAATGATTATCATTTGTATTTCTACTGTTTATTCACATCTTCTTTCATTACCAACTAATAACCGTAATTTAAAATGATAATAATTATAGGCAAACATTTTTCCAAAATTTTTACAACTTAATTTATTTTTTATTTTATAAAAAATTTAAAAAACTTGTTTAACCCAACTTTTTTCTTTTCATCACATCGACCGTCGAGAAGGCTTTGATTATTTTTGTTAATTGTCAATTTCAGAATGTAAATTTAAATCTTGATGTTTTTCAACTTATTTTTGTTGTTTGCTCAGTTATCCTTATAACTCACTTAGCAGTAAGTTAATATTTATTTAAGGTTTTTTAAAATACTGTTAGTATTATATTCTTGTCCCTGACGAAGGAATAGAGATTTCCGAAAGCTTGGTCTAGCTGAAAAGAGTATTTCTTTTTTCCTTTCACATACACAAACACCCCAAGATACTTTTACTATATATATATATATATATATATATATATATATATATATATATATATATATATATGTTATAGTATATATTAATAACTTGATTATTGACAACATTAAAGTAAGTTGTTTTAAGTAATTAATTGTTATCATGATGCTTTAATTCTGCAAGGCGCTCTCGAGAGCATTGTCACCTGGTGTAATTCGCATAATTTGACAGTCAATGAATCTAAATGCTCCGTAGTTTCGTTCTCGCGTAACCTTAACGACATTATATTTCACACTATGTAGATGGGTTTGTCTTGGGTAGACTTGATATTGTATGTGATCTTGGTGTAGTTTTCGATAAAAAATTGTCATTTTTCGCTAGGCATACAAAAGCCTAGGCTACATAATTAAAAATTCTAAGAATTTTTCTATACAATCTATTATTCTGCACTCTTATGTTCGTGCGAAACTGGAATATGGAGCTGCAGTATGGTGCCCTTTCTACGGTGTGTACATTAGTGCTCTTGAGAAGATTCAAAGACGTTTTCGGCATTACATTAACCAATTTTTCCAATTCCTCCTTTAAAACACATCGAAACAAAGCAGCAATCAGGGATTCGATTAATTCTTAAGTCTTTTTGGTGGGGTTGCGTTTAGAAATTATGTTGGACATCCTCTGCCATAGGTTCTCAATTGGGTTAAGATCTGGCGATTGTGGAGGCCAATCTAGCGTTTAATTTTATAAGCAACTAGCCAAGATTGTACAGATTTAGCCCTATTGCATGGATCATTATCGTCCTGGAAGATGAACTTCTCGTCACCGAACAAATCATTTCTACTGGTTTTAAACTTTTTAGCCTCTAACACCTCAATGTATTTAGTGGCATTTATCATACCAGATGCAACATGTAAGCGCCCAACACATGCAGCAGACATTTTATAATTTAGCGAAAAATTATTTTTCCAACGACCTCTAACTTTTTATTTTGTGGTGCGACATTGCCGAATTATTCGAAAAATATAAACATGTTGGTCGCAATTAGGTTTAACAAGATAATTCCCTAGGTGAGTATCACGATTAATTAATGAAACGTATTTTGCAGTGATGTGGCCAAAGGATATACTTAGACGACACGACGACCAAATATTGGTTATACTATACAGGGTGATTTTTACAAAGGCGCTAATTTAGTAAATTTCAAATTGCGTTTTCTCTTTTTTTTTTCAAATAGAACACTCAGTACCTATATTATTCTAATTTTGATGTCTCAATTCTCTACATTTTTGTGAATTAACGTATGTCTCTTAAGTTTTGGCACAAATTATTATATTCAGGTTGTAGGTAGCGGTCCGAGAAAATGTTATTATTGCAACAAACATTTTTAAATGTTACCGCGATAGGAAAGTTAATTAATGGGGAACATATTTTATTAAATATTAAGTCGTTATTTGAGCATGGTTTTCGGGATATTTTTATTTTTGTAACTAATATTTGGCTAAGGGTTGAAAAACATGTTTGAGATCTAACTAGCAGGTGTACGCTTAAAAGCTGCTTTACTGAAGGGGCGTAACGAATCATTGGAAATACTTAGGCGCATATTCTTGATGTAAAACTGTCACTAGTTTAGTAAGTAATTATGTCGGTACACACTGCAATCAAAGACGTCTGTGCTTGGTACGTTGAAACTTGAATCCTAAATGTAACACTTGTTACGGACGAATGCATGTTTTTAAAATTAAGATGTCGTTCCATAATTAATATGAAACTGTTCCTACATAATAATGTTTTGTTTTTTTATTACTTTTGAAAAATGGGTGTTGATGGCGGGAGTAAATATAGTTTTTTTGAAATCGAGCCAGATCAATTTTGGTTAATTAAATACCTTCGTTGTATACAGTTTGTCTTTAAAATATTTCTTGTGTGTACATCTTCCTTTGAAGCCAACGCTAATTTGTCTTTTTTAGTTTTAGTTTTAATGTGTTTTTTCAAATATTAATCTATAAATAACAGTCCCTTTTTGAGGTTAAACGGCGTATGTTAACGATTTGTGTGTGTGCTCAATTAAAGGAATATATAAATATATATATATATATATATATATATATATATATATATATATATACAGTATGTCCCCGGATCGACTTTAAAAGAGGGAAAATTCTCTTATTTTTGATTTCTCAGAAAATTTCATTCTTGATGATTTGCCCTGCTTGTTTTCAAACCCCCGAAACACAATTTACTTTCTATTTTACTCGTACGGTTCTCGAGATAATATCATTTTTCTTGAAAAATTGGACTTAGCATGTTTTTCCTAATTTTTAGAAGTAACTTTAGTAGGCGGATTTCATTGAAAAACACCACTGACAGAAATTGTCAAATGTGATAATTCTGTTGAACTGCAAATTAATTCATGCTAATTTGAATTGTATGCTATAATGTTGACTTTACAATAAAGAATTTATCTAATTCAATGTTACGGAGCAGGGGAAGAGTGCTACCGAGTTGTTACCAGAAAATTCAACCAAAAATACCCGGAGGTTGCCATTTCGAATGCCGGAGCAAAAAACTTGGTTTTAAAGCCAAAGAAGTGGTTCGATGAAGAAATAAGGCGCAGTTTCAATGAATTCAGAGCTCGCATTGAAATCTGTGCGGAAAAAGGAGGAGCATTATTCGAATAGAAAATTAATAGTTCAGTTTTTTGAGAATTTTATTTCATATTACCATCAATTGTTAAATTTATTAATTAAAACTTGTGAGACCAATTTGATTTTTCCTTTGAAACAAATTACGAAAAGCTCGAATTTTTCAAGAAAAATGATATTATCTCGAGAACCGTTTGAGTTAAATAGCAAGTAATTTATGTTTCGGGGGTTTGAAAACAAGCAGGGCAAATCAGCAAGAATGAAATTTTCTGAGAAATCAAAAATAAGAGAATTTTCCCTCTTTTAAAGTCGATCCGGGGACATACTGTATATATATATATATATATATATATATATATATATATACATATATTCAAGTGTAAGTAGGTATTTTTATATAAATTAAGGCTGGCAGCAAATAATTCTACAAGCCTATGTAACGTATTAAAAATCGAGCATGGTCTTGCAAAGGTATCTCATTCGCACGCGGGCTCGATAAGCGGAACTCTGCTAAAATAAAAACAGTACAGGGCTCCCTCACCCTGGTATTTGGGTGAATTAGCATTATTGTTTGTGGTTTATGTTTATATTTGTGTAGAGGTGGACCTGGCGAACGGGTACAGGATACCGCTCTGGTTATTAATTGTAATGTGCAATTGCCGAGTGTGTACATACTACCATTAAACACCTCGAACTTTATTTTTATTGTTTTTATTGTTGTATAGATGTATGTGTAACCTGGCGCTATATTTTTCTAACGCACTCAAAGTTATATATCGGTCACAATGTTAAAATCTATTTATAACCTTGTAAGGCTTTGGTTAATGAGTTTTTTTGTGTCAGTTTGTTAAGTAGAATTGTTTTTCTGCAAAGTAATTTCTCTGTATATGTGCTTTATTGTAATTTTACGTATGTGTTTTGTGCTTTAGTAGTCACTAAACAATTGTGTACGTGTAAATTCGTTGTCTATTTTCCTGTTGTTTATTCTGATTATTTATAACACAATTGTGGGTGTGATTACATGTTTTTTTTGTTTATATGTAACTGAACTGCTTTTTATTTCTTTTTCTCTTAATGTTATAATTTTGTACGCACTTTAACCTGATTTAATAGTGTTTTGTTATATATTTAACTCTTTCTTTGTTTTTTTGTTATTTTATTTATTCATGTACTTGTGCAATTATTTACATAAAGAAGGGGTATCGGAAAAGTCTCAACGGTGCAGTTAGTCGTTTGCGCCACGTATTTTCAAAGCATATAAAGTGCCTATCTTTCTAATAGGATGTCGATAAATCTATTAATCAGTTAGAATAATTTTCAGGATTACTGGTACGGACAAGATCGAAACGTGGAAACGCTAAACATTAGGACATCTTTAGACACAAAAATTTTAAAAATTGTTGTAGAAACCCGAATTTCTAATTTACACAAGAACGCATTTTCACACTGCACGGGTTCGTTGTATGGATTATTTCAAGTAAAATCCGTACAATAATGTTATCGCCAATAATCGGTTTGAATGAAAATTAAATAGAATTAAACATGTAGTCATTTATGTTCTTAAGACGTTACAAGTATCTAAATTGCAATTAAGTCTAAAACTATCCAACCTGTTTGGCTACGGAAAATTGGAATTTGTTGTGTTAAAAAATTATTGATAAAGTTAGTACTTGCAGATTAATTACGTTTAATTGTACCCTCAAGCTGAAATGATTCTTTTAAGCTTTTCTAAAACCAATTATACTTAGAGGTTAAGTAACTCAAATTATTTATTCAATTTTATCATATATTTTTATGAAAACGTATTATTTCCAAATGCAAAAAAAAAAACTTTTACAGTTTCAAGTCGGGTAGGTTAAATTTAAATAAGACTCGTCAGAGAAAGCGTGACTGAGAAAAATTAAGGATTATTTGTATACGTAGCTATATATCGGATGAATGAATGTAGTCGCAAAAAGGAAATGAATCTATAAAATGAAAATTTCCTCTGAAAAAACTTCCAAGTTCTCTTTCTTGTGTATGGAAGTAACAATTTTGCGAGCTCACTTTTTCACTAATATATCACAGCATAATTTAACTTTCTAATTTTAGTAGACATTATTTTTTCCTTTAAGTGAATACTGAATTTTATTTGTATTATTTAAAAATTTAAATACTAGATTTGTTATTAACAATTATTAATTCTATTAAATACATAAATAAAAAGTTTACCTCTAGTAGGACTTGGACCTACGACACGTACAGGGTGGCCAACTAAGAATGCGAGGTACTGTATCTGGGAAACTATACATCCTAGAGGCTTGCGGAAACAAAATTATTACTAAATCGGCCAATACAAAAACCTGGAAAATATTTTCATGTTTCTGAAATGGCCGCTAGGGGGCGTAACTGCAATCTTGAATCTAAAAAAGTGATATTTCTGTGAATTCTGCTATATTAACCTAATAAAAAAATAACTGATATTTGAAGTCGAGGATAATCTGAACTTTTTTTGTTTGGCACTTTTTGATGTATCTATAAAAATAAAGTGGTGGGGGGTATTCAAAGGTTTCCTTAAATCACCCCCCGTATCTTCGAAACGGCTAATCCGATTTTAACAAACTTGGGCGCATTGAAAAGAGCTTTTCTTGGGCTACAAATATTAAAGTAATTGAAGTTTTGTTAGTTTCACATGTCGTCGCTAGAGGGCTTTGTTCGACATTCCGACAGAAACGGTTAATTTTCGCAAAAAAATTAAATGCATTGATATGACTTTTTTTCATGAACAAGTAGCTAAATGATGCCTAAACAAGCTCGCGAAAACCGCATCTCGATATCTTGTTCCTAACCTAAAATATCGGCCAAAGGAAACTTTACGCGAAAATCCGTTAGATTTTTGTTTTATCTCTATTTTTCTGGAATTGTTTCTATTATGTAAGTTGTTGCCCTAAATAGGACCGATTTAAAGCAGGAAGATTTTTAATGCCCCCGTAAATGCTCGAAATGCTGACCATCACTCTGTGCATTGCTGAGGCCTCTTATGGGTAGACAAAACTGCAGCTTCAATTTCGGCTCTGAATAGGTAACCTAGAAATTGCGATTTTAAATGTTTATAAATTTATTCACCAGAATAAAATCACCCTTTTTGAAATTACAAGTAAGTAAGCAATGTTAAAAGTTATACGAAAGGCCTTTTTTTTTGTTTAAATGCATATTCACTATGGATATATACGAAAAATACAAAACATACATAACATACATAATCCTCAAATTGTCAATAGTTGTCAATACTTTTGCGTTACTTTGAGCAATTTTTGTGCTTTCAAAATGCGTTTTACGAATAATGAAGCTGTTGATATGCTTGCGGTTTATTTTGAATGTCTTCAGAATGCCGCAGTAACTAAAAGAGTTTACGCGGCTCGATATCCAAATCGGCGTCCTTGCGATGTAAGAGTTTTTCCCCGGTCAGTGGCGAGCTTACGAGCCAATGGTAGATTTCGGCCTACGTTTTAACGGCAAAAAATTGGAAGAACACAAGAAAATATTAACCGTGTACTGGGTTATACTGAAGGAAATCCTCATGTTAGCACAAGAGTTGGGCATATCACGGACAACGGTTCAAAATATTTTGAAGGACCATAGGTAAGTTCTAATGGCCATCAAAATATACAGGGTGTTCCTTAATGATATGCGAATATTGAAGTGGATCAATCTACACGAAAAAATAATTATAGGTTGCTTAATAAAGTACGGTCCTAAAATGTATCGTTACGAAAATACGGGGTGTCAAAGATACACGAAAAATACGAAAATTAATTGATATCTTCTAAACCGCTAAACATTTTCCAGTGAAATTTAGTACGAAGCTAGAGTGCATGAAAGTGGATATTTTTCGATACGAAGTTAATTTCCAGCTTTAGCAGTGGCGTGCGTACGGGCACTCACTTGGATATTTTTGAAAAAAAAAAATGATACGCCACTGATTTCTTGAAAAAAAATTACATTTTAATTCCCCGTTCAATTTGAAAAATAATAGCTCTCTTGAATTATGTTCCTAGAATGTTCCGTTTGGGAGTAATAAAATAAAAACCGTTGTATTGTACGAGAAAACTATGTAAATTAATGATTGAAAGAATACGTTACAAATTGGCATCTGCCTTCACTGAACAACAACAAAAACAACAAATGGAAACATACAGCATAAACATAATATTGGGAACAAGTAATATGTAACGGTAATCACAAAAACTGTTGGAAATGGCCACCTTCACTCAAAATGCATGCTTCTGCCCTCCTTCTCATGGAATTCCGCACTCGTTGAAATATTCCCGGAGTATGTTTTATATTATTACATGCTGTAACTATTCTCTCTTTCAATTCTTCTACACTGTTAATGGGACTTGTTGTGTACACTAGCGTTTTTAGATAGCCCCCACAAGAAAAAATCTAAGCTGTTAAGGTCGGGGGACCGTGGTGGCCATTCTTGAGGTCCCCCACGGCCAATCCAACGATTAGAATAAACAGTATCTAGATGATTGCGAACCATTCCACTGAAATGTGCTGGTGGACCATCATGCATGTACCACATATGGTGTCTTATTAAAAGCGGAACATCCTCAAGCAGCTCAGGCAATTGTTCACGAATGAAAGTAAGGTAAGATTGTCCATCAAGTCGTCTCGGAAGAAAGAATGGGCCAATAAAGTAATCGGCTATAATTCCTGACCAGACCTTCACCGAAAATTGATGTTGGATATGGGTTTCAGTTGTGGCTTTGGGATTCTCATCCGCCCACAAATGGTTATTGTGAAAATTCTGAATCGCATTTCTTGAGAAATTACATTCGTCCGTGAACAGGATATGTGAATCGAATTGTGGATTATCTGCAATATTATGAAGATACCACCGACAAAAAGGTACTAGCTTAGGAAAATCTCTCGGGAGTAATGCCTGTACTCTCAAAATATGGTATGGATATAACAAATAATCCATTAAAATTCTCCAAATAATTTGATGGCAAATATTCAAGTTTGTAGCTATCTTTCTTGTACTCGTTTCAGGCTGTTTTTCGACTGCGTGCAGGACTGCTTCCTCAATTTCAGTTGTTCTTACACTTAGCGGCCTACCTTTAGATGTACCTCTTCGGACACTACCAGTTTCAACAAGACGCTGATGAATATTCGAGAAGGTTCGACTATCTGGTAAAGCACGATTGGGATATCTCTGGTGGTAAATCCGTGTGGCTTTTTCTCCATTGCCATCAGCGAGGCCATACGCATAATGCATATCAGCCATTTCAGCAATTGTATACGTCATCATTAATAACAAAATTGTACAAAAACAATGGGAAAAGTTAATTTAAAGTGACTTAAATTGAACTAGAAAATGTCACATGGAAAAAGCAAGTGTCATTTTGAAAGGCAACTAGACTTATTGCGAAATTGTTATTTCATTCATTGAATTAATTTTCTCGTACAATACAACGGTTTTTATTTTATTACTCCCAAACGGAACATTGTAGGAACATAATTCAAGAGAGCTTTTATTTTTCCAATTGAACGAGGAATTAAAACGTAATTTTGTTTTGAAGAAATCAGTGGCGTATAATTTTATTTCTTCAAAAATATCCAAGTGAGTGCCCGTACGCACGCCACTGCAGAAGCTGGAAATTAACTTCGTATCGAAAAATATCCACTTTCATGCACTCTAGCTTAGTATTAAATTTCACTGGAAAATGTTTAGCGGTTTAGAAGATATCAATTAATTTTCGTATTTTTCGTGTAACTTTGACACCCCGTATTTCCGTAACGGTGCAGTTTAGGACCGTACTTTATTAAGCAAACTATAATTATTTTTTCGTGTAGATTGATCCACTTCAATATTCGCATATCATTAAGGAACACCCTGTATAGGTATTCGTTTAAACTTTTTTTAATTACTATAAGAATGCACCCATATCATGTTGTTTTGCATCAGGCCTTGTAAGAGGAAGATTTTGATCGAAGGTTAGACTATTGCCATTGGATGTTAGGCATGATACTCGAAAATAGAGAATTTTTATTTCAAATTCTTTGGACCGATGGAGCCACCTTCAGTAGTGACGGGAGAGTCAATCTGCACAATATGCATTATTGGTCTGCAGAAAATCCCCATTGGTTGCGTGAAGTTCAGCGCCAAGGACGTTGGAGTTTAAATGTATGGTGTGGCGTACTGGGAGGCAGAATCATTGGGCCATATTTTTTCGAGCAACCCCAAAATGGCAATGTATTTCTTGACTTTTTGGCCAATCAATTACCGTTGTTGTTAGAAGATGTGCCTCTGGAAACAAGACAAAAATTGTTTTTGCAGTTGGTTGGTTGCCCAGCAAATTTTGCTATTAATGTGCGAGAGCATTTAATGCAGTATTTCAACAGCGGTGGATTGGAAGAGGAAGTCTGTTTCCATGGCCTCCGCGATCGCCAGACTTAACTTGCCTCCATTTTTATTTATGGGGGCGCTTAAAGGACATCGTCTTTCGGACTCAACCTACTACTAGAGAAATTGAAGCTGCAGTTTTGTCTAGTCATGAGAGTGTTCAGCAATGCATAGAGCGTGATGGTCAGTATTTCGAGCATTTACGGAGGCATTAAAAACCTTCCTCCTTTAAATCGGTCATTTTTAGGGCCACAACTTGCATAATAGAAACCATTCCAGAAAAATATAGTTGAAAAAAATTAAAATTCAAGGGATTTTCGTATAAAGTTTTCTTTGGCCGAAATTTTAGGTTAGGAACAAGATATCGAGATGCGGTTTTCGTGAGCTTGTTTAGGCATCATCACTTGTTCATGGAAAAAGTCATACCAATGCATTTAATTTTTTTGCGAAAATTAACCGTTTCTGTCGGAATGTCGAACAAAGCGACGACATGTAAAACTAACAAAACTTCAAATATTATAAGAATAGCCCATTTCAACGCACCCAAGTTTGTTAAAATCGGCTTAGCCGTTTCGAAGATACAGGAGGTTATTTAAGAAAACCTTTGAATACCCCCCCCCCCCTCCTCTTTATTTTTAGACATACGTCAAAAAGTGCCAAACAAAAAAAGTTCATATTATTCTCGACTTTAAAGATCAGTTATTTTTTTATTAGGTTAGTATAGCAGAATTCACAGAAATATCACTTTTTTAGATTCAAGATTGCAGTTACGCCCCCTAGCGGCCATTTCAGAAACTTGAAAATATTTTCCAGGTTTTTGTATTGGCCGTTTTCGTAATAAATTTTTTTTGCGCAAGCCTCTACGATGTATAGTTTCCCAGATACAGTACCTCGCATTCTTAGTTAGCCACCCTATACTTTGCTCGAGTACCGCTCTAACCAACTGAGCTATCTAGATAGATGTAAACTTTGTCTTTAGGTACTAAATTATTTATCTTAAAATATTTTACGGAAGTTTTTGTTAATATTGCTTGGATGGTATTTTACATGTTATATGTACTCGTGGATAACAACTGCAATACTTGTTATTGACTCTTCTAATTATTTAGTTCTGTTGGAATATATTTGATCAATTATTCATAAAAAAGTTTTCGCTTGCGTTTGTCTAACGTTTTCTGGTTACTTATCTGTGTTTATCTGTCTTCATTTGTTTTCAGGTTTATATATTAGAGGAATGTGAGTAAATTGAAATTGATTACTAAGGTAAGGGTAAAGTATGACATAATGTAATAGATAAATACAAGGTGGTCCTACGTAATGGATTAATCTTTTTTGTGTAGACTTAAAAATATTCGAAGTTAATTATTGATGATTTTTGGGTAAATAATTACAATTTATTAATATATTTACTTAAATTGGGTATTCTAGGCAATCAGGGCACATCTTACTGACCTTTTTTAAAATGGAGCACGTTGTATTTTTGCATCATTTTAGTGTGTATGCAGTGTGTCCCAAATCGATTAGTATTGCATGGTTAACTTTGTTATTAATAAAGATACAGATTTGGTTAGATAGGCAATGTACAGGGTGGCCAACTAAGAATGCGAGATTCTAGGCAATCAGGGCACATCTTACTGACCTTTTTTAAAATGGAGCACGTTGTATTTTTGCATCATTTTAGTGTGTATGCAGTGTGTCCCAAATCGATTAGTATTGCATGGTTAACTTTGTTATTAATAAAGATACAGATTTGGTTAGATAGGCAATGTACAGGGTGGCCAACTAAGAATGCGAGGTACTGTATGTGGGAAACTATCCATCGTAGAGGCTTGCGCAAAAAAAAGTTATTACTAAAACGGCCAATACAAAAACCTGGAAAATATTTTCAAGTTTCTGAAATTGCTGCTAGGGGGCGTAACTGTAGTCTTGAATCTAAAAAAGTGATGTTTCTGTGAATTCTGCTATATTAACCTAATAAAAAAATAACTGATCTTTAAAGTCGAGGATAATCTAAACTTTTTTTGTTTGGCACTTTTTGACGTATATTTAAAGATAAAGTGGTGGAGGGTATTCAAAGGTTTCCTTAAATAACCCCCTGTATCTTCGAAACGGCTAAGCCGATTTTAACAAACTTGGGCGCGTTGAAATGAGCTACAAATGTTATAATATTTGAAGTTTTGTTAGTTTTACATGTCGTCGCTAGAGGGCTTTGTTCGACATTCCGACAGAAACGGTGAATTTTCGCAAAAAATTTAAATGCATTGGTATAACTTTTTTTCATGAACAAGTAGCTAAATGATGCTTAAACAAGCTCGCGAAAACCGCACACAAACATCACTTTTTTAGATTCAAGATTGCAGTCACGCGCCCTAGCGGCCATTTCAGAAACTTGAAAATATTTTCCAGGTTTTTGTATTGGCCGTTTTAGTAATAACTTTTTTCCCGTAAGCCTCTGCGATGTATAGTTTCCTAGATACAGTACCTCGCATTCTTAGTTGGCCACCCTGTACAGTTTTTCATACTGATTCAAATGCTGCTTAGAAATATCAAAATTCGGAGTACTTTCGAAGATAATCGACAAAACTGCAAAATGCGTTTTTTTTGAAAAGGCGATTATTTCCCTTAATATAAAAGTTATAATTTTTTTTTAACAAAAGTTACTTATTTCTTTAAAACAAATTGAGATGTGGTTTTCAAAAAAATTATCGCAAATACGCTCTTGGAGATAATGATAACAACTTTCTTATGTTAAATAGGCGCCATATTGGATTTTGAAATAAATAAGTTGCATTTTTTTCTGCTTTCAAAGATGCATAACAATCTGCACTTGAAATAATAGATTCCGGCATATTTTATATTATTTTCTTTAAAGTAAGGAACCCGTGAAAAGAAATGAATTTTAACAAAAATCCGATCTGTCATTTTTAATTATTAAATGAATTGTTGTATTTTGAGTAAGTATTGTTATCAACTTTTAGTGAAGGTGAAAATTAATACTTTCGAAGAAATGCCAACTTTTCTGTTAAATGAACAATGTGATATCTTTTGTACTTACATCAAATGTAAGAAAAGTACTCGCCTTGCTGCTCAACAATATCGAGATAACTTTCCAGAAAGATGACAACCGGATATTAGAATATTTAATAGATTAAACATAAATTTGCAGCAATATGCATGTTTACGAAAACCGCCTCGGGAAAGAAATGTACGTGACCATGGGGCTTGCGTTAATGTTGATCCAAAAGTGTAACTCGCCAAATAGAAGATCTAGTTGATCTGAAAAAATCGACGGCATGAAGAATTTTAAGTAACCATCACTTTATCCCTTATAAGCTGCATGTTGCTCACACGTTACACCCTAATGATCCTAATCTGCGTTGAACATTTTGCAGGTGGGTTATTAATAAAATGGCAGAAAACGATGGTTTTATTAACAGCATTCTTTGGACTAACGAATTACATTTCACTAACTGCCGTTTATTTGATCGCCATAATGAACACTATGCCCAAGAAAATCCACAGTGATTATACTACGGCGAAACCAAATTCGCTTTGGATTTAGTGTCTTTTACAGTATGTTGAGGAATCGTTTAATTGGACGTATAATCTTTAATGAGATTTTTACTGCAGCACGTTACCTGGAAATGTTGCAAACAACGATAGACTTTAGATGAATTGCTCTTGGCACAAAATTTGGTAATATAGTATCAACAAGATGGTGCGTCTGTACACAACTGCAGGCATGTTATTAATTATTTAAATAATTGTTTTAATGACAGAGTAATAGCTATAAACACACCTATTAGAATGCCTTCCAGATCAGCCGAACTCACATCTCTTGATTTATTTTGTGGGGCACTATAAAAAATAACGTGTTTGGTAGCAATTTTACTTATAATAATGTTAATGAATTAAAAGCATCTGTGCTAGAAGTTTTAAATAATTTTAATCACCATACGTTACGGAAAGTGACTGCCAGAATTTGAAAACGATGTGAATTTTCTTAGGCGAACAACGGTCATCATTTTGATCATTTGCTGTAATTCAATTAGCTATTTTTAGTTTTAATATTAGTAATTAGTTTTGTTTGGTTGTAATTCATTTGTTTTCATGACTTACTTTAATTTCAAGCAAATTATATAGAATCTGCCGGAATCTGTTAAACATCGTTGAAAGCAAAAAAAAAGTAATTTATTTATTTCAAAATCCAATATGGCGCTTATTTAATATAAATAAGTTGCTATCATTATCTTCAAGCCTTTTTCAGTTTTTGTCGATTATCTCCAAAAGTAATTTGATATTTCTAAGAGCATCTGAATTAGTATGAAAAACTGTACAACATTGCCTATTTAACCAAATCTGTATCTTTATTAATAACAAAGTTACCCATGCAATACCAATCGATTTGAGTGTCAGCGTTACTTAATTTTTTCAATTTTTTTAAATTTTCTCCTAGTATTCAAATTTGGTGTACTTACTACACTTTGTTTAGGACGCTATGATCCGTCTCAAAATTTACAGGATGTAGATTTTTCCGGGGTCAAGTACCCTTTAACCCATATGAATATTTTGGTGAGCCGCCCCTAACCTCTAGAAACTAAGTGCAGCGAACGCATATTCAATTTTTGGCTCTTGCATTGTTTCGATAATAGCACCGTTTCTGAATTATATCAGGTAAAAGAATAAGGCAATGGCATTATTATTAATAAATTAATGAATGTGCTTAATTCTTATAATGCCTATTCCCGGAAAAAAATTAAAAGTACAAATGAGCTAGGTTTTATTCTTTAAGACAACAGAAACTAAAACGAAAAATTGAAAAGTTAAAGTTCGAAGTGTCCACCGCCTACCTCAATGCACTTTTCAACCACTTTCTGTACGGAGTTTCGTATGTTACGATAAAGCTGTCTTCTGTTTTTAAGAATATTAGAAGCTTCCACTATTTTTTGCCACAATTTTTCCTCAGAATTACTTGTCTCTTTATAGACTATATCTTTCAAATCACACCACATTGAGAAGTCCCACGGATTATAATCTGGACTCCTCGGAGGCCAAGGAAATTCGCTCTCACGACCAATCCATCGCCGAGGAAAATGTTTATCTAAGAATTCGCGTACCTGGCGGTGGAAATGAGAAGGATCCCATCTTGCATAAACCACATTCGTAGTCTAAGTTCTAGTGGTACATCTTCAAGGAGTTCATTACTCCACACCAAACATTTATCTTGAACTCGTGTTCGAAGCTTCGGTCTTGTACAGAAAAGGTATTTTCAGATGTGGTTGTTTTTAAAACTAATAATTCCTCGCCTCGTAAATGTTGCCTCATCGGTAATAAAATTGAACTTAAAAAAATTGGATCAACGTTATGTTAAAGATTGTAATAGCAAGCGAGCATGAAGATCTTGCGGTAGTAAATTTCGTACGGGAATGTAATGATAGGGATAAAAATTCTCTTTGTGTAATATTTTCCTTTAACGAGGTGGCGCTTTCCTGATTACGTTACCCAAGCGGCGATTACTTAAACCTCGATCATCAGAAACCCATATGATAGCTCCTTCTTGCTGATCCACATTCCTTATTTCTGACCGACCGTGATGCCTTTTTCGACGAAAAGAGCTTGTCTCCCCCAAGCGGTTGTAGAGGCTTCTAAATAGTTTGTTGTTTGGTTGTCTTCGATTTGGATATCGCTCTAAATATCTTCGTGAAGCATCCAAACTATTAAAATTTCTTTGAGCAAAAACGCATAGCATATCAGGCATTTCTTTAAAAAATAATAAACTTCTTGTTTTACAGCATTAAAAGAAACTAAATTACTGACAAACAATTTGACTAATAATTTATTTGTAGCGTGTGGTTTTGACATAAGCCTACTTAATGAAAGTAGCAAATTGGAAAATTAAACCGAGTCTAGATTGGTTTTCTTCAATTAACTCATAAACGATGCTTTTATCGAAAAAATGCAAGAGACAAAAAAGTTTCTAAATTAAACATGCATTCGGTGCACTTAATTTGCAGAGGTCAGGGATGGGCCACAAAAAAATCATACACCAAATTTGAGTTACATAAATTTAGAATACTAGAAGAAAATTGAAAAAAATTACGAAACTTTGACACCCTGTATATCGTAAACTATCAACATTTATATAACATATTTTTTGCTCCATCGTCATGAAATTATGTAATATATATATATATATATATATATATATATATATATATATATATATATATATATGTATATGATATATATATATATATATATACACAGTGTGTCAATTTAAAAACTTACAATAGACTATATCTCATGAATAGATGATGATATCAAAAAATTCACTAAACCGTTTCTAGGGTAGAAAGGGGGAACCAAAATTACATAGGAGACAATTCACCCCAATCAACCCCCTACGCCCCACCTACCCCAACTAAAAAAATTTAAATAGCGAATCCCTACTATACATCATTGGAAAGCCTGTAAAAAAATGCTATCCAGTGGTATAAATAAAAATTATGCAGGGTGTATTATATCATTTCAGTCATTTTTATAAATGAACACAAAACTCTTTTTAGAAATAAGACTACAATATTTTATTTCAAAAAAGTACATCAATATTCACTAAAAGGTTTTGTTGAACTACAAATTTGGTAAAAATATTAATTAATGAAGTAAATGTTCAAAGTGCGTTCCGTTGTTTGGTAAACAATAATACAGCCTGTTTTTTCCAATTCTTCACGAACTTTGGTAAATGTTGTTCTGGTAATAGCCCAACATGCTTGAGTAATTCTTTCCCGCAACTCCTGAAGTGACGCAGGTTGGGTTTCGTAAACAACTGACTGTTTTTGTTTTTAAAATATTTAAATATATAATTGGGTTAATATTAATACACCCTGTACAATTTTTATTTATACCACTGCATAGCATTTTTTACAGGCTTTCCAATGATGTATTATAAGTAGGGGTTCGCTATTTAATTTTTTTTAGTTAGGGTAGGTGGATATCATCATTTATTCATGAGATATATAGCCTATTGTAAGTTTTTAAATTGACACCGTATATATATATATATATATATATATATATATATATATATATATATATATATTCTTGGAAACTAATAAAACGTAAAAATTAATTCAACGTTTCGGGAGCGTCCTTTGTTCCCTTTGTCAAGAGTTTTTAGTGCGTATTTGCTCTGTAGCGTCTTAGCTACTTATCCCATGTTGTTGGTATCCTTTTTGGCATTTTTTTAAAATATCGTGAATGTACAGGGTGTTCCATATCTCCTGGACCGCAACTAACTTTCTTATTTTAAATGGAACACCCTATATATTTTTTGAAATTCGGAAAGAGCGCAAAATTTTGAGTCAAAAACATGTGTCGCACCCTATGCTAAACCCTAAGGTATGGAGATATGTAACATAATAATAGAAAAATTACAGATGTGAAGGTCTGGAAGGGGCCTTATAACTCTTTTCATATGATATATCTGAATTTAATTTTTGATACACCGTGAGAACATAGAGTGGTCTAACGTCTGCATATTATAAGAATAATGCAGTAGTTGAAAATCCCAATATTAGTACTAGACAAGTTGGTGCTGTCTTGAATATCTCTCAGACTCCGGTAGTTAAAATATTACGTAAACATAAGTTCCATGATATCATTCTGTATATGAACAAAAACTCAGTGAATAGGATTATCAAAACCGTATAAATTCTTTTAACTGAGTGCTGACTAAAATATGCGATCAGTTATTTTCCAGATATGTATTATTTACTGATTAGTGTACTTTCTCTAACACATCTCAACCAAATCGTAGAAATTATCACCATTACGACAATGAAAACCCTAATTTTAAAATTTCGGTAGATAAGCAGCATCGTTTTTCTGTCAATGTATGGGCAGGTATTATTAGTCAATGTATAACTGGTGTGTGCATTTTTTACAAAATAGTCTACTTGATTCGCTCGAAAACATGCCATTTGAAGTAATCAGGCGCATGTGCTTTATGCAAGATGGGGCTCCACCACATTGTAATGTAATTGTTCGCCGATTTTTGGATAACTTACTTCCTAACAAATGGATTGAACGGGTGGTCCAGTCACTTGGCCTCCAAGATCTCGCGACCTAAGTTGTTTAGATTCCTTTCTTTGGGGACATATTAAAAATTTTGTTTAGCAAGAAATTCCAAAAATGTAGAAGATTTAAAAACCAACATATGACACGCTTTTCATAAAATTACTCTGGAAATGGAAAATATACAGCGGTCATTTAGAGAAATAATTGAGTTATGCATAGCGAATAATAGGCGGAATTAATTTTTAATAGATATTTTTATTGATATTATTATGTTATTAAAGTTATTATTGAAAATTTGTTCTCGTTGTTTAACAATACGTTATAGTTCATTTTAAATTAAAAGTAGTTTTTAAAGATTTTTTGTAAGTATGACCGAGACCGTTTGAAGTACAATTTTAAAATATTGCAGATTATACAGGGTTTAAAAAAAGAGCCATATCAACGTCATATTTTTTTAACGTAACAGAATGTTTAATTTTATTTTGTCATTTACGAAATCTAGAGGACAAGTAAAGGTGAGTTACTGTTATGGTTCCTATACGTAACATCAACAGGTTTTGAGATATTCTTGGATTTATAAAATTGCAATAGAAAATACATTTGTTTCACCCTTGTTTCACAAATATTATTAAGTGAAATATAAAGACAAATTTTTAATTTAATATAAACTATTTTAATCACCTTTAAACTAGATTATCTTAATAAATTTAAGTGGTACACCCTGTATGTAACGCCTAATTATGCTTTAACATTTTAATGTCTTTCGATTTGTATTAGGGCTTCCTATACCTATTTTCAACAATAAAGTAAATTTTTTGCATTTTTTTTTAGTTAGGCGCTATACTGTGTACCTTTCTAATAAATCAAGGCGGCTTTGACAGTTTTTCACGTAAGGTCTGCCAATACTTTGATTTCATAACTGTCAATTAATTTAATATTGATTTGTCGTGCTGATTTTTGCAGAAAATTAAGTGTAACTTTGTTATTTCTTATGGCAGCCATATTGGATTTTTACATTTTTGATTGAAGCTCTTTTTACTGCTATATCATATGGTATGATTCAACTTTAAGATTTCCTTAAAATATGGAAAAAACCGTTTTTGGAAAGAACATGAATTCTTTTGTTTAAAAAACACATTTTGATTAAATTTAAAAATGTATTATTTATTTTTTTTAAATTTATTATGCTTCATAGAAAAATTCTCCTACAAAGAAGAAAAGCAACAACCTGCTCAAAACACAATTTTAGACAAAAACATTTTGATTGAATTTAAAGTACCTAAAATTAAATAGTTCATCCTAATAATAATAGATAAAACTAAACTGTCAATGTATAATGAACATAACTGAAAAAAGAAGCTTTATAACAGATGCTCAAAGGATTCACCATCGACCTCTAAACATAGGTTTATGCGTCTCCTTAAATTGTGTGTTGCTCTTAAAATATCTCTTCTTCGTATTTTGGTCCTTAACGTCGGTAATTATTTTTCTTCGTAAAACACGAAATCATCAGGCACAGTTCTGTAAATAAAATTTTTCATAGTTCCCCATAAATAGTAGTCTAAGGGAGAAAGGTCCGGTGAAGGCGCCGGCTATGGTATGTCTCCATTATTAGAAATAACCTTACGGGGGAATAATTTCGATAAATAATCAGTTACCCTTCTAGCGTTATGTGGCGGTGCACCGTCTTACTGGACTCAGAAGTTATTCAAGCGGTTGAGGCAAATATTATCATCAATGTAATCCGTGAGGCACGTCCTTAAAAAATGCAAGAATCCATCTGCAGTTGATGTGTCTTCATAAATGTATGGACCACTGCCTTTTTCGTATATATGCCAGATCCCCCATCCATCAAAGCATTCAATTCAATTCATTCATTCATATTCTGATTTTCTTACCAGTCCAAACATTTTTGTTATACCTGACCTGATACCTTTTATTAGAGACCTTCGATATTTCGTGTATTTAAACGCTTAAAAACGACTTCACCAAAAGTTCACAACCAAACATTCACTCTTCCTCCCCTATTGAAATCATCCGGACTGATTTCTTTCATTTATTAAACCAGATTCATTACTCGACACCCACTTCCAATAAAACTCTACTCGACTAGACACCAATACCCAAAAGCCATTCATCCCCCTTGTTCCACCCTCACCATCCGCGTTACTACCAGCCACGAGACCCACTCAATCCACTTTCATACTTCACATTACCCTGATCGTAGACCCCTTGTTGCATCGATCTAACTTGGATGTTACTGCACCGAGGTGGGGGTGTAAAGATGTCACAAGCACCCTTTAGTAGAATTGCCGGAGGTATTCACCCAGATTTTTCAACTAACTCGTACTTGGTTATTTGCCCTATCCATATTTGATTTCACCACAAAAGTGAAAAGTAGTGTAAAAAATTCGTACTTTGAATTAATAATACTGGCTGTCCTTGCACGGGTTTTATAGTTCAAATTATAAATATAGATATAGCTATCTGCCCAGTGGTATCAGCCCCGTACACATAGCCATATCTACACAAAAAAAAACAACCCTCAAGTCACTAGCCATATCTATAAGTAGTATTTGGCGGTTTGGACCCCGACTACACAATCTTACATCCAAACAATCCCAAGTAACGCTCTATCATCCCCAAAATCATACTCACACCGTCCGAGTACGTTATTACATATCCACTCCCTCAAGTTACAATTTATAAAGAGATAAAACCACATGGTCAGTGGTGACTCCGATAACACTTAATTATACTGACCACCTCCCGATACGAATAATTAATCCTTTCTTAGATTTTTCACTGATAACGATATATCAAATTCGTAATAACTATATTTTACAGTCTCGTCCACAGAGGGCGCTTAAATCGACCAGTACTGTCTGGATAAAATCGGAACGCACTAGAAACATATGTTTATTTATTTTCCTTTATTATTTATTTAGAACATTTTGTATTTATTTTCTTTCTTATTTAGTATTCCGCTTTAGTTATTTGTTATTTATTTGAATAAATGATTATAATTTGAATGTATTACCATTGATCAATTACCAGCGAACTGTCAAAGATGTGTTTATGTTAAACAAAAGAAAATTAGTTTTTGTCTATTATTATTAGGATTAATTATTTAATTTTAAATACTTTAAATTTAATCAAAGTGTTTTTCTCTGAAATTGTGTTTGTTAGAAAATAGTTTTGAGCAGCTTGATTTTCTTCTTGATAAGATAATTTTGCCATTAATTATTAAAAAATAAATATTACATTTTTAAATTTAATCAAAATGTGTTTTTAAACAAAAAAATGCATGTTCTTTCCAAAGCATTCCTCGTAAAAACAGTTTTTTTTCCATAATTTGAGGGAATCTTGAAAATCATACCATATGATGAACATTCTAATTAGCAAAAAGAGCTTTATTAAAATATATAAAAATCCAATAACATATTTGGATTACCTGTAAAAAAGTGCCTTAATAATGTTTCAGATTAAAAAGTCCACCTTTTGCGGTGGTCGGTATAAAGTCGAAAATTGAAAATTTGTTTTAATCTCGACACCTTCTGAAAACATCCGAAATTTCATAACGACATATTATTGAGCACCAAAATGCGCAACTTTGCTCTAATTTAACCGATATTGTATCTCTTCAAATAACTGAGATCCCCATGTTGGAGCTTGAAAATCGGTCACCCTGTATACACCGTTGTTTCTCCGGGTGTTATCTCGTGTCTGCTGTTGTCTCTGACTCTTGTCAGCGTATTGGCAAAGTCCCACTTGCCATCTTCAGTTTCTTTACAACTTAAAGTCAAGTTTTATAAAATTTTGGCGTCAAAAGTTACGAATTTGCTTGTAACATCGTCAACCAGTGATTGGTTTATCGTATGTGGTGGTAATCCGTGTTATGTGTGACGTGCAAAAATCTGTTAATGGTTATACTTACGGAAGTGGGGAATAAAGTTCCGTACTCGTTAATGTTTCAGATATATACGTACTAATTAAAATAAAATTCTCAATTAATAAACTATTAATTCAGGTCATTGGTGTAAAGTATTTTTTTTTTTATTAACCACCTTTTCCTCCTCTTGAGATGGTTTATTAATAATTATTAATTGGGGAAGTCGTATTGTACAGTACGAATACGATGTTTATGGACGAGGTGAAACTCGCAATGAGTTCACGGACGTATATCGTTATGTATTTTATTTCATACTGTAAATAATTTTATTTAAAAAAATAAATACTATTTTATTGATCACTTTGAATCTGTTAGCTTTGTGAAAGACCCCGGGTTCGTTCCCCGACATTTACAACGTTTTATTACGTCTTAGTAAAATGTATTTCTATATTGTCTACAGGATAATGAAGTTTTTCCTTTATAAGCTCTGATAATGTAAAGTAAATTTTACCGGACTCAAAACAGTCCGGTAAAGTGCACTTTCCCGTACAATATGAAATAAACAAAGTTTACTTTTAATTATGTAAAATTTTACGTTACTTACAAAACGTATAATTCAATTGAATTCAAACACGTATTATAATTCTCTGTCTGGTGATTTGTATCTCGTAAGAGTCAAATTTTGAGTTAAGTGATTACATTGAGATTTAAGTTAGTTACAACATATACTAAATGACATAGAAAGAAGAACACCCAGTAATAATGAATATTTTGTAAAAATGTTTGGGAATACGTTTGTTTATGTTAAGATAAAAAACGATCCATTTTTTATCCATATTACTCTAGCGGTTTTTGCGTTAACCTCTTTCAAAATCATTTACGATCACGTAGCCTTAAAATCATTTGTAACTACAGTTGTCATTTAAGACGTGTAAAACACATTACAAAAAGCTTCTTTAATTGAATCACGATGCCTCGAGTGCGAAGACGCCAAAATTTTCGGAAGTTAAACGTATTTGATAGGGGTCGAATTATGGGCTTACCAGAGGCTGGTTTGTCTATGAGAAATGTAGCCGTTAGAACACAACGGAGTGTAAACCCTGTGGCAGTCTGTGCTCGGGCATGGAACCAAGAGGGCCGTACACGAAGAACGAGCTGTTTATCGCCGGATAAGAACCTTTGGACTCTATTCATACCGTCCCCATTTTGTGACCAAGAATGGAATTCAATTGTCTTCAGTGATGAGTCCAGATTTTGTTTGGACATGCATGACGGTCATGCAAGGGTGAGAAGACAGCGTGGTGAAGGACACGATCTCCAATTTTTTGTGAAAAGGCATATGCACCACACAGTAGGAGTTATGGTATGGGGGGCTATTGCTATTGGAAGTAGGTCACCTTTGGTCTTCATTAGAGGTAACATGGCCGCTGCGCGCTACATCCAGGAGATCGTAGAACCCTATATTGTACCTTGTGTTCAGACCATCCCCAACAGCACATTCCAACAAGACAACGCACGACCTCATGTTGCTAGGGCATCTTTGGCTGATTTTGAGGCCAATCAAGTTGCTTTGTTGCCTTCGCCACCGAGATCTCCCGATCTTTCACCCATCGAGCACGTCTAGGATATTATCGGAAGAAGATTACTCAATTTACCCCACCCCAATAACTCTAGTGGCTCTGCAGCATAAGTTGTAGATAACATGGGATGAGATAACTCAGAAAGAAATTGATCACCTCATTAGAAGTATGCCCAGACGTGTTAATGAGTGCAGAAGACATCGTGGTGGAGCACACACAAAGTTTTTTTGAAATTTAACTCGAATACACTTGTATACCAAAAATTATTCAAATAAATTGATTATTACTGGGTGTTCTTCTTTCTATGTCGCTTAGTATATAATTATTGCAATTATGTGTTAAATATGTTTTGAGTAAAGGATACTTTCAAAGCCTTCAATTTCTCTGTATTAAATTTTTTTTATAATTTTATTAAAATTAATTAATTTATTATTTATTTATTATTTTGAGCTTCATACATTTTACACAAGTATTGAGTGTTTATTAAAATTTTAACTCTAATTTGGTTGGATCTATATACGTTATTTATTATTATTTGATGTTCAATAAATTGGTTCACTTACTTATGTTAACATAATTTCCAGTAATTTTTATAAATTAAAATTAATTTCCATTTTTTAACCACTTAAAACTAAAACATCATAAATGAAAAGCATTAGCAGAATTCCATTCATAATTTCAAAACGAATTACATAATACGTAATATAAAATACTCGCTAATTAAGACATCTAATTAATGTGGATAAAATGAATGGAAATAACGGAAGCGAAACCGTTTATGTAACAATCCGTTATGTTTCAATGTCATTTGTACTATTTGTCTAGTAAGTATATACGAAACGCCAATTTTTACTAAATAATATGGAAGATATGTTTTTAGTTTCAGTTTGTTTATGTTGTGCATGTTATACTGTATGAGTAGAGAATTGATTTTTAGTATCACTACAAATGGCGGGATTGATTAAACGGTTTTAAAAAGTATGTAACTAATTTACTAGATTATTCCTCATATTTTAGTGTGAAGAACGTTTCTTCAAATCAAAAAAGTTTAACTTCATCAAGGGTACTAAATTCGGCCGTTCTATAGATCTACGTATAGACGATAATGAAAGCTATTACCAAAAATGTGTCCAGGTACTATTTTCATACCATTTTCTTATTTATTTCTTCTTAATCTGGTACTATAGTGCGTACACGGTGCCGAGTTATGTTGAAGTTGAGTTTTTCAGAATTTTTTTCTAACTCTTCCATTTCTTCTGCTTTTACTTCCTCGTTTCGTATTATCACTTATTCCACGACCAAGCAACCTAAGTTGTCCTTATAGTCATTCCCCCTACCAATTCTTTTTTCTGTTTTTTTCCTGTATTATTCTCCATAATTCTTCGTTGTTTCTGGCAAGGTTACAGCATCCACTTTTCCGCACTGTCCAGATATTATAATATTGTCGCCATAGGTTGCAGTAGTTCACGCTTGATGTGTCTTATGTCATCCTACCAAGTTCTGTTCTCTGTACGAAACCATCCATTAATGAAACAAGAAGAGGAAGAGGTACACACAATACATAAAAATCTTAGCGTTGTCCTCTTGCAGTGTGCGACAATCAATCTTGTGATTGTTTACAACACTCCACAATTGACTGTGCAGGCGTCTGTTTTTACTCGCATGATTTTGCTTTTTTTGCATACTTACTTACGCACAGAGGTACGACAGAATAAGCAACTCAAGCCAAGTTTCATATGGGTGTAAATCTTTTTGCCTGTGTGTAACGCTTTCGGCATGTTGGGTGTATTTTTTTAACCGTCACACATTATTATCTCGAACCACTTTACTTTATTATTTATTATTATTATTATTAACTTCTGCAGCACCTTTGGATCGTAGAACCATGAGGTTTTCTGAGGTGTCTTGACTTCTTGCAGATAGTGCCTAAATCTGTGATAATTTATGTCAGCTCTGAAAGACGAACAAAACACTCAGATACTTGAAATTACTTATCTTTTGCCAAACATAATAGCTCTTAAGCTTAATGAAAGCTTGATTAATTAGTTACCTTTCGTTGAAGAGGTCTGCTCAACCTATGAAAGACCATCCAAGAATTTTAATTACTAATCTGTATTTTAAACTATTTAATTTAATTAAGATTTTAAAACCTTTAATTACTCAAATGATAATGAAATATCGGTATCTTTGTTATGTGCTCAAAATTTCTGCAACTGTAACTCACAGTTTGTCGAACGCCTGATATATCAAAATCAGACCGGTACGTTAAATCGAATCGGAAACAAATAATTTATCGGTTTGTAATGAAAAAGTAAGAATATCTCTAAAATTATTGACCTTAGGTATAATACATTATTGACAAAAATGGAGTGCCATTATTGAGTCCTTCCCAAAATTCCATAATATACAGGGTGTTTCATTGACTAAACGCTCTTTTAAAATCTACAAATTAATTGCACCGTAAAAAACACCCTTTATGATAAAATTAAAGTTTTGATTATTTTGTAGGTTCAGCACATCCATGCGTAATTACCAAATATGTTGTCTAAACTAATCGTAATACTGGTGTGGTGGACCTTGTCGCTACCATTTTTTTTACATTTTCTTCAATAATTCAATCAAAAATCCATAGATTTTCCAAAAGAGGATTTAAAGATTGTGAAAAATTAAGAATATATAGGCTGTTCGATTTAAAAAATTCTCGAAGGTGTCCCGTTTTAAGCATTCACCCTGTATAAGTCAAATTATTTGTAAAATGTGCGTTTTTCGTTACAAAACGATTTTTTTGTAAAATAAATTTCTCGACATTTAGTTAATGAAACCTATGTTGGACTTTAACGCACTAATGAGCAGCCATATATATATATATATATATATATATATATATATATATATATATATATATATATATAAATGTTTAAATGTTTATTATGATTAACTGTTACATATGTATAATACTACATTTACAGACGTCAATATAAAAGTAATACAAGCACAAAATCTGATGCAACTAATCTATACTTAGGTTACTATTATAAAATTCTGTCAAATTGTAAAAAGCATTTTTCAATAAAAATGCTTTTAATTTACATTTGAGTTTATTTGCAGGAAGTTTTCTAAGATTTAGCGGAATACAGTTAAATATTTTAGTAGCGACATATATAAAGCTACTATGTGATTTAGATAAACGATAAAAGTTCAAATTGAGATCGTTCTTTTGTCGGGTAAAATGATCGTGAACATCCGACCTAACACATTGTTCACCAAAGTCTTTAGAATAGATTGCACAATTAAGAATAAACATGCATGGAAATGTCAAAATTTGCAATTTCTTAAAAGTATCCTTGCACTCATCTCGATAACCAAGCCCACCTATAATTCGTATTGACTTACGTTGAAGTTGAAATATTCTTTTGGCAGATGCCGAGTTGCCCCAAATAATATTGCAATAATTCAAATGAGAGTGAATCAATGCAAAATAAACAGTTCTCAATATAGCTTCTGAAACATTGTCAACTAAACGACGCAGAATAAAAATATTCATGTTTAATTTACTGGCCAAATTATTTACATGTTCAACAAAATTTAATTTTGGATCAATAAGTGTGCCCAGAAATTTAACATAATTCAGATTGTCAAAGGTAATATTTTTTAGTGACATAACCATTCTAACCGTTTTAACTTTATTTAGACGTAACTGATTAACTGCACACCATTTATCTACTGAAGCCATCGTTTCCTCAGAATCATTTAGCACTACTGCTTCATCACACCCATTGACAAACACAGTTGCATCATCCGCATATAAAATACAGTTACTTATATTTTTGAGGTTTAGTGGAAAATCATTAATAAAAATCAAGAACAGAAGGGGTCCCAAGATTGAACCTTGAGGAACGCCCTTTTCAAGTGGCAATTGTGAAGATAGAACATCATTCACAGATACCACCTGAGTCCTGTTACTTAAGTAAGACCTTACTAAATTTATACTCAGCTGATCGAAACCATAAGCTTCCAATTTCCTCAATAAAATAGCGTGTGACACACAATCAAATGCGCGGGACATGTCTAGAAATATTGCTAGAGAGTGTTCACCCCTTTCGAAACAATTCAAAGTATGCTTAACAAAACTACCAACCGCGTTAGAGGTGCCTTTATTCTTTCTGAAACCGAACTGGTTTTTGTAAAAAATGTTTTGGTTTTCAAAATAACTGGAAATTTGATTATAAAGTGCACGCTCAAATATTTTTGAAAAAATTGGAAGTATTGATATCGGTCGATAGTTTTCACAATTATTCCTATCTCCCTTCTTATACAAAGGCAATACCAGTGCTTTTTTTAATAAATCAGGGAATTCTCCACTTACCAAAGATAAATTTATTAATTTTGTTAGCGGTTCGACAAACAGGCTAACGTTTCGTTTTATAACTTTGCTGCAAACATTATAAACATCTCTGGTTTGACTACTAGATAGTGTGCAAATAATTTGCCTAATTTCCGCTTGGGAAACAGGTTTAAAGGAAAACTCATACCCCAGACGTTCATTTACAGTAAAATGTCGACCCTCGGTCGGGACATTAGTAGAATTCCTACAAAGTGTTTATTTAGTACATTAACATCAATTTTAGTGTCATTGTTTTTATCTAGTTGAGTTACCATTCTGTGTGAATTAACTATTTTCCACATAGCTTTGGCTGGATTAGGAGAGTTAAGGATAATTTGATCATTAGCAGCATTTGGCTTCCCTAATGGCATTCTTATATCGAATACGTAAACTATTTCTA
Organism: Vesta saturnalis; assembly: GCA_036346205.1. Taxonomy (NCBI): domain Eukaryota; kingdom Metazoa; phylum Arthropoda; class Insecta; order Coleoptera; family Lampyridae; genus Vesta; species Vesta saturnalis. The sequence goes on from JARFJB010002009.1 coordinate 5,866,928, forward strand.
AGCACAAGGAGTTTGTTGGTTTTCTGTTTATGTAAAAACTCGTTGATAAACTGCAATTGACTTCTTAAATTTTTTAGGTAGGGATTAAACCATTTGATATTATTGTCACACTTGCGTGTTATAAATTTCCTTTGAGGAAATGCAATCACGAAAGCATCCATAAAGTTATTGAAAAAAATTTCAAATTTAGTGTTAAATTTAAGATTAGTGGAACTTAGGTAATTAAAGCAGCATTTACTAAATATATTGTAGAATAATAAACTGCCTTTTTCTGTAATAGGCCTTACAAGTTTTTCAACCAACTTCGTATCAATTTTAGAACAAGATTTCCCTGATACAGTTAATAATTGGCCAAAATGATCCGACATATTAGTATCATAGATATTACAGTTAAACGAATCATGACCAAAGTTTATAAAAATATTGTCAAGGCAAGCATTTTTTCTGGTAGAAGAATGAACTGTTTGAAAAAACCCATAAGAAATGAGAAGTTCACATAATTGTAGAGTATACTTTTCAGTGGTATTAAATTTTACGTTAAAGTCTCCAGATATAATGACTTTCTCATAATGTTTAAGCATATTTAACAGATTATTAATAATTTCAAGGAACACATTAAAATCTCCATTTGGAGAACGATAAATAACAATTACAACTATACTGGATTCAGTACAGATTAGAGCTGATATTTCACAATTAATCTCAACAGATAGTTTATTCACGCAAGGCAGCGCTTTAAAAGATAAACCAGACCTAACTAAAATTAGTACTCCACCATGTATGGTGTTTTGTCGCGAAAAATATGATCCCAAAAAAAAGTTATTCAGTTTGAGACCACCACTTAGTTCGGAACTTGTTAACCAATGTTCACTAATACATATTACATCTAAACAATGTGAAATTAAATAAGTTTCTAGTTCGGATATTTTAGAGCGAAAGCACTGTATATTTATATGAAATACAGAAAATGTATCAATCACTCTGATGGATTCAGAGGTTTCGGGCGTAACACTAAAAAACGATTTATGACGACACCTAGTGGCCAATTTTTTGGATCTCTAGCAGATTCCAATTCTCTCGATACTACCGATACTTTAAAAGACGAATACTCTTCAGGGTATTTCGATGTAACTTTGATACATTTTGCCGTTTTAATATCTCTAGATTTCAAATAGTCTACGAGCATAGTTTCAGTACAGTCAACTGACAATCGATATACATGTAAGTGAACATACTTTTCAGCTGCTTTTAACGTAGTATTTTCACACGATCCAACCGTACCTGATTTATTTTTATTATTTTGTTTTTTTACTTTATTATTAGAAACTGTGACCCATTGATCTTCACTATTTATCGTAGCTTCACTGGTCGTGGTATTTGAATTACTTCTACTATCGTTTGTGGTAGTCTGGGAAGTCGATGTTACAGACCTAGTTCGCATTTTGTTTACAAAATCTACTTTTGAAGGTTGATTTACATTATGTTGTTGATTTATAAGTTTATCACTATTACCTTGTACAGAGTTGTTTACGTTATTTATCGCATCAGCAACGAGTTCAGAGGTGATGGTCAATCGTTCTTCAGATTGGCTAATATTGTCAACAATTCTATTAGAAATATTAGAAGCTGAAATATGTTTTTTATCATTATTTTTTCTCGAATTATTTACCTCATTAATAAGTGACTGAGATGATATCACATTACTGTTATTATTAAGCATCACAGGTAGTGATTTGTTTATATTATTAGGACCCGTGCACTTTGAATTTTCTTTATTGAATGTTCTCTGTATTAGTAGTTGATTTGTGAGCGCTACTTGTTCTTTTAGCGATTTAATATAATCTTTTAAATTTTCAATTGTAATATCTTTCTGTTTAATTATTTCATTTAAATAATAAACAGAAATATTAGTGAAATTATTTTCAATTCCATTATCACTGCTTGTTTGCAAAACATTAGGGTCAAGTTCACAAATTTGATACGAAACTTTACCTGTATCTGTAGAATTACAACAAATAATGTTATTACCGTCTATATCACAAACATTTTTTAATTTTTGTCTTGCACAGCTATCGTGGTAATATATAAAACATTTTACGCACTGTACACGTTTTTTAATAGCATTTTTACCGCATATTCCGCATATACTTTGCGAGGCACTTCCTAACGGTTTGTCTACATCCGCCATTACTCAATATATATATATATATATATATATATATATATATATATATCGGGTGTGTGTGTGTGCGCGTGTTGATTTGAGGTTTCCAAGAGTATTATTATACACGATATGTTATTTTTCCAGGTATTTTCTCGTGTTGCTTTCATATTCCAAATGTTCATGGTTGTTAGTATGTAGACGACGTTTCGACTAGATTCCACTGGTCATATCAAGTCTGCTGCTTGGATCTTCTTCTGGTGATTCGTATAGAAGGTACTTTCTCTGGCTATGTTACCGATATATGTACTTGGGTTTTGTTTCTGTTGGTTTGTAGACGATGCTTCGACTAGATTCCACTGGCCATTATCACGTCTGCTGCTTGGATCTTCTTCTGGTGATTCGTATAGAACTTGCTTCCTTTCGTTTCGTTACCGATATATGTACTTGGGTGTTGTTTCTCTTCTCTTGTGTTATTGGTTTTGTCACTTTTTCTTTCATTTTCTCTTTTGCCGTTGATATTGCTTCTATTTGTACTAGTTTTTTTATGTGCCAATTTTTTTAGTATTGTTTTCCTTGTGTTTGGTAATCTTTGTATATCATCCCTTATGTTTTAAGTTCTGCGGTCGTTTCTCTGTTTCAGTTGCTCCCTTATTACTGGTTTGTCTTGTACATTAACCAGCATTTTGGTGTAGTCGAAGTCGATATTGTGCGTTTTTAATTGGACTTACTGGGCGACCGATAAAGTGCTTTGGTTTTTTGTTACTGCGTTTGGATGTTTCTCTTTACTTGCACTAATTCTTCGGTTTGTTTGGTCGTTGTACCGATTGTGACCATATATAAATCGGTCAAACAATCCGGAGAATTAGTGTAAGAAGGAAGCAGTAATGGTAATTTTGCGTATCCAAAACTGGAATCTACCAAATAAATTTTATCGATAGAGTTGACGTTTATATCGCTGTTAATGGCGATCGATATTTGGTTCATATTTGACAGATTTGTACTTAAACATTGATATTCTATATGACGCATAGCTTAAATCGAAAATCTATTGCCACAATAATTTTTTACGTAATCTAAACACTTAGTTTATGCTTAGTTTCTGGAATTTGCTATATGCCTCCATTATTTTTCGCAAAATTGTGATATGTCCTCAAATTTTATTCTTTGTAAACCATGAAAGTGTTTAATTTTGGAAAGAAAGTTATTGAACAAATGAATCTTTCCTTTTATATTTAAATAATATTATTTATTGCTTTTGAATTACAGCAGTGAGTAACTAAGAAATTTTACATTATATGAACTAAAGCTAAAAAAATGATTTGTTCTAAGCATACATTTACATAATTTCAAAGATGCTCAACAGCCTAAACGTTATCTCATCTATTCTGTGTAGATGCGTTACACCCTAAAATATCCTTACAGCGAAACATGTCCGAGAGCGCTCTTTCAATGTATGTAAGATACAGCGACAATTTAAAATTGTAAATTTATTGAACTTATTCAGTTTATTAAAGCTAGGAATCTTTGTTAAATTATGTAAATTAGTAATAGTAGAGCATTTTAACTGTGAATACTCGCGAAACTACCGTTTCTAGACATATTTACATTATGTTGGTAGCATTCTAGATCAACGTGTCTAGTGACTCTAGAATGTCGATAAACATCATTGGTGCCATACTATAAATTTTAATGTTTTGTCGGGCTAAAAACAATGAGTTTCTGAACAGTTTTGCGGACTGGAAACGCAGTGTTGCCGGAAGTAATTAAAAAAAAGTTACTAGATATTTATTTGCCATTTTCTAATATAAAACATTTTAGATACATTTTTGGTGTAAAATTGAAATAGTTTTTATAAGATTAGCGAGACAATTGTGTTAAAGAACCAGTAGTGTGTAAGCAAAATTTTGATTACACTACAATACAAATGTAATAGAGAAAATCGAGTACTGAACTGAGACACTAACAAAAAAGCTAAAGCTATATGTTGTACAGCCCTTCTAAGAACACCTTGTAAGACTATTACTTTTGTGTGATTTTAAATGAAATATTGAACAGCTTCAATATGTGACGTACGACCTCATTAAATACACTTGACTTTTTTATGTGTATAACATGTTGATAAATGACATTTTGATCAAATAATTTATTAACGTTGGAAGAAGTGAAATTAAACTTACTATCACGGATTTCCATTAAGTAATGAAATTTTGTTCATTAATATCATGTTTTCATCATGACATCAAAGCTTTCGCCTCATAATAAAAGAGGTACTTCCCTACCTTTTATATCTCACAAAGCTAGAATTGACAATGCAGATTGAACCCTAAGAAGGGTTGTTCTGTATACTTAACAAGAATTTTTCAATTTGTTACGAACATGGTGTTATTGATCGAAAGAATTTCTAAAACGTCCAGTGCAGTTATGGAAATAAATTTTAATTCAGCATATTTTATTCTTAATTAAAAATACTTACCTTTTTTGAGATTTTTAAATCGTGTATTTAGAGTTATACAAAATTTAGACGTTTCTATAACAATTACAGTTGTCAGTGGTGATGGCAGATTTAAAAATGAACCAAACATATAAAATTCGGAAACGTAATGAATAGGTCTACTATAACAATTAGGTGCATCTATTTGAAGGCGTACTATTGAACATTATTTAATTGTAGTAATGATAAATAACTAGATCTTTAATAAATTAAATACTACTAAAACATCCTAAAAATAACATCCCAGAAGACCCTATAATGCATGAACACCAAAAATGAAAAATATGTAACCGTCAAAAAACAAATTTAATAAAATTGAATCACATTACAATGTCGGTGCATAGTTGTGAACTACTTAAAGTTGAACTCAACTAAAAACTTTTTAATTTTCCGTTACTACTTACAGACTGTAATTGTTGCGCTACATTAAAAACAAAATGTATACGTTTAATTTATTTTTAATTTTCACGATATATGTTGTAATGATTAAAAATATTTAATTGGCAAAGAGTAAAGAACATTAGGATCACCACAAAATGCTTCAAATCCACTGTTACGTCCGAAGTTTACAGGTTGTCGTGTTGTTGTGGAAAAGTATACATTGGATTCACAAAACGTAGCATTAATATTGAACGTAAAGAAAATATGAGGTTTTGGAAATTGAATTGTTACGTACAAATGTTTGCACCGTACCAAACTTACCGCAACGAAGGGTAGTTTCGAAAATGTTGAACTAGGGACACATCGGTCAATGGAAAGGTAGTATGGATCCGTGACGATGACGAAATCAAAACTAAAAGAAAACTAAGTTAAAACGTAATGGGATAATATCTGGACCGTACAAAAAAACAATTAAATAAAGCAGAATTTAATGAATTAGTCTCAAACTCTACGCCGAGTTTTGAATGATTAAGCAAGTTTGACAGAAAAATGTCAAATTAAATAGTACTGTGATCAAAAAGTTTCGGGAATTTGTATTTGCGCGCGTTACCGATTCGCAACAATATTTTGTCTCAGGTTGGTAAACTTTTCTCCAACACTTTGGTCAAACGTGGGCGCCATCTGTATCAGTAGTAGCTGTTTGACTTCTTTTTGTATCAATCCAGTTTGTGCACTTTGCCGTATTTCAAAATGGAAAAAATATTGAACAAAAAGTTTGTTTGAAGTTATGTGTTTCCAACGAAAATTATTTTTCCGATGCATTGAAAATGCTATAAAAAGTCTACGGAGACTGCTTTCTTGAAACCACAATCCTAGGAGTGGTATTCAGACATCGACAACCAATGATAACGAGTAATATCGTGCTCTAAAATTGTCATGCAAGCCTCAGAGTGATAGACGATGAACTCAACTTCGCGTATAGATCGACACAGCACATTGTGGTGAATATTTTGGGCATGAAACGCAATGCAGCATGGCTTGTGCCAAAAGACCTGAATTTCGTTCAAAGACAATTCCGAAGGGCAGTAGCTTTTATTTACCAATTTCCGGAACTTTTGATCATAGTGTGCGTGTATAATCCAAGCGAATGCTGAAGTATCTCACCCTGTGCATCTATCTTAGAAATTAAATTAACTAAAAATAGCAATAGCACTAGCGATACTTACAATAACACTAAAATGTATGCAGTACGTTTCTAATCTTCATCGTTAGTTCACACACATTACAATAGCGTATATCAAAATCAAAATTAATAGCAGATTGTGCAGACGTAAATAGAAAGTCTAGATAGTCTACAAAATTTCTGTTGACGTAACAATAAAATATTTGTAAATAGTAACAAAATAGTTGCACTTAGTTACAGCTGCAATAGGGATGGTGAGCTAACCTTATTACACAAGGATAGCAGTTTTAGAGGCACTTTAAATATCGAGAGAATTTCATTTGATATAAGCCTTAAACAAAATCGGTAAAAGGTTTAATGCAATTTTCCACCTAGCTTTACTACTAATGAGTTCAAGCGGACAGAAGATATTTCATATTTAAGGAATGATCTCATTTATCGGACCATGTTGTTACAAACGGTGAGTAATCCAATTAAGTAACTTTCCACTCAACATCAATTACATAAGAATGTAAAAAAGGAAAAGGCCACGTATTTCATTCTCTCCCCAAGGGAGAGGGCGGGCTGCTCGAGCTTTCCGAGCTCATTCGGCCTTCAACATATATTTGCATGGTGGGATTAAGGATGGGTGTGGTTAGGATAGGATCGGAAGGAACGGAGTTAAGGTTCTGAGGGGGAAAATACTACCCCAGCATTCGCCTAAGTAGCCGCACATGGTGTGCGTATACGCAGTGACTATGCCGCTACATGTGTATGAGAAAAACCCCCTGAAAGAACCTCATACAAGGTAGAAGGGGTAACGGGAATCGAGCCCATTACTTACCGAATGCTAAGCAAGTCGTGTCACCACTACGCTACCAGCTCGGTAGAAGAATGTAAACGATAATCTATCAGGTATTGGTTCTTGAGTGCCTAGTTACTTCTGAAATATTGACATATACACAGTATCAAAACAATCACTACGATTCTTACCTGAATCGATGTTAGAAAAGTATAAACGAAGAAATATTTGACACCCCGAGATCATTTTCGTGTTCTATACCACTAACAATATGTTGGCTAGTAGATAAAGTAGCCTAACGAATTTCCACATCGACAGCTGGTGATGATAGCTTAGCTACTGAAACGCGTTTGGTGTCTTTATGTTTGTGTGGTACGTGGGTGTATTGTGTTTCTTGCGGGTCCTGCGGCAGATCCAGTGTTCCTGATTTTCTAATTCCCACTTTGAAAATGTTCTCCCTAGTAATATTAATTATTTTTATGTTGATATAAATATTGTCATATCGATTATACCTAGAATGTAAAGAAACGTGGTAAAAAAGGTATGTAGTTAACGATGTGCTCACAAATTACCACCATTAATCTTGTTCTAAAATTTAGAAATTAGATTATTTCATATTCAAGGGGCTAAGATCTCATGTGGAATATTTGTTAGTCAAACGAGGAGTAAGCCAAATAAGTAATTTTCCACTATACACCAATTAAAGACAAATATAAACGATAACCGATCAGGTATCGGTTCTTGAGTTACTTCTGAAATGTTTATATGTAAACAATAGCTAAACCATTACTACGATTCTTACCTGAATCAAGGTTAGGACAGTATAAATGAAGAAATATTTGACACTTCAAATCAATTTCGTGTTCTATAACACCAAAAATATTTTCGCTGGTAGATAACGTAACCTAACGAATTTCCAAATTCACAAAATACACCGAAGTACCACACAAAATTTAAAAACACCGAACGCGTTTCAATAGCTAAGCTATCATCAGCGGTCATCCTTTCTTGGGGTTAATGCTGTATACTCAATTCTAGTTTTGTGTTTTGTAATTTTGTGTGGTACGTGCATGAATTTGGTTTATTACAGGTTGTGCCACTGATCCGTGTTCCAAATTTTTCTAACGAATTTCCAGTTTGAAAATGTTCTGTTAATATTAATGATTTTTAAGTTGATAGATTATGTGCTCATCAATTTCCTTATAAAACCACCTCTATGCGTGTATGGTGAAAACGCCAGTAATCATCTAACTTTAAGAATTGCAGTTATTTTCTGTTCAAGGTATAATCTCTGTTATCAGATCACGATCTGGTATAGAATGTTTGTTAAACAGTGAGTAATCCAATTAAGTAACTTTCCCCTATACATCTATTAAAGAAGAATATAAACGATAACCGATCAGGTATCTGTATTTGAGCTCCCAGTTAATTACCTCTTAAATATTTACATGTAAACAATAGCAAAGCATCACGATTCTTACCTGAATCGAGGTTAGGACAGTATAAACGAAAAAATATGTAACACACGAGATCATTTACGAGTTCTATGCCACTAAGTGTATTTTCGCTAGTAGATAAAGAACCTAACGAATTTCCAATTTTAAAATGTTCTCCGTAGTAATATTAATGATTTTTATGTTGATGTAAGTATTATCATCTAGCTGATGGCTAAAATGCAAAAGAAACCTTATAAAAAAGATATTCATGTGCTCGCTAATGTTCCTTTAAAACCGCCTTTAGCTGTATAAGATGAAAATACTAGTAATGGTCTTAGAAATGTAGAAATTTCTATATCCGAGAGAGCTTCGACGAGGTAACAACCCAATAATTAAAAAACTTTTAATTGTGCCGACCATTTGGTTTTATAGAATGTCGAAAATGAAAGTTTGATTTGATCTTGCAACGTGCTTAAAATGATATTTAAACACAGCCCGATATATTGTATAGATATAAAAAGATATCGTCTAGAAAATCTTATCGTCGAGCATTACTAAAGCAGTAGTCCACTGGATGTGTGGGTAGTGTGAGATAAGACATCCCTTAAGCTAAGTAATGGGGAAATGAAGCTATAAGAGAACACATGTAAGTAAACACAATAATTATGTAAAACATGCAATAAACTCGGCTACCAAAAGCAATAATTATATTTTTTATCAAAGCAAAATGTGACCAAAAGAAAAAAAAATCGTTAGTCAGTAACTAACTTATATGTTAATCTCATTCAAGGAGCCCCAGAAAAATAAGAAAGTAAACAGAACAGTACTTTATTAAGAAATTTTTACGCACTTATCAATAGATTTCGTAGGTAGGAGAAGCATGTAGCGAAAAATGTCAGCTTCAGTGCAGCATCAAATAATCAATAGGCAGCAGGTTAACATAATCCCCAAGAGGATCTAAAAGAAATTATTGAAGTAATAAAATTAACACCGGCTGATTTTCAAAACTTCCCTAACTTAATGAGGTCGTACAAAAAGAAAATAGTGTGAATTACTTATCGATATACAAATGTGAAACTGTAGATATTTTTATCGTAGGGGATGAAATACATCTAAAGGTTGTTTTCGAAGCCGCGTTACCAACTATTAGTCAAAAGAATATCCCTAGAGATAAAGGAACGCTCAACAATAAATTAAGCTTTGAGAAATCTCAGAGTGACTGATGCAGTTTATAAAACTAGGAAAATTCAAAGGTTTCTCTTTTCATTCACGAGAATCGTCAAGTGAAGCAGGAAAAATCATATTCTATTTTGACAGAGCGAAATGCGCCTGTCCAAATCAACCTCCCATTTTAGAAATATCATTAGAGAAATAACGTGCCACTTCTAAAACATTCAAAATATAAAAAGTAATTCGAGATTGTGAAACCAATATACTGAAATACTTAGCTTTTTGGGTTTTTTTAATGGCGCATATTTTTATTTATGTTGTAAAATTCTAAACGTTTCGGTAACAGTTACAGTTGTCTTCGTTAGTAGTAATAATAATAATAATAATTAAAACGAAGTGTTACACACTATTGAGGCAGTGCTCGATTGAACTGAACACAATTACAAAGCATTGTAACATGTGCATAAACCAGAAAACGATAGTCAGTGGGTTCTGCGCACAATAAAGCGGTTACTGTCAAATTGGATTTCCAAATCCATTACCAAATTTTACTTCTATAAGTAATCAAATTTGTGGGAAGAAAATAATGTTCTCAGAATATTTTATTTTATGTATTTTTATATAAGAAATGTGGGAATGTATGTAACTGATGTTTGACTAAGGGTTGAAAAACACATGTTGGGGTTTAACTAGCAGGTGTACGCTTAAAAACTGCTGGCTGAAGGGGTGTAACGAATCATTAGAAATTTTGATGCACACATTCTTGATGTTAAAATGTCACTGGTTTAATAATTTATTACGTCGGTACACACTGAAATCAAAGAAGTCTTTGTTTGATACTAGGAATTTTGATATTAAATCTAGGGTTTGTTACGCACGAATGCTAATTTTTAAAATAAAGATTTCGCTTCGTTAGGAATGCGAAAAATGTTCCTACGTAATAATTTCTTGTTTTTTTTATTATTACTTGCAATAACGATGGTTGATTTTCGGGGGTAAAGATAGTTAGTTTGAAATCGGAGGAAAGGGCAGTTGCTGTTGAAATTTTTATTGAGCCGGATTGCTCTTATTGTTTTAATTAGAAATTCTGTAAGCCGTTCAGTCTATAAATATATTGCCTTGTACCTTATAGCAAAACTAAAACGCTAATTAGTCCTTTTCTTTTAGTGTATGTTTGAATGTAAATTTTTCTAAAAATTAATCAATAATTAATTGCCGCGACGGCCGAGTTTTAAACTGCGTATCTTAACTCGTCGTGGTAAAGTGTTTAACTAAAGGAAATATGTTCAGGTGTAAGTAGGTATTTTTATATAAATGAAAGCTCACAGCAAATAATTTTACAAGCCTATGTAACGTATTAAAAATCAAACATTTCCTAGCAAAGGTATCTCATTCGCACGCGGGCTTATTAACCTGATATCTGATAAAAGAAAAGACAGTACAGGGCTCCCTGGCTCTTGTATCTGGGTGAATTAGCATTGTTGTTTGTTGTTTATACTTATATTTGTGTAGAGAGGCCTGGCGAACGGGTACAGGATAGATCTTGGTTATAATTGTAATAGGCAATTGCCGAGTGTTTACATACTCCCGGGTCCAGATGACCATTAAACATCTCGAATTTTGTTTTTATTATTTTTATTGTTGTATAGATGAATGGGTTACCTGAGAAAGGGGCGCTGTATTTTTCTAACGCACTCAAACTTATATATCGGTCACGATGTTACGATCTATTTACAACTTACTCTTGTAAGGCTTTGTTTTAATGAGTGTCAGTTTGTTTGCCTGCGAACGGATTTGTCTTCATATGTAATTTATTGTAACTGTACGAATGTATTTTGTGCTTTAGTAATCATTAAATAACGGTATACGTGTAAATTCCTTGTCTATTTTCTTTCGTCCTTGCCCTTATTATCACCTGTGCAATTTTATTATTTTTATTTTGTATGTACCGAAATCTGCCTTATTGTATTATTTGCTTATATACTTAAAGACCGGCATGATTGGATTTAGAGATCAACATGTTTGGTATTACAATTTTTATTCTGATTTATTTATGACGCCATTGTGGGTGGGACTACATGTTTTTTTGTTGTGTTTATGTGAAGCTTTTTTTTGTTATTTGATTTATTAATGTACTTGTGCTATTACTTATTTATGAATAAAGTGGTTTTTGGGGGTTCTTTCCCACAGTAGTACATTAACGGGTTGAACCATCCTTGCGCAAAGCTCGTTAATTTTAATTTGAGTGGTTGCATTGTTTACCGGCCCCACATGATGCAACACTTAACCTCATCCGGCCTATCTAATTCAAATAGCACAACGTACCTACCACTTGAGGGCCAATTCTTCTGATCAGATTTGAGGTTTGCGACTAATTAAATATCAGGCTTGTAAATAAAAAAATAATATTTATAGTAATTAATTTGAGTAATAGTAACATTATTGTCAGTCAAGTCAAGATAAATCTCTTAGCGATTGTTTTGTTCTTGATTTTGCATTATAGCAGATACGTTCAAATTACACTTTTCAAGATAGGTTACCTGGGGACGCTACAGTATTTTTCCCAGACTTCTACCAATTAAGTATGTTGTCACAACATTGCAATGATTTAACATATATAGTTAAAATTAAGATAACATTACACGTTACACATTCTATTTTCAATGTGTTTGTAATTTAATTTTAATTTAAATTTAAATCGTGGAAGTTTACATTTACAATTGTTTAAACTTGAACAAGTCAATTTAGTTTTTTAAACCTTTGAACCATTAATTTTTTTTGTTGAAAAACATGCTTTGTGAGGGTGAAGGGCTGTTTTGTTCTTGAATTTGCATTATTGAAATTAAGTTCAAATTACACTATAACCTTAACTTAAGCCAAAGTATAACAACAATTATTAAAAGGCGTCAAATTGTAACATTAATAGCGGCTCCAAGTGTATAAACACTAAAACTGGGCCAACTTATAACATTAAATAAAAAAGCGATGATGTAATATACCATTCGTAATTGATCAAATAATTTAATTAATATAAAAAATTACCTTTTAATAATCGCTACTGCCGTCGGCTCATCGGTAGATGAATATAAGGGTGGGTTCTAATTTATAGAGTTTAATTAACCTACCTGAAATGCTAGTTGCTTCTTTTCTGCTTGATTATTTTCACTTAATTCCAAAAATGTTAAAAAAATTATGAAAAAAATAATAAATTCTCGAGCGCCATGTTGTCTTTCTTTTTTATATATCTATCTAGGAACAACAAAACCTAGTTATTGAATACTATAAACAAATTAACACCAATGAAAAGAAAATAACAAGTTATACATAAGTTTATTTAATATATGTTTGAAAACGAAAAAAAATTCAGAAGTCATAAACTAAATTATAAAAAACCTTACCTTTTAACGGTTCTGTACATACACTGTTACAGGTACTATGAAGCAGAATGGTTCATATGGTGAGGTCAATGTCTTGCTTAGTTATCCTTAAAATATGGAATTTCCTTGAAGTTTAATTCGCCAAATTTATTTGTAAAAGAATGTAGAACTTGCGTTCTAAAGGTAACTCAAGTAAAACTTGCCATTTAAAATAATAGTACAGTAAAATATTGACTTATACGTGCCATTAAAGATTATTAAGTAAACAAATTAAGTACTTAAAAAGTAAGTACTTAAAAAATAAGTACTTAAAAAAAGTGCATACTTGAAAGGTGCCTAAAAAAAAGCAAAGGCTTTAGTTTTAAATATAATGAGAAAAAAAATAACTTACCACCAAAATTCTGATGGCACCAAAATATAAAAAATTAAGTAAAAATCATGCTTATTGCTGTTAACATTCAGCATTAAGTGAATTACAAAAAAGCTTTCAGAATAACTCAAGTGTATTCCCCTAAAAATCTTCACGCTTGCGCGAATACAATAATATAAATCCAATTTTTTTTAAGAAAGGGAACTGAAACTATTTATGTAATATTACACCCAAAAAATTTGTTCTAGGAAATGCCAATTAAATTGCCATTCTCAATTCTACATATTAATAATTAAAAACTTTTCTAATATTATGCCAAATAGATGAACGATTCTTAAATTAATGTACTTTTTAATACAACCACAAAAAAAGGTTGTTACAACACTTTTCATGAGGGGTACCTGGGAGAGGCTACACTGTTTTTCCTAGACTTTTACCAATTAAGTATGTTATCACAGCATTGCAATGATTTAACATGTATAGTTAAAATTAAGATAACATTACACGTTACACATTCTATTTTCAATGTGTTTGTAATTTAATTTTAATTTAAATTTAAATCGTGGAAGTTTACATTTACAATTGTTTAAACTTGAAGAAGTCAATTTATTTTTTTTAAACCTTTGAACCATTAATTTTTTTTGTTGAAAAACATGCATTGTGAGGGTGAAGGGTTGTTTTGTTCTTGAATTTGCATTATTGCAATTAAGTTCAAATTACACTTTTCATGATAGGGTACCTGGGGGACGCTACACTGTTTTTCCTAGACTTTTACCAATTAAGTATGTTACCACAGCATTGCAATGGTTTAACATATATAGTTAAAATTAAGATAATATTACACGTTACACATTCTGTTTTCAATGTGTTTGTAATTTAATTTTAATTTAACTTTCAATCGTGGAAGTTTGCATTTACAATTGTTTAAATTTGAACAAGTTAATTTAGTTTTTTTTATGCCTTTGTACCATTAATTTTTTTTGTTGAAAAATATGCTTTGTGAGGGTGATGGGTTGTTTTGTTCTTGAATTTGCATTATTGCAATTAAGTTCAAATTACACTTTTCATGATATTAATTCAAAGTTTCGGGAACGTCCTTTGTTCCCTTTGTCAAGAATTTATTTTGTCGTACCTGGGGGACGCTTCATTGTTTTTTTCTATACTTTACCAATTAGTATGTTATCACAGCATTGCAATGATTTAACATATCCTTATAGTTAAAATTAAGATAACATTATACGTTACACATTCTGTTTTCAATGTTTTTGTAATTTAATTTTAATTTAAATTTAAATCGTGGAAGTTTACATTTACAATTGTTTAAATTTGAACAAGTCAATTTAGTTTTAGTTCAAATTGCACTTTTCAAGATAGAGTACCTGGGGGACGCTACACTGTTTTTCCTAGACTTTTACCAACTAAGTATCTTATCACAGCATTGCAATGATTTAACACATATACTTAAAATTAAGATAACATTACACGTTACACATTTTGTTTTCAATGTGTTTGTGGTTTAATTTTAATTTAAATTTAAATCGTTGAAGTTTACATTTTATTTTATTTTTAATTAAATGTGCTCTCTGTTTTAATTGTTTTTGCTGCTTCGGTATCACTGAAAATCTCTTAATAATTATTTGCGAAAACCTTATAATTCCATCGTTACTTTGCTTAAGATTAATAAACTTTGCAAGGCTGTTGTTGCAGCAAGTGGCTGTGTTGGTAGTAAATATTTTACAACCTTCGGCTATTTACTTTGTTTCGAGCTAATTATCTTTAAGAGAAACCTTTTTCGCTTTTAATATTCGATAAATAACTAAAGCTTTTTGTTTCAGTTTTAAAAGCTGTTGCTTTTTCAGATTGAAGCTTGACAATAGTCTAGTGGTGAAATGGAGATAAGCTAAATTATAATTAAAATTACATTAAACTCATTAAAAGTAACAAGGGTGTTCCAAAATAGAGCATATTCTTGGTTAGTGTTATAGAGATAATTAGATTTCAACTTTTTTTTTTGTTACGGTAACAATATAAATTTATTTCATAAAATCGAGTTTATACGAGAAGACACCACAAAATTCACTCTCTCAAAAAAATCATGAGTTGAGTTTTATTATTTATTGAAGTTTGGAATTTTCAATTTCCTTTTAGATAAAATCATACTCAACATTGCAACGGGCGCATGCATATGTAAAATGAATATTTTTAAAAGAAAATCCAAACTGTTTGTTGCATTTTAAAAATACAGCCATAGCGGCAAAGATAAGAATGCGATTACTGAAATTGTATCACGTTCTTTGGAGTTGTAGCTACAATTCCGCTCTACACAACAGTAAACGTGAGTATTTTATTACCGGCACATTTGAAGTATTTCGTGTATTTCATGTATTTTAACTGTACTTTGGTTTACATCAGTAATTATTGTACTTATGAAATGGTCTTTATTGCAGTTTAAAAATACTCGATAGTCGATCATAAATAAACTAAATAGGCATTAATTTATTTCCGTGTAGAAAATTTATGTATTAGGACGTTCCTCTATGCTAATCCTAATCGTAATTTATATTCATTAAGTGAATCTCTTAAAATTGGCAATTAAAAAGAAATCCATTTCATAAGTCCCTGGAGTAATGAACAATATGTTCCGTGAAAAGTTAAAAAATATTTAAAGAT
Organism: Vesta saturnalis; assembly: GCA_036346205.1. NCBI lineage: Eukaryota > Metazoa > Arthropoda > Insecta > Coleoptera > Lampyridae > Vesta > Vesta saturnalis. Next base: position 5,882,951 of record JARFJB010002009.1, read on the forward strand.
ACAGTACGACCGGTGCGTAGTACAGTAGAAAGTGGTAATAGATCTTTTGTAACGAGGATACGGAATGGTAAATAATTAAGTTAGATAGAAACTTTGTAAGCATCCTTGGCACAATAGAATAAATTCTATAGTCAAATATTCCAAAGTAAGAGTTGTATTATAGATGGAAGTAAGTCGCATGCCCTAAGGGCAATTGTAAGATTCACAAATTGCCGGTTTGCAGTATAGATCGGAAGTACTGAATTCGTGGGCGTATATAGCAGTATAGACCTGAGAAGACACCTTTAGTAAATACGCGAATGTAACGGTACAGTAATAGTTCGGATAAATAAGGGAGTAGTCAAATTCAACATTCTTCTTCAAATTAACTACTTAAATTCACACACAAGAGAATAATCCCTGATATTACAATCAAAATATAATGGTTACGTTTATATGACAACCCAGCCAATATTGCAATGCATACATCGGCCTTTTTAATTAAACTAACATGGTCGCTTGATTCTGCTAAGCAAGTATATAAAAAAAACAAACGGTAGTTGAGCTAATCTGACGTACATTCATAAATAATTAATTAACAAAAATATTTGCTGAAACGAAACCGCTAGTACTCACCTTACTCCATTTGATTCTAATTGATTAAAGAAAATTCTGCTAGAAGCATAGCGATGACAATGTCCTGAGAGAAATCACCCCTAAATGTATGTAAACAACATAAATACGGTAAAGTACCGTAGGAACCAACATTTTGAATTTGTTTCCAACTTTTAGTATACTCGTTGCACAATCTTAAATTACTAGTTATTTCTATACTGGAGTTTCGGAAATGGTAACTTTTATTTGGACAGGCCCGATTCGCATTGTCAAATAGAATTTGATTTCCTGCTTCGTTTGAGGTGGAACATAGCTCGTGAATGAAAGAAGAAAGCTTTGATTTTTCTAGTTTTATAAACTGCATCACTAACTCTCAGATTTCTCAAAGCTTAATTTATTGATCGATTTTACTTTATTGTTTAAAACATCACCAATTTCTGTTCCTTTTTACCTTGTTATCAGTAAGAAAACTATGTATAATAACTATAATTGGTAAAGTGGTTTTTCAAACCAACATCTTTATATTGATTTCATCCGTTACGATAACTGGTAAATTATTTTTGTTTTGAGTATTTTAGTAACGGGAATTATTTGCAGATTTCTACAGCTTCTTATTTTTCTATCAATAAGTAATTCATACTATTTTTGTATTGTAATTATCTGATTAGTTTAGTATAATTTTTGAAAGACAGCTTGTGTTAATTTGGGTTAAACGGGGTGTACAGATATCTGTTCTGTTTTATAGACTGTTACCTCTATGTTGTTCTAATTGTAGACCGAAGCAATCGTTCTATTCTTTTTTATGACCGTTGATGTGTCCTCCAGGTGGACTTCAGCCATTTTAAGCAAGGAGGCGCTGCGACTAATTTGAACAAGAGGATGCTTGAAGAGGTGAATTAATCATGCACGTGGTTTGTGCTTTGGCGTGCACAATGGGTTTGTTTCTAGACTAAGCCGATGATCAATGAGTCATACATCCGATTGGTTTCTTGGTTAGCTTATGTGACCTTGAACAGATCATTCAGATTATTGGGTGTCGTTGATACTACATGGTTGAAATCATGACGTGGTTATATACTATTTACCACATACTATATGCAAGCGTCCTTTTATACTAGCGGTACAGTCGTATATTTTTAAGTCTGTAGGTATGAAGTTCGAATCCATCACCAATCCTTTTTTCTCAATACCTGTAAATATATATTTGATGATGCTCACTTTCGTATTACTATTCAAAGCAATAATTATGGTTTCGCGTATATTAAGGTAAAAATAATATCTGTACAGAAGCGTCTTGAAGTATCTATTTACCAAAAAATGGCAGTGCTCCATTTTCAAAAATAGCGGCTGGGCCAAATTTACTCATGGTTTTCAAGATTTATCTCGGCGTCATACAACAACGGAACATGGTAAGCTTACGTTATATCATATAATGTTAGGATAAGCATGAAAGAGGAATCGAAATATGTAATAATATACGGGGTTCTATTTATAAAAATAATTGACACTTCCGGTATAGCCGGAATTACCTGAACGTTGTCATTATTGTAGTTGAATTTACCATAACACATACAAATGTAAAGTTTCAGTTTTCTACGTTCTCTCAATAATTTTATCATAAGGTCCTATTTGACGGGTCCTATGTACCTGTATAGAAAAGTAAAATTTTAGTTTTTATCAAGTGATTTGTGTTTTGAAAATAATTATTTGTATCATTAGATCATAAATAACAATTTTACGAGTATGAGCAGAATTGTGGACCGACGAGTTAGCCGAGGTCTGCAACTCCTAAAAATGGTTTCTGGATGTGTGCTTCACAAAATTTTTTATGTCGGCGTTATTAATGTTTTGAAAATAGTTTTGGTGGCACTATTATATTTTAATTTATGTAATTTTTATGAGAGCTGTCAGCAAATATATGAAAAATCAGTGGTGCCATACTAACGTTGTGTCGACCTAGGTCTTTAACAATGGGTTTCTGGGGATTGCCGAATGGAAGTACATTAAATATACTGCACTAAAATATACTTATGAAACTATAAGTTTTTTCCCAGTTAATTTTTTCTATCCATTACTGGGTGCCCGACTATGGTCAGCTAGTGATTCTATCTTGAGAATAGATTGTCGCAGAGTTTTGAAGGAAAAATCATAATAATAGTACACATCAGGAAAAACTGTAGGATGGCTGCTAGGATGCGTAATAGGTACATTATGTTAGAAAATCAAGCTGTTCTTTAAAAGGTGTTAGAGTAAAGTACGACAAACGTATTAATTTTTTTTCTCACTTACTAGTTTATCTCTTAAAATTAAGTCGCGGGGGAAGTATAAACTTATTTGGGGAAAATAAATAACTTCAGTCTGTTTGATCCAAAACTAACAAACTGAGTCTCGTTAAAAGGAGTTTTTTCCTGCTCTGCAATTCTTGATAATACGATAAGGCATAACATCAATAGAATGGTAAGGTAATTTCCAGCACTTTTCAAGTGTCCCCACCTAAAGCAACACAGATATGGTGTGGCTACCAAAACAGGCATAACTGAACAGCGGGCGTAAAGTATCCTGTTTCCATATTTTAATGACACAAAAACAAAAGTAATCTCTAACTCCAACTTTAAGATAACGTATGGCGTCCTCTAACGTACTATCGCCACACCATCTTGAACAACGTCATTCACTACGCTTCCTTCAATAAGAAATCAAACCATACATATTCATCTTTCCAACAGTACAAAAGCTTATGTGGCTAAATACCCATTATATCATTATACCGACATAAATCCAAAACTTCAATTCAGGTAACGATAGCCAAAAATTACAAGGTAAAAGTTGATATCGATAGAACATTCTTGCAAGATTTCGACGGTGTAATTTTGTTTAAAAGACACCTTTTTGAGGTGTATACTGACTTCCATAAAAATTGCAACACCTAGAATTTGTTGAACGATTTTATCGAAATTTTCGTCAACAATGTCTTTCATTAAAACAAACAAATGATTAAAGTTTGAATAAAATCTAGCTAGTAGTTTTTTTTCCTTTGCAATTAGTAACAATAAATTTGAAGAAATAAACCAATTAGTGTGTAATTAACTGTCAATTTTGCAAATTGTTTGTTCACAATTTCGTTCTGAACTTGGGAGCAATGTCAAGAGTACGTCAACATCAACATTTTTCCCAATTGACTGATTTTGAACGTGGCCATATTATTGGCATTAGAGGGGCCGGACTTTCGCTAAGAGAAATTGCTCGTCGTGTAAACCGAAATGTTACAAAAGGTATTGAGATCTTGGTCCAAATAGTCCGAGAAAGGGGTGCAACAACGTCGCCCTGGATCTGGACGTCCCCGCAGGACTACAGATCGCGAAGAACCTCGCTTAAGACTTTTGGCCACAAGAGACAGATTTTCAACAACTCGATCGATTGCAAATGATTGTATGAGAGGTGTAGAACCCAGACTGTCAATGTCAGCTGTTTATCGCCTGACAAGGTCTTATAGGCTGCGTTCAAATCGTCCATTTTTATGTCTTCCTCTTACACCACTTCACCGTCTACGCAGGCTAGAATGGAGCAACGAAAGAGCGAATTGGGCGCAAGAATGGTATCGAATTGTGTTTAGTGACGAGTCCCGATTTTGCTTGTGGGACCACGATGGTCGTAGGATGTTCAGACGGATGCGTGAAGAACGTAAAAATCCAACATTTTAGTGGAACGCAACACAGCCCTCACAAGGAGTGATGATATGGGGTGCAATATGTTACGGTAGCAGATCACCCTTTGTTTTTCAATGATGGCAACATAAACGCCGCTGGTTATATTGCCAATTTGCTAGAACCCGTTGCGCTTCCATATCTTCAGGGGCTGGAAAATCCCATTTTCCAACAGGATAATGCGCGCCCTCATACGACAAGGGCTACAACACGTTTTTGGGAAGAAGCTAACATTGCCGTCCTCCCATGGCCTGCTCGGTTCCCTGATTTGTCACCCATTGAACAGTATGGGATGAGGTCCGTAGGCAACTGGGTAATTTACCACACCCTCCAGATAAGTTACACGATCTCCGGCTACGGATTCAAGAAGCTTGGGTTGATATTCCACAGGCAGCTATAGATCACTTGATTGATAGCATGCCACGCCGTCTAAATGAGTGCATTACAAATCGTGGCGGAGCAACCCATTATTGAAAAAAACATTTTTAGTTTTTGTTCTTCTGTTTTCAAATTTGAATCGTTTGTTTGTTCTAATGAAAGACATCGTTGACGAAAATTTCAATAAAATCGTTCAATAAATTCTAGGTGTTGCAAATTTTTATGGAAGTGAGTATACGTATTCAGCTAATTATATGCACATGTTTCAAAATTTTTTGCAATTACTTGGAAATCCCTATTTTTCTACATCTAAAGAACAAAGTAAGCCATGACAATTATGAAAACACCATTGTTCGTTTGGCAAAAAAAGAGTGTTACAATTGTAATGATCCTGCTTGAATCCTTACAAATTTTTCATTCCAGAAATAATTCATATCAATCCTTATTTCCAAATTGTTTCTCCAACTGTCAGATCCCAACCACACAGACACACTTATTTTCACTCACTTATTTTGATATTACCGTTACTATTACTTGTACTTTACTCTGCCTGTACCTGACCTCTTAGTATTTACTAACATTATACCTATCCTGATACTAAACACATTCCCTATAATTATTATTGCCACTTTCACCACCCAAGTTACTACCAGTCCTGATCCACAACCAGTCGTAGGCACATTGGTATCAAACGTACTTGGCTGCTACCGCACCGAGCTCGGGGTAGCAAATTGTCTAAAGCACGTAATAAGTGAATTGCAGAAGGTACTACCCCGTATTTTCACATAGCGCGTCCTTTGCTACCTGATATATAATTATATCCTTTCACCACAAAAGCGTAAAGTGCGCCACAAGAGCGAAAATCGATTTAAACCGATTTTATAATTTGAACTGACATTGTTGGCTGTTTTGCGCCGACTTGAAGGTTTACAATCTAAGTACAGAAGCGGCTATTCCGCCAGAGGTTCAGGCCCCGAATAAATAGTCACACATGAGTCAATCAATCAACCCTAAACTACCTCAACATTCTTACAATGAGTAAACGGAGGTTTCGACCCCAAATACACAATTTCATATCCCTACGGGCCTTAAAATCATTTTCTACGCTCTATTATCAAGCCTTCCTGATTGTTTATTACCTCCTCTCACACATTCCCGAGTTTTACAAATTCAACTTTGTAGAAACACATGGTTGGTGACCACGCACATTTATTACCAAAATTAGATATCATTGAATATACTCACCTAATATAACTGACCATATATCCCACAAACACTTCACTACAATCTGAATACACCAGACGGATCATTAGTCGCATAATTAACATTTTTCACAATTTCACTGATAATAAAAAATCATTCAATTACTAATCGATATTTTACAGCATCCTCCAGAGAGGGCGATACCGGCGGTCGGGAAAATTGACAGTGGCGTCCCGTCCCGAGGGTCTACCAGAATTGCTGTTTTATTTTTTTCTTAATTATTCATTTACTTAAATATCTGAGATTTTTTTTAGTTTATTTTTATTAGTATAGAGAATTCCTTTTATTTTTATATTCACAGTATTGAACAAAACTTACGTAATCCGATTGTGTTCGAATAAGATCATATCCACAAAATAGAAAGGTTGTTTGACCCGATCCTGAAAGTCTCATTGCTTACTCACGAGCTACCAGAAATTTGCTTTGTTGACGCACGTCACACAATATTGCGAAATCCGTATTCATCTATCTTCATTCATAGCTGAGACCCTGAAAAAACCATACAAAATGGTACACATTGTACATTACGATTCTGATAATAATCTTGGAGCATCCATTGTGGATTATGTGCTAAACAGTAATGGGGTTTATCCGCTCAAATTTCCATGACTAGTAAATAAGTACCCGTGTTATTTTAGAATGGTATGTTCAAGTTTCGGGTCAAGCCGTCTAGAAAACCTTGCCCCGCCTTCAATTACTTGCGTTAAGCAAATGAAAAGTAAAAAAAAAATATTTTCATAGATTTGTTAGATTTAAATTATAACCTTTTTACTTTTCAGTTTTCTTAAATACATATTTATATTGTATTATAAGAAAGTTTACTTTTTTTACTGCACTCAGCCACCCAGACCCGTTTTAATTTTGATACTTTGTATTTTATCACAACTAAAACCAATGATTACCAAGTTTGTTTTAATGATGCATAACTACTGAGATGCAAGTTAAAAAAATTTGAATATTAATAAACTTGCTAAACCAAATTAATAATAACAAATACTATAAAAAAATTGTACACTTGCATAACGACAGACGCGTGTTGCTCATTAGCTTAGTTCACTCCGATTTAATGTAATTTTTTATTGTTATTTTATCATTCCGTAATGGCTGCAACGATCGTCACCAAACTTCACTTGGGTCTGACCATTTACGACTTAAACAAGTGTCATTTTGAATGCAGGCGCTTTAGTTATTGCGGTAGAAACCAAAATTACATTTACCTCTCTTAGTTCGTAGCTCCACCACCACCAAAACTCACAATGAACTAGATATTTATACGTTAAACATGTATCTCAGATTTGTATTCAATCGCTTTCCACACACGCGCGCACACACACGCACTCACACGCACACACTCGCACACACATACACATACAGACACACGCGGACACGCGAGCATCGCGTACATATTAGCACACGTGCACGCTGGCGCACTAACGCGCGCACGCACATACAACCACACGCACGCACACACACACACACACACACGCACGCACACACACACGCACACACACACACACACACACACACACGCGCGCCCATTTAGACACACGTACGTACGCTGGCACGCATCCGCACACACGCGCTCACACACACACACACACGCACACGCACGCTCGCTCGCTCGCGTACACGCGCACATACGCACACACATTCCAGTCTTACGCGCGCTCATATACACCCACACAAACACAAGCGCGCTTACACGCACACACACATACGCATACAACCGTGCACTCTAACACACACGCGAACTCACGCACACACACTCGCACACACACACTCATAATCTCACATACACACTAACACACACGCACTCACGCACGCAACTACCGCAGCACTCGAGCACGTACCCACCCGCACACACTCCCACCCAGACGCACTCGCACGCACGTTAGTACGCATGCGCCTGCTCACATATTCACGCATCCACACACACGTACTCACGCGCGCATACACGTGCATACACACGATTTCACATATACGCACGCACACACGCTCGCACACATATGCACACCATCGCCCACATAGACTCGTGCAAACACGCAACACGCACAGACTTGCGCGCTCACGCACACATAACCCACCATGTTTCACCTACAGGCACACACCCGCACACGCACGTATACACACACGTACGAATTTTGAATTTTTTTCCAGCTATAAAGTTAACATTTGGTACTTTCGACACTAATATTAATAATAACTATTTTTAAAAATTGTTTTTGCCAGTTTCCCCGTACTGATCATTCTTGTTATTGTTTTCTAATTTACTATTGTTGTTAGTATAGTGTTATTGAGTAAATTTTGAAAGTTTTAGGCGCCTTTTTGCTAAAGTAAAAAATATACTAACATTCTTTTTGAAAATTTCGAGAAAAACTGTCAAAATGATTGATTATTAAAAAAGCGCTCTTTTCAACGAGACTAAGTTTGTTAGTTTTGTTTAAAGCAAATTGATGTTTTTATTTTTTCATTCAGTTTACTCTTCTCCCACCACTTTATTTCATGAGAGTCTGTAATATGTTTTAGACAAAAAATATTCCACATTTTTCTGGAAATTTAATATGGATAGCTTTGTCATAATTTAATTTAACAGCTGGTATGTGTAAGTAGGATTTTATAATTTAGTGTACTTATTACACCTCTAGCGGCCATCGTACAAACTTATTTCCCACTTTTTCTCATGTGCAGTTTTATTATGAATTTTCCCCAAACCTCTGCGATAATCATTCTTAAAATACGGCTGCTGGCCAACCTTTGTGGAACTCCCGGTATATAAAAAGTTATTAAAATATAAATGTTTATAAACATGAAAGGGAGGATATAATGTAGGTTATTAAATACATCTTGATTGTATTGTACATAAACTTGATAAGCGTTATGAGACATCAGCGAGCTGGTAGCGTAGTGGTAACACGACCTGCTTAGCATTCGAGCGGTAATGGGTTCGATTCCCGTTACCATCTACCTTGTGTGAGGTTTTTTCAGGGTTTTCTCATACACATGTAGTGGCATGGTCACTCCGTATATGCCCACCATGTGTGGCTACTTAGGCGAATGCTGGTGTAGTATTTTCCCCCTAGTAACCCTAACTCCGTTCCTTCCGATCCTATCTTGACCACACCCATCCTTAATCCTTCTATGCATATATACGTAATATACGCTGGGAATCCAAGGCTGGTGCTGAAGGAGCTCGGAAAGCTCGAGCAGACCACCTCCCCTGAGCAGGGAATGAAATACGTGACTTTTTCTTTTCCTGTGAAATATCTGATGCTAATAATATTCAAATACCTCAGATTTTCCAGTAATTAACGTGAGCCCTTATTAAAGTTAATATTTAATTAAATATTTTATGGTGTTGACACTTAAAAGAGAACATACTCTTTAATACGTAATCGTTAATCTAATTACCTAAGTTCAGTCAGTGGTTAATTTTAATTACACTATAATACTCTGGAAAATCAATATTATCATAATGAAAAGTATGTTAAACTGGACTGTAAAGTTTGAAATCACGTTCTTTTTATTACTGTATAACTACTCCTTTGGGTGTTTAAGGAAATTGAAAAATCAAAAACAGATTCTTGCATTTTGCATTTTGCAATATGCAATTTGTTTCTTTTCATTTTCTTTTAAAAGTTGTATCATTTCCTCTGTATTGGAATTGAATTAGTTTTAAATTTGCAATGCACAGTTAATGGATCGGAGTGTTTTAAAATAATCGATAAGTATTCATCAAAATGGGTTTCTTAGATGCGCTTCGGTTTGTAAAGTTTTTATATTATTAAAAGTTGTGAGATGATATCAAGTAATGGCTAGCGCAAGTCGAGGAAACGAAGTTAGCCTGAAGAGGAATAGACAACGCCCCCATAGTTGGCACTGCTCCACCAGACCTTCTCGACGGCAGCAATTTTATGGTAATGTATAATATATACGAAGTTTATGTTAATGAAATTAGTGAAAGGAGATTGATTTAACTCCATTTATACGGAAATTGTGGGAAAGTTGTCCAACAAAATTTATTTAAATTTTGTCGGATTTTTCCTGTTTTTATGTATAATTAATTAATTTGTGTCACTATTGTGTAATTTAGTAGTGTTCCTTTTACTACTATTGAAACATTTGAATGTCGTAAAGTAAAAGAGTGGAAATCTACTCTCTTACGAAATATTTTTTTATTTACGTACGTTTAGAAATTGAATTATCCGTTTCATTGAGATGAACAATGAAAATATTCACCTTTACATTGAATTGTATATTCTTACGAAACTAGGGCATTGCAGTCTTGTTGTTTATGCCAAAACACGAGTATTCCGATAACTTTTTGTAACGGAATTGCTATCGGATATCTTTTTGTTATTATTTTTTAAAATATGAAATAATACGGCTTAAAACTTTATGCTCAAAATTTTAAATGGAGTTAGTTTTGTTACTTCAAAGTTTAGTGAGATGCTTGTCGGAAAACCAATAAATGTTGTAATTGGAGAGTTTGAAGTTTAAAGGTTTCAAGTGTCACCTTTTTTATTTTGTTTCATACTCATGACTAATTGCCCAAATTTTTAGATTGAATCTTATTCGTTTGTGTCCATTTATTTCAGTACATAAGCAATAGTGAGGTAAGTATTTCATCAAATATGTAAATATCAAGGGTTAAATATAATATTTGACGGCTCTTAAGTTTAAATAATTATTTTTAATGGACGGAAGTAATAATGTACCACATTCTTGTACATATTGTCCATTTTACGTTCTTTATGGCTTTACAATCATCTTCTTGTCTAAAAACATTAACGACATTGCGCTCGTTTCGCAATACTTTATTTATTACATGTAGATTAGAACATTAAATCATTTCCTGTTGCAACGTGCACAAAAGCTGAGAACGCACAAAAAAGGAAAAGATAAGAGAGAGGTGAGAGAGCAAAGGGCACCGCGGCTAACAACTTGGGAGCATTTGGATGCGTGGGGACAACAGAGGTCAGAGAGAGGAGGGAAATAAATATGTATACCGGGTGTCCAAAGCGTCACACGACGGAAGATTGTGGCTTCGTGTTGATTTTTCATTAAAACCATTTATACAAAAGATATATGGTGCACAACTTAAAAATGTTTTAGCTCCTACAGGATGATTCGTAAAAGTAAGGGGGTGTCAACTTTTTATTTTCAATGGAACATCCTGCATATCATTACATTTTTGGATAGCCTAGTGAATAACCTTTTCAATAATGTATACATTTGTACATATAAAATGCAATGTTGCCAACTTATTTAACAAAAATGTATATTTTTCCTGAATGTAAGGTTAGCAATAAAAATTAATCCTTGGTTTATTATCTAAGTTGAGACAAATTAGTTCAGGGATATAATTAAGCTAGGTATAGGCTTTGAAAAGATGTAAACGTTTTATTGATATATTGAATAGGGGAGAGAAGGCACATTCAACGTACATCACTTCCCTTATTTCAAATGGAACACCCTATATATTTTGATATGGGCGAATAGTATTCTTAAAGACCTAACTTTTATCTAAATACATTGATACCACTAAAATTTATAGTTTTTTAAATATTTCCATTTTTTAAATTTTTTTGTTATTATTTTATAACGTAACAATTTAATAGAGTGCCATGATTTCAAGTCACAATACCACATTAGTAATAGTAATAATTAATTTTATTAAATATTTTTAACAATAAACTAAACAATGTAATAATAAAATAATAAATTAACAATTAAAAAAATTATAAATACGGTTCAAACAAGCCTCCTCTTTTCTCAATGCACTTATTCAATCGTTGGCTGTAGGAACATTATAAACTATGCAACAGTTGTTGGGTTACATTTCGAAACGCTTGTTGAATTGTTTCCCTCATATTTTCTGTAACAATCGGCGATGTTCTATAAACTTCATTTTTATGTAGCCCCATAAAAAATAGTCTATGAAAGTCAGATCGGGTGATCTAGCTGGTCACCTGATAGGCCCATAACGACTTATCCAACGATCAGGAAATTTCTGATTTAAAAACTTCGTCTCATCACCACCAGAATGTGCAAGAGCGCCATCTTGTTGGAACCATATTTCCTCATTAGCGAATGAGATGTTCTCTTCAATCCATGGTAGCACGTTGGTTTGCAATAAATTTAAATAATTTACTGCATTTAAATTGTGTTCCACAAAAATTGGTTCCTAATAATCTGTTGCCAATAATACCAGCCCAAACATTGAGACTCCATCGATACTGATTGTTTTTGTATCTAATTATATGTGGATTTTCCATGACGTAATAATGACAATTATGTCTATTTACAAAATAATTGTTATGAAAAGCAGATTCGTCTGTCATCATAACTGTATTAAAAAAATTATGTGGTTGTTGCAATCCCCAAACGACAATAATTTAATCTATTTTCAAAATCATGTTCATACAATGCCTGGTGTATTGTTGATTTCTGTAAATCATGTTCCACTGCAATTTTTCTAATACTTATTTGAGAGTTTTCTTGTATGGCTTGAAGCACCACTAGTTGAGTTTCCTCGTTGTTTACATGTTTTGGACAATTGTTCTTTTTATATGCCATCCTGTTTCCCCAAATCTACTTTTTAAATGTTCAAGAACTAGTTCATCTGGACAACGGGCATCGGGAAATTTTTATTCATAAATTCTAGAAGCAACCAAACAATTACCTTGGGCTTCTCCTATTATGTAAATCGTTTGAATTAATTCGTTCTTCGTATATTTAATTTTAAAATTTAGAGTTAACTTCTCATAATTCAAAACTATAAATTTTAGCGGTATCAATGTATTTAGATTTAAGTTAGGTCTTTAAGAGTACTATTCGCCCATATCAAAATATAAAGGGCGTTCCGTTTAAAATAAGAGAATTGATGTACGTTGAACTCGCTAAAGTTTCACACGGAGCCTTCAGTGCCCTATTTAATTTATCAATAAAACGTTTACATCTTTTCAAAATCTATACCTAGCTTAATTATATCCCTGAACTACTTTGTCTCAACTTAGATAATAAACCAAGAATTAATTTTTATTGCTAACCTTACATTTAGGAAAAAAATACATTTTTGTTAAATAACTTGGCAACGTTGCATTTTACATGTACAGTGCATCCCATTTTGGTAGAGACAGCCAAGTATCTCTGTTGTTGTTGAAGATAGAACCTTGCGGTTTTCGCGGTCCTGTGCCACTTTTTTGTGAAACTCAAGATGTCCTGAACGGATTTTTCCTAACTTCTTTCGTTCATAAGTTACAGGGCGTTTTTGAAAATTCACACTTTTTGGACCCCCTCCATATCTACGAAGTTTCTCAGCGATAATGTCAAATTGAAAACTTATCCCATAGAGAATTTTATGTAGAATTCAGTGGCACACTCAATTTTTTTCGGGGTATGGTTATGGAGATACCACTCAAACTTATGATTTTTTCAATGGAACACCCTGTGTTTTATCACCTCATTACATTCCTTATTTTTTTTCCTTCAAAATGATATATAATATATAAACATAAATTCTTCAAAAATGCTCCAAAATCACTAAAACATTGATTTTTAATAGTAGGCTATGGAATTTTCATCCAAAAAAAGTTCAAATTGAAGAAATACTACTTGTGATTTTTCCATGAAAGGAACAAGAACAATACTAACACTAATTGACTAACAAAACACAAAACGTAGGTAACTAATAGCAACAAATAAATAGTAATAAAAAGTTCGTAATGTAGAATAAGCAACTAATTAAATATTTACTCATACTATTTCATTTCAAAATTATTCGGTAACTTATTCATTGAATTGTTCAAATTGATGTCCATTTTCCCTAACACACAAGTGACACAATTTCTTAATACGTCTTAATGCATTTAAAATTATGAACGGCCGATTTTGTAAATTCTGGAAAACTGCCTCTGTTGTTGCACGAAGTTCTTCAATATTATTGTGCCTCTTACTGTATATTTTATTTTTCAAAAAACCCCACAAAAAAGTCCAACACTGACAAATCAGATGACCTTGCAGGCCACCTAATGGGTCCATTTGTTCCAATCCAATGGTCCTGGAACGTTTCTTCTAAAAACGGCACAATCAACCTCGAATTGTGGACAGGGGCACCATCGTGTTGGAAGTAAATGGCATTAAGATAGGCGAGGGGAGCATTCTCCAAGAATTCTGGTATTACTTCTTCTAAAATGCGGTATTTTATTGATGTCCCCAATAAGAAACAGGCTACATTAAAACCAATTCGACCCTGTTGTTGTTGCTCAAAAATTAGGTGTTGGCTTTCATCATACTAGTGCCTTGTATTTTGCCTGTTAAATAAACCGGCACTGCGTATATGGGCTTCGTCTGACCATATGACCTTACTCGCAAAATTATTGTCCCTTCGAGTTTGGTTCAAAAACCAATTACAGAAATTCACACGACTCGCTGCATCACCAGGGTATAGATGCTGGAGAATATTCACTTTGTAGGGTTTCAATTTGTGTTTTTTTAACATCCTTTGTACCCGTGATCGGGGAACGCCAGTGTCATTTACTAACTTCGTACAAGAAGTCTGAGGAGAGACACGGACGCTGGCTAATACATTTATTTCATCCACTTCATGATTTTTCTTGTTATACGTCTTGGGTCGGGGTTTAGAATACGCACCATAATTTAGTCGAAATATCGTTGCTCGAATAGGTTGACCTCTCTGGATATCTAACGTTTTAAAAACAATATGTCATATAATGTCGTATTGTAAATTACTAGTTTACCTGTTTAAATATAATTCTAATGCTTCGTCAACATTTTCATGGCATTGATTGAAACATTGCATGATATCATACTTTTCGTTGTTCTGAAAAAATCTTTCAGCCATTATAAAATTTCACAAATTAACAAAATCGCCAAACACAAACACAATAAAACGCATCAAAATTTATCATCATGACAGCAGATGCGTTGATTTCTCCACAGTCACTTGATAAAACAATGCTCCAAAAGTCAACAACAGTATTTGTAGCATCCATGACCTACTATAAAAAAATCACAAATAATAATCCTTGTAGTAACTATGAAATCCATGGCACTCTATTAAAATTCAATATTTTAGTAATTTTGGAGCATTTTTGAAAACTTCGTGTTTATATATTATATAACATTTCGAAGGAAAAAAAATAAGTAATTTAATGAGATAATAAAATACAGGGTGTTGCAAAGAAAAAATCATAAGTTTGAGTCTTACCTCCATAACGATACCCCGAAAAAAAATTGAGTGCGCCCCTGGATTCTACGTAAAATTCTCTATGGGACAAATTTTCAATTTGACATTACCGCCGAGAAACTTCTTAGATATGTAGGGGATCCAAAAAGTGTGGATTTTTAAAAACACCCTGTAATTTATAAACGAAAGAAGTTAGGCAAAATCCGTTCAGGCCATCTTGAGTTTCACAAAAAAGTGGCACAAGACCGCGGAAACCGCAAGGTTCTATCTTCAAAAACAACCGAGATATCTGGCCGTCTCAACCAAAATGGGATGCACTGTACACATGTATACATCGTTGAAAATCTTTCGGAATAGAAAAGGGTAACTTAGAACACGAAGAAATATTTATGCACAAGACACTAGTTCACTAGGTTCCTGAAAGAGAAGGATACACAAATACACATACAGAAGATATACACATTTTTTGGTAAAATTAAAAATTAATTAAAACAAAATGGCCACCCATAAGGCATTTAAGTGTATTGTACAGTGTACTACAGTACAACCAATAATAATATTCCGTTAAACACTAGCATTCAATAATACGTTACAGTTTCCTAATCAGATACCAATATTTAAACATTCTAGGATTAGTAACAATATAGCAATAATACACATAAGAGGGAAGGAGGATAAATACAGTTACCTGTAGATTGTCCTATGTTTACAAAAAGAAATATTTAAAATTAAATCGAAGTACTATAAGATTGACTTTGTAAAAACACAGCAGATAACTACATTAAATTTTAAAATAAAGCATTTCAGAAAACAATTTTACAAATAATTCATTCAAATTGGCCTATAACACAGTTAGGCAAGGGTGGTGCGGTCGGTATATCGTAAATTTTAATTTTTAAATGTTTGACATGGGACAGTTTGGGAAAGTTGCCTTTATATATACGCATTATGAGGGCAAAATATTTTTGAAAAATATTGAGTTTAAGTACTGCCCCGAGGCATAAAACAATTTACTATACAAAGTTGTATTCTAATAATACCTTTTAAATGGACAGTTTACCCAAAAAACCCAATGTATCATTTTATTTATCGTAAACAACAGTACAGATACAGTTGATTACTACCAAGATAGCACAGAGTAATTCATAGCATGCTTTTCATTACCTATCCGCGTGGGAAGGGCGCTCCCCACCATTCTCTAACTACGATCGAGTGCAGTCTGCGCGACTCAAAATACGTTGTTTAGTAGAAGCGAGACATTCGCTGTATTGTATTCGTTGTTTGTGTGTTTTAATTACGTTTTCGAGAATTTACTATGTCGTTATTGAGTGAAGTGAAGTAATATGTCCTGTTTTCGGCCATGGCCGAGATTTACCAAGAAGTACCTTGCCAACATACGAAGATATGATGTTACTGTATTTGTGGGTGAGCCGAAATAAACAATGTCAATATCAGAATTTAGTGAGTGAGACTAGTGCCGAAGTTACTGCTAGTATACTAAGCCAGTGGGTAAGAGCATCCATCCCTACCATCGAAGAGCGGTCGGTGATAAAAAAAATTAAAGCATATCATGATAAGTATCGAAATTTGTTAAAACCTTATGCATCAAGGAAAGACATTAATAGTTACCAGGAGCGAATTGCCCGCTTTAGAGCAGACGCAAAAAAACTGTTTGGCATTGCCGCATGTAAGTGCAACGATTTTAATTTGTGTAACTGTCCAAAACCATTTAAAGTGCCTCCAACAGAAAGAATTTTTTTGCACGATCAACGAACGGAGAGAAAATGGGTATTGGTAACGTAGACACTAAAGCAACTAAAGCAATTCAAATGAACTTAAAAAGGAAGCTAAAATTGGACGTCGCGGTCAAGTCAAATAAAGATGGCATTGTTGACTTAACTTCGCCAAAATGTAAACGCTCTTTTTCGCAGGCAGCCATTTCAACTAGTATGCCCTCGTTGGAAACTCCTGAAGCAGATAGTGTGGAAAAATTACAATCTTCGAAGTGTGAAAAATTGCAACACTTATCTGCCGTTGCAAAGACGTTGGACAGGTTCCGTGTGTCTGACCGAGTTGGAGCAGCAATCCTTTCGGCGACATTGCAAGATAT
Source organism: Vesta saturnalis (assembly GCA_036346205.1). Lineage (NCBI taxonomy): Eukaryota > Metazoa > Arthropoda > Insecta > Coleoptera > Lampyridae > Vesta > Vesta saturnalis. The sequence goes on from JARFJB010002009.1 coordinate 5,900,208, forward strand.
TGGTGTTATTTCTGAGGAGAGTAAATCCAGTGTTGTCGACAGATACAAAATACGTAGAGCTCGCCAAAAAGAGAGAACATTACTGTCAACAACACCGATAGTATACGACAATTTTGGTTTATATTTCGATGGGCGTAAAGACAGGACTCTAAAATTTGAAGAATCCAGAAGAAAAACTGTATTAGAAGAGCACATTACGTTGGTTAAAGAGCCAAGTTCAGAGTATATTGGTCACCTGTCTTTGAGTTCCGGAACGGCTTTACATGTGTGTACCAAAATAGTAGAATTCTTAGAAGCAAAAAATATTGACTGCGCTAAACTTGTCGTCATAGGGTGTGACGGGACTGCAATCAATACTGGACATAAAGGAGGTGTGATACGATACCTGGAAAAAAAGTGGAATAGACCGTTACAGTGGAGCGTTTGTCAGTTACATGCCAACGAACTTCCGTTGCGCCATTTATTTGAGCATATTGATGGTAGCACGGCTGGTCCTCGATCTTTCACTGGCAATCTAGGTACAGCATTAAAAGATTGCGAAACTCTTCCTATTGTAAAATTTAAAGCAATGGATTGTAACTTACCTGATATTACTAAAAGCGATTTAAGTACAGACCAATTGTACTTATATGAAATTTGTCAAGCGATTAAGTCTGGATGTTGTAGTGAAAGTCTGGCAAAGAGAAATCCGGGAAAAATGGTACATTCAAGATGGCTGACAACTGGAAATAGAATTTTAAGATTGTTCGTTTCAACCGCTATACCAACGGAAGAGTTGCTTCTTTTAATTAACTTTATTCTAAAGGTTTATGCGCCCATGTGGTTTACCATAAAAACACAACCACTAGCTATTTATGGCGCTAAACATTTACATCAGACCATAATACTGTCAAGGTATCTTCCAGACAATATCAAGAAAATTATCGATCCAGTAATACAACGGAATGGGTTTTATGGTCATCCGGAGAATATTTTATTGTCGATGTTGGCAGACGAACGGGGTCACGTGAAAGTTCTAGCCTTAAGACGTATTTTAAAGGCTAGAGCTTCAGCTGGAACAGTGTTACGTTCTTTTATTCTTCCTAAGTTTAATTTTCAAGCCAACGATTTTATTGATGTTATAAACTGGAGTGAAGTGGTTGTAACTGAACCCCCTTTAATTATGAACATTAGTAGTGAAGTAATTACCAGGTGCATACAAGACCCAAATTTAATTGAAGATCTTATTTTGCCACAAATTAAACTTTACCCTTGCCACACGCAAGCTACAGAAAGATCTGTCAAACTCGTTACCGAGGCTGCTGCGACTCTATGTGATGAAGATAGAAGGGACGGTTTAATTAAAACAACACTTGAGTCCCGTAAACGGATGCCAGTTTTTAATAGAAAAAAGGATTATAAGTTGTTATAATTTATTGTGGTTATGGCTGATTGTAACGTTTTTAAATAACTCTCATTTGTTTTAAATACTGGTAAAATAAAATGTTCATTTAAACGCTTACTGATTTATTTGCCGAAGGTTTGTAGTAGTTACGGATTTTGCTTTTTAATTAATATTTAGAGATCTTGGGGCAGTAGAAAAATTTCAAATTTGTTCAAAAGAAAATTACTGTAACAATTAACTTTATCAGCAGCAACTGCTCTGCAGTGGCCAAAAACAAACATGCAAAAAAGAAGTATTTAGTAATTACGGGGTATCTGTTTTCCTACAATAATATTTAGTGGCCTTGGGGCAGTACAAAAAATTCGAATTTGATTAAAGTAAAAATAGGGTAAGCATTGTCTTTCTTAGTAGCAACTTTCCCGCAGTGGCCAAAAAGAAACATACCAAAAATAGTTTTTCGTACCACCCTACTGTACATTTAGATAATTAAAAGTGTATTTGCATTCATGCAAAAGGCATATGGGTAATGATTAACTTAGCTTTGGAATTCGTCCTGTTATCGAATTTTAGTTATAGATCTTCGTGCTATCCATTAGTAAAATATCAATGTGACTGCTTACAAAAGTGAGAAGTAAGTTACAGGTTTAACAAATTGTATGTATAATTATCGAACCCAGAGTAAAAATATGTTTTTGTACTCATAGCTTTAAAATAGGTATTTCCCGGTTACTCCCGATGCACTGAAAACTTCTTTGCTCGCATTGCGGTGGTTTTTACTTTCTAACAGAAACTAGGGTAATTACGTTGATGGTTGGTAGCAGAATTGAAATGCTGCTGATATAATGGCTAATGGCTGCTTCTTTAACATCAGGTGTAGTCAACATTTCTTCGGATTAACCCATTTTTCACAATTTTAACAAAAATAATTTTAAAGAAAACGTTTGAATTTTTTGTGGACATATAACCATAACAATAATGCAACGTTACAATGCCGGCTATGGTACCATTCCATTTAGAATAAAAAAAATCAAACAATGTTAAATTATTTGTTATTAATTTTATTAATTTATTCGTTACAAAAAACTTTCTACCTAACTTGTTCGGAATATATTTTCCCGAATTCGCGCTAGATGCTCAAAGCGGGAAAATTAACTTTCCGAACTAGTTAGGCAAATAATTATTGTGGTTGTGGGAACCTCTGTATTTTCTTACATAAGACACGTGTAGGCATTTGAATAAACTCTTACCTTAACGAGGTGTATAATAAGGCTAGTTTACACAATAGAATTTCGAGATAAACAATTATGTTCGTAACCCAAATTGACAATTATAGATACCGGAATATGTATTTTCCTTAAAGTTAATAATTATGAGAAAACTGTGGTGTTGATGGTTAAAAGTAAAGATAGTTGTATAATAGAAAAAGAAGGAAGCGAGACATACCTGTCGTTTTAACCTTCAAATTCGCAAGATGCGTAAGAAATAAATGATACTAATTAATCATCTCCCATAATGAGGAATAAATATAAATCCGACCCTAGTAGATGGATCATCTTATCCAGAAAATTATTAGATTCCTTTAGGAATTAAAACATAGCCTGCACCCACTTGAAGAACGGGAACAGAAAAAATGTTCTTTTTACGAACTTAATAACTAGAAACTTGTAATTGTTACAAACCGTAATCCAGTCGTTTTCAATCGTGAAAATTAACCATTTTAGGTATTAAATGGTTTACTTAATATAGGAAAATAGCATATATCTATATATATATATATATATATATATATATATATATATATATATATACAGGGAGGCCTACTTCTGCGGGATTGCTCCATAACTCCCTTACTATTACAAATATGAAAGAATGTCTTATATAAAAGTTGCCCACAGTCATAAACTACACGTTTTAAAATTATTTTCAGAAATAGCGGACTCATGCCTACTTCGTTATTTTAAATAGAACAACCTGTATATTATTACATTTTTGAACTCCTCGTTGAATTTAGAGGTCACTTTAATAACCATACTATGGGTCTACGTCGCATTGTTTCTGAGTTATTTGACATTTTGTAGAAAAAATGACGTTTGCAGTGCCTCCGAAAACTTTCAATATCTCGAAGACGGATACAGGTAGAGAGATGTTCTTTACTTCCGAAAAGGGTACCGCATCTTTCTCATTCATTGCCAAAAATCTTGCTTTTAGAATTCAATAATTTCTATCGCTCCGAAAATAGCTTTTTTCAAACAGATAACTTGATTTTTTTAAATGAAATCACCCATATTTCCTTACATCAGCGGATAGCAAATCAAATTTCCTTTCCATTGATGTAACATTATCGATATTTTGGAGTGATAGTTTTCGAGATATTCACATTTTTATCTAATTTCAGTTTTTATTGCGCTTTGCCGCGGTGCTTTGGAAAACGTTTGTCATTTGTTTTAAACAACTGACAAGAAACGTCAGTTCTCGAGCTTCTGTTGTGCTTTGCTGTCCTGTGTATCAGTTTAAGTGTTTCTACAAGACATTTCCATTAGAATGTTGTTGTCCGACGCAGAGTTGATCGACATGACTTTCATTCGTGGAGAATGCCAAAGAAATGCGTTATTGGCGTCAAGGACTTATGCGGTACGGTATCTTGAACGAAGACTTCTCCGAGAAACAGCCTTTCAAAAGTTGTTACAACGTTTTACAAACACCGGACGCGAGCAGTATCAAACGAGGGAACGTGTAAACAGGATAACCACTGAAGAATATGAATTTTTAGTATTGGGTTCTGTTCAGGAAAATCCTCACTACACGTAAGTTCGAGAGATATTAGCAGTGCAACTAACATCAGTAAGACATCGGTACAAAGAATTTTTCGTCGGCATAAGTACCATCTCTTTCGAGTACAGCTGCATCAAGAGTTGTTAGGTGGTGATTTAGAGAGAAGACGTGTGTTTTGTCAGTGGGCGCTTGATAGGGTAGAGGAAGATGAGTCGTTTTTTAAGAAGGTTCTGTTCTCCGATGAGTGGGCATAATTTTCATTATTATGACACAGAAAATCCATATCACTTCAGGACAACAAATTCACAGCATCGTTGGTCTCTAAATGTTTGGGCGGGCATTTTAGGAAACAATATTATTGGACCCTTCTTCTTTAATGGCCTTTTGTCTGGAGAAATGTATGCCCAATTCCTTCAAAATGACCTGGATAATATGTTATTTGACGTTCCGCTGGGGAGACTTCAGAATATGTGGATGCAGCATGACGGGGCTCCCCTCATAACGCTAGACGAGTTCGCCTAATTTTAGACGAACAGTTTCCAAATCGATGGATTGGTGGAGGTGGATCGGTACCTTGGCTACCGCGATCTCCAGATTTGGCCAAGCTGGATTATTTTTTCTGGGGTTTTGTAAAAAATCAAGTATACCATACTGCTGCAGCTACGGCTGAAGACATGCAGAACAGAATTACTCTGGCGTTCCGAGATGTTACGCCTGACATTCTGGACAGAGTTGATCTGGAGTTCAGGAAACGTATGCAGTTATGTCTTCAACAAAACGGGGGACACTTTGAACATTTATTATGAACATCAAAACAGAAACCTATGTCCATTTCTACGGGTAAATAGTGTTGCAACATTGAGATCTGGAAGAGGTGTGTTATCAGTAATACTTGTGTGATTTGTTTGTCATTCTTGCGTTATTATTGTCATTCGTGAATCTTGTGTAATTGTTGTGGATTTCTTGCGTAATCCTTGAGTAATATTATGTATTTCTTGTGCATTCCTTTTTGTATGTCTTCTGTAATCGTTAAGTAATTGTCCTTATGTATTTATTGATCGTTCCCTATGTATTTATTGTGTATTTCTTGTGCATTTCTTCTCTATTTCTTGTGTAAGCCTTAAGTAATTATTTTGTATTACTTGTGCAATCCTTATGTATTTATTGTTCATTCCTTATGTATTTCTTTTGAGTTTTGTGTTCTTAATTCTTGAGTATATATTGTTTATTTTGTGTGCATTAAAAAAATGAAGTTATCCGTGTTTGAAAAAAGTTATGTTCGGAGCGATTGAAATGATTGAATTCTGACAGCAAGACGTTGCAACAACTTTTGAAAGGCTGTTTCTCGGGGAAGTCTTCGTTCAGGATACCGTACCGCATAAATCCTTGACGCCAATAACGCATTTCTTTGGCATTCTCCAAGAATGAAAGTCATGTCGATCAACTCTGCGTCGGACAACAACATTTTGCTAAATCAATGGAAAGGAAATTTAATTCCCTATCCGCTGATGTAAGAAAATATGGCTGGTTCCATTTAAAAAAATCAAGTTATCCATGTTTGAAAAAAATTATTTTCGGAGCGATAGAACCTATTGAATTCTAAAAGCAAGATTTTTGGCAATGAATGAGAATGGTGCGGTACCCTTTTCGGAAGTAAAAAACGAAAGCCACATCTCTCTACAGGTATCCGTCTTCGAGATATTGATGGTTTTCGGAGGCACTGCAAACGTCATTTTTTCTACAAAATGTCAAATAACTCAGAAGACGTAGACCCATAGTATGGTTATTAAAGTGACCTTTAAATTCAACGAGAAATTAAAAAAAGTAATAATATATAGGTTGTTCTATTTAAAACAACGAAGTTGGCATGAGTTTCCGGTATAACCGGAAGTCCGCCATTTCTGAAAATAATTTTAAAACTTGTAGTTTATGACTGTGGACAACTTTTATACAAGACATTTTTTCGTATTTGGAATAGTAAGGGAGTTATGGAGCAATCCCGCTTAAGTGGGCCACCCTGTACATATAAATTGTATTTTATTTTAAAATTAACTTTTAAAGCACACACACTAAAAGATTAACTCGAGTGGACCTTGAACCCACGACCTCCACTTTGTTAGAGTGGAGCACTTCCATCTGAGCTATCCAGAAGGCAAGTCACAATCGAGTTAATCTTTTGCTGTATGTACGTTAAAAGTTAATTTTAAAATAAAATGTAATTAATGATTATTAAACTGAACTTCTGTGAGTTCATTAAAAACAATGTTTAGCCCACCAGCATGACTATCCTTCTTAAGTGTTCAGAAGACGAGAATGCCGTGACAGACCACCGCCCGACGAGTTTCGTCATTATTGTGACTCATTAGGAGAGGTAGATCTGTCATGGAATATCTGAATGGCCTGTTGGATCATATCCATGTTATATTGGATCGGCAAGTGGGTAGTTTCTCGTGATGGCGGCATTTCGTGGTAATTATTTGGTAATAATTGAAGAAATCAATAAATGTACCACTTGATGATGTAGGTCGACGTATTCCTATCATGTTGTATGTGTTGAGAACTATCGCTGAAATAAGATTGGGGTCGCGGATTTTCATATAGATAGACAAGCTAATCTTTATATAGTTAGAATTTCTTTCTCGTTAGTGGCAACTCTCGCTGTTGTGCAGCTATGTGTCCCAACTTTATCATATTGATCTGACGGTACATCCATGGCCAGTTCTGTGACTTTATGTAATTTACTTACAAATTCCTACAGACTTGGAAGAGCTTTGCCCTTTCCCTGTGCTAGAAAATTTGAATTTTTGCGAATTTGGCGGGACAAATTTATCCTGAACTACTTTCGGTTCAGTATTAGAACATGAGGACGTTGCTAACGTTTCCATCTCTTCAAAAGCTCTTCAAAACCAGGCATTCCACAACTCTCCTCTGTGATATTTAGGTCCTGTAATAGATAAACAGTTTTAGTAAATAATAATAAAAAAATTACAGGTTCCAAAACCACCGAAGAATGAACGAAAATTCAAAAGGGTTTTGAAATGAAATGGAATTTCCCAAATTTTTGTGGATCACTAGATGGAAAACACATTGCCATTCAACGTCCATCCAATAGTACGTGCTTGTTTTTCAATTACAAACCGACATACAGTATTGTATTGTTCGCTATGGTCGATTCAGATTACTGCTTCAAGTATACTTGGGCAATGAGACCGTACAGATGACAGCACGATTTTCCGCAATTCGAAGTTAAAGATAGCAATGGAAAAAAATACTTTGATATTTCCCGATGGTGGAGTGTTTGTGGGGTATGACACTTTCCTACTCAATACTGATATGTTGAAACCATATCAAATTGCAAACGAAAAATTGTCAACTAAACAACTAATTTTCTACTATAGTTGTCGAGAGCGAGGCGGGTAGTACAAAATACATTCGTCATATTAGCCTCTCGGTTCCGTATTTTTAGTAGGACCATACCTCTTAATGTGGACACCACAGAGAGCTTAGTAAACGCAGCATGTGCACTTCACAATTGGTTGAGGTTCTGTAGAACACATTTGCCACCCGGATCACTAGATGATGAAGATGAATGTATAGCTGGAGAATGGCGAAAAGTATCAAGTATGATGCGTCCGGTCGACCGCTTATATTGCTCAAATAACTATACAACTAGCGGAGAACGTGTACGCATGTGGTATGCTAAACACTTTCTGACTCATTGGTCTATTCCATGGCGAGTTATTTACGCACATATTTCCGAATCGACAAATGAAAAGCATGTTGAACACGTGGAGGTTTGATAAATATAGGTTTTTCATCGGCTTTTAGCAATAAAAAACATTTGTATTCCGGAATTTCTCCAACGTTTGGTTCAAAAATGTCTTTAAATTCTTCGAATATTGATTGTAAGTCCGTAGCTGTCACATTTTATATTTCTAGAAGCGCATTTAGATCCCGAATCCATCTTCGTCCCATAATAGCATTACCATAATGCGGAACAATATCAATTTCACCCATGTATTTTTTTATTATTAAACATGATTGGAACATCTACATATCCAATTAGTTTAAAAATGTGTTTGGTGTAAGACCTAAAGCAAATATCACTTTTCTTTAATGGAGTTGTTAAATCTAAAGCATCACTGGACTTCCCTGATTAACTAAAAAATCTCCATGTCGGTATCATCAGAATCATCAGAATGAACGTTGTGGAGAAAATCGGAGTTTCTATTTCCTGTTAATTTGATTGTAATGCAGACTTTACTGACATTTTTGACATAATTAATTTTTCGACACTGTAGCATTGTTCAGTAGAATGGTTTCTGCGACCACACTGTAGACATAGTCCTTCAAATCCTAATTCTTTTAAGTCAATTTTTTTTATTTTTTGTGTTGTTTCTTTGTTTATTTTGCTGATTTTTAATGTACCTGGTTGCAATGTATTGATTTTGTTAACTTCTGCATTTGAATATGCAACTTTATAAATTTCTCTATTTTGAAATTTTGCAGTTTCAATTGGTAGAGCAGTTACTTGTGTCTGTTTGAAAGAAATACTGTTATAACATCTTTTCCGTTATTTCGAAATCATACAACCCTCTTTTAAACTGAGCTCTCAAGAGTTGATCAATTATTGATTTAAAACAATCATTTGTATTACATTTAGTGGTAAAATTGCATTTTTTTATCATTTCCTTTAATGTGGCTGTATAATTTGATAAGGGTTCATTTGGTAATTGAATTCTGGCAAAAAATGTATGTTGTTCTGTTAAAACGTTTCTTTTTGGTGACAAGTGGTCTGTGAATCTATATATATATATATATATATATATATATATATATATATATATATATATATATTATATATAATATATATATATATATATTGTAGCGACCCTATCTTGAAAAGTGTAATTTGAACTTATTTGCAATAATGCAAATTCAAGAACAAAACAATCGCTAAGTGATTTATCTTGACTTGACTGACAATAATGTTACTATTACTCAAATTAATTGCCTGCCTTACTTTGACTTTCTTGGAAATGATCCGATATTTAATTACTCGCAAGCCTCAAATCTGATCAAACGAAGTGGCCGTCTAGTGGTAGATACGTTGGGCTATCTTAATTAGATAGGCTGGATGAGGTAAGTGTTGCATCATGTGGGGCAGGTAAAAAAAATGAAACTACTCAGATTAAAATCAACGAGCTTTGCGCAGCGGTGGTTCATCCCGTTAATATACTATTGTGGGAAAGAAACACCAATAAAACCCACTTTATTCATAAATAAGTAATTGCACAATTACACAAAATTACACATTAATAAATCAAATAACACAAAAAAAAGAATGAAAAGGTTAAATATATAACAAAACACCATTAAATCTGGTTAAAGTGCGTTCAAAATTATAACATTAAGAGAAAATGAATAAAAAATAGTTTAGTTACACAGAAACACAATAATAAAAAAAAACACATGTAGTCACACGTACAATTGGGTCACAAATAATCAAAATAAAAATCGTAACACCAAACATATGGCCCTTTAAAAACCAATCATGCCGGCCTTAGCACATAAAACAATAAAGCAAATTACGGTACATATAAAATACAACAGTAATATTGCACAGGTGATAACAAGGTAAAGGCAAGGACCAAAAAAAAAACAGACAAGGAATTTGCACGTACCCAATTGTTTAGTGACCATTATGGCTCAGAATACATAAATCAAACTACAATAAATCAGATACAAAGAGAAATCAGCTCGCAGGCAAAAAATTCTACTTAAACAAACTGACAAAAAAATTCTTTATAAATTATAAATAGATCACTAACATCGTGACCGATATATAAGTGTGAGTGCGTTAGAAAAATACGGTACTCCTCTCTCAGGTTACACTTTCATCAATACAACAAATAAAAACAATAGAAATAAAAATTCTTGTTTTATGGTCTGGCCTGGGAGTGTCTACCAACTGGCAATTGCCTTTTACAGTTAATAACCAGCGGTATCCTATACCCATTCACCAACCTACTCTACACAAATATAAATATAACCAACAACCAAAAATGCTAATTCGCACAAATACCAGAGTGGGAGGGCCCTGTACTGGTCTTTTTATTTTAGCAGATTTCAGCTTAATGAGTCCGCGTACGAATAAGATACCTTTGCAAGGCAATGTTTGATTTGCTGCAGCTTTCAGTTATATAAAGATACATACTTACACTAGAATAATTACACTTACACTTAATTGATCACAGGCACAAATCGTTAACATACGCGGTTTAACCCCGAAAGAAAAGACAACTTAGTGTTGGCGAAATCAAAAGAAAAATGTTACCGCAAGAATTACTTTAAAGACAAACTGTTTACGATGAAGGTATTTAATTAACCCAAAAATCGATCTGACTGGATTGACACTCTAACTGTGACTGCCCTTCCCTCGATAACCCAACCAACTTCACTTCCGCAATCAACCACCATCTTTCAAAAGTATTAAAAACGAGAAACATTAATTCCCGTGGGAACAGTTTAATATCAATTACTTAATTTTAAAAACATGCATTCGTCCATAACCACACTACATTTCTCTCTCGAAGGTTCAAGTAACACACAAAGACATCCATTAGATCAATGACATTTTTACATCAAGAGCGCGCATAAGAAATTACAATAATTCGTTACGCCCCTTCATTTTTAAGCGTACACCTGTTACTCACTCCCCCCCCCCTCTCCCCCAATATGTGTTTTACAACCCTAGACAAATATCAGTTGCAACATTCCTTACATAAAAATATATAAATAAAATATTTTGAAAACATTAGGCAATTTACAACGTCTTATCAAGATATTAAAAATCCACTAATTATCTTTTCTATCGTGACAACAACGGCGACTAAATCTCGTGTCATGATGTTCGTTTACGCTAATCTCGGAAACGGCCGAAAATGTTGGATGAAATTTTGTAAATGTGTATTGTTTGGTCAAACATAAAAGATAGGATAGTTTTTATCTTGATAAGTGACGGTCAATATTTTGTATTGCAAAGTTTTACATTTGAGCGCAGCAAAGCCCGCCGGGCCGTAATGGTATAATTTCTGTTAATAAGTATTATTTTTTTGCTTCATTTGATTAATTATGCTCTTTATCTAACCCTTTTAAGTTTAAAAAGGTTTCCATTTGTTTCGGTCTGCTGATAAGATTTCTTGTCACTTTTCCTCTTTTGTCTTTTGTTTTGGTGGCTGTGGCTGCTCGCCCTCATCAGTTTCGCCTTCTTCAACGGTTTGTACAGTTCTATTATTGCCTTCCGGTTCATCGTTAACTAAACAATAAAATTAACGTTACATTCTGCTTTCTTTTTTTATTGGAACGTAATTCATTTAAAATTATATTTATAAAAGCGTAAAATACCTTCTATTTGGGAATCACCTTCAACTTGGGACTCATCTTCAATAATTTTGGATTCTTCAACCCAGCACGCTCATTTCTTCAAAATATGGAAATTTACTCCGGTAATTCGCTTCCCAACTTGTGTTTAATTTTGTTTTCAACTTGTTGAAAGTAACTAAAAGTAGGTATATTGATGTACCGTAAATTATTTTCTAACTTAGTACGAATACTTACTTCTGAGGGTTTTAAATCGCGTTTGCATCTGTTTTGCGCATTTTAAATATTCGCTATCCTGCATCAAGGCTTCCAACTGCGAGAAGATATGCGTACGAAAACGCTTTCCATCTAAACTTTTAACAATGTGTTTCTTTTTAACTAATTTTAGAAAGTACTGCGTTTCATCCACGTCCCACGATTCTCGTTTCCTACTCATTTTTATAAAAATAAACTAAATATATATTACAACTACAAAATAAATAAACTACAAAAATTTGTTAGGTTAAGGACCCACCGGAACCGGAACATGGGAAAACAAGCGACAACAATTCCGTTAGTATTGCGATTAAAACCGATGTTATGTCAGAAGAGTGTTTATACGTTCTCTAACATAGGCTCTTGTAATTATACACACGTTGTCCAACAGCCGTAGCTTTACTAAAACCTGCTTTAATAAAACCGGCGTTAGTCCCATTTACACGTTGTTTCCGCAAGCTTGAATAACAACGGTGTTATAAACCTGTGTTATATATCAGTGTAAACGCTGTCATAGAGATTGAAAAGAGCTTATCTAAGACTGGCACTAGTTCGGGAAACATTTTTGTAATAACTGGTGTACCATTTTGGGTAAGTCGCCTTAGGGATCAAGCCTACTGATGATTGATTCTAGGAGCTTGTATCGAAAATGAATTGGTTTTGTAGCGTAAGAAGAAGAGTTGATTAGGCTCACAGCTATTCCAATATCATCAAGAGACAAATTTGATACAAACGTATAAAAAAAAATGATTGGTTTTTTCTACAGAATCAGCAACTACAGTTTCGCCTAAAGATGTCACGGGGGGAACATGTACAAAAGTTTTTACTGCTGGCTTTAACTAAAGACCAAAATTTACGGCTAGGCAAAGGACATGTGGCTAGATCATGGCATTGTTGAAACGCTTGAAAAGCTTTAGTGATAAAACTTTTTCTGGCACCAACGTATTTGCATGACGCTTGACCGTTTTATTAGATTTCCATTTGGTTTTTCAATGTTATTGCATTAACAAAAACCCTATTGAATCAGGGTAGGAACGAGAATGACCTATACGATTTTGTTCTTCCTTTACCACAATGTCCTTATACCGTATGAACCTCCCAGGTGGCTCGTTAGTATAACTTTTTGTTTCCGGTTTAACTAGCAATGTCCACAAAATTCGATTTTGTATTCTTGCTTAGAGCGCCGTGAATTATGTAAATCGCTTCATTATTTATCAAATGCATAGGAAAAATACATTTACCCCAACGAGCTTAAAATCAATTTAATTCTTATTTAAAGAATTTATATAATGTGAACCTTACATATATTTGGTACTATGCACAATTCTCTAAATAAAAACTGATATTAGAGGCAATTGTATTTTTCTCATGTTACTTGAGCAATTTCCATAATCATTGGTGCCCTAGATTGAAACTGAAATGAGAACTCCTTGATCTGTCAAAAATGCACCATTGTATTCAGAATGTCATTTTACATCGAGTTAAGGAAAAAAATATTTAGAGGATCGCCCGGTATACTAAACATTAAAATTTTATCTAGCCGCTTTAAAGTTTATCTATTACCCCTTCTTCCCTTCTTCACTTTTTTTTAGAAGAAATAGATAACTCAAAAACACTCCCGTAACCAAAAACTCTTATACATTAAATTTCATTAAAATATATCACTAGCTCTAACCTAAGATATCCACCAACTTCCACCAGTCATCTGAATTCCACATCAGTCCCTATAGATATTCTTGTCGCAGGCACAAGCGTGCTTAGGTGCTTTACACCGAGTTCGGGGTATAAGTTGGCCTATGGCACGTTGTACGTGATTTGCGGAGGTACTACCCCGTATTATCTAATTACTTCACTGTGAATTAATCAACCCCAAAACATGTAATTACCTCTCTAGAAAGTGACCGGAGGTTGAGGCCCCGAGCACAAATTCTACCCTTAACGGGCAACCTCGTGTGTACCATCCCCATTTGTATAAGTTACAAATTTTGCACTACATGGTCCCTGTTATATATTATATATATATATATATATATATATATATATATATATATATATATATATATATATATACCGACTAATCCTTTTGCGTTCAACCACAAAAACAATACACCGAAGAAACAATTACTGGTATAATTAACATTGTTAATTTTATTTGTAATCAAATTGCACCTGTTATAAAAACCCTATTTTACAGTTATATATAGGAAGGGCGCATCCAGTGACGTCTGAACCAGACAGTGCCGTCTCGTTCCCGAAGGGTTACCAGAATTACATTTTTATTTATATTTTTATTATTATTTACCTGGGATATTTGTTTTAATTTATTGTTATTAATAGTTAGCATTCCTTTTATTTTATATTATTATTAACTTTGAATAAATTTGCATAATTTGAATGTTCATAACAATTATTGTTTCCACGAAATAGTAAAGCAGTTTGAAGCACGAACCTGCAGGTCTTGAACTCAAGAAGGGCTCTAGAAATTTGTTTTGTAGACAGTCTCTCGTGTATATACAGATAACATATTTGATGTGAATAAAATAATATTTTAATTCTTTATGTTCATTGCCCAACAATTAAATAATAATTTACAAATGGTGCGAAATTATTTCATGTAAATGTTTGATGTATTGGCTCTTAAATATTTATCTTCGCCTAGTCTAACCGTTCAAGTGATCGATGTATTGTAATTGAACTGCGCTTAATATCATATCATTTTCCCTGATAGTGTTGTGTATTGTGTGTTGAGTGTCGCGTGTTGTGCTGTTTCCTGTGAATTACGTTGTGCGTTGTGCCTTGCGTTTTGAATGTTTGTTGTGTTGCGTGTTTGTGTTCTGACTACTGTGCATTGCGTGTTACGTATTGTGTGTTGTGTTGTGTGTTATGTGTTGTGTGTTGTGCGTTGTGCGTTGTGTGTTGTCTGTTGTGTGTTGTGTGTTGTGTGGTGTGTTATGTTGTGTGTTGTGGGGTAAAGGATAACTGTGATGTTTTTCGTTCGCGATTACTCAAAAAGTTGAACAGTAATTGCATTGAAACTTGACATAATTATTTAAGTTCAATTGTCTAGACGCCAGTCATTTGCGGGTGGGTGGAATAACGAATGCATTCAAATTTTACATAGGCGCAAATGTTTGGACTTCGGTAGAGTTTGGTGGAAATCGGCTTAAGTGTGTACTTCCATGTAATACTTTTTATAAACGAAAGTTACAACGTAACTAAAATTATACTTCCGATGAAGCGTTACAGAAATGTTGCTTATGGAGAATTCATAAAAGAAGAAGTACATAAAAAACATGAAAATAATCAAGTTCGATGTTAACAGCCACAATGCAGTGCCTTTTTTAGCAAGACTACCTTGGTTAGATAGTCAAACCTTTGTCCTCAATAAAAAAAAAGTCGAGAGGTTCCTGGTTCGATTCTGGTACAAATAACTTTTTGTTTCAATTTAGTTAACGTTTGTATTTAAAAAAATCGGACGACACCCACTTACAGTTACTATACATTATAATTTAAATTTAATAAATGTATAAAGGTGTTTCGTATTTAATTTTTCAGTTTCTAAATAACTAAAAACTTTTTCATATCGAACATGGGAAAGTTTTTCAAGCCGACTGACTCAATTTTTTTTATTAAACACTTTAAGTTTTGATTCATTAGATACAATTATTAAAAATTCTGTTCACACAAAATCAACTCTAAGATTAATTAACGACTTATTGAAGTACAATTAAATACTCCATTGGCCTTTATCGTAATTATTCAAATCATTAGACACACACCCTGTCCTTGAGTATACCTTCAGTGATACTAAAAGTGCTTTACTGTATAGTTTATACAAAGGCGCGTTAATTTGTTAGAAATGTATTGCACATTATTGTGATACTTTAAGTGTTTTCAAATATCCTTTACTTCTACTTAATTGTGTTTATTTTTGAGGAAATTAATGCATTATGTGTCATTAAAAATTTGAAATTATTTGTCGTTAATAACAATTATTGAAATATAAAGGGTTGGTTTGTGATTCATTGATTATATGATTGTAAGATTATAATACTATTCGAGGAATGGTTTGTTTCATAATGTGGGTAGCGGACTGCGAAACTTTTATTATTGTAATAAACGTTTGTCAAATCGCCATAGTTTTCACTACAGAAAAGATAATTAGTGGATTTCTAATATCTTGATAATACGTCGTAATTTGCTAATGTTTTCCACATATTTTATTTATATATTTTTATGTGAGAAATGTGTGATTGTAACTAATATTTGTCTAGGGTTGTAAAACACATGTTGGGGGCAGGTGCACGCTTAAAAATTCTTTACTAAAGGGGCGTAACGAATCCTTGGAATTTCTTATGCGCGCTCTTAATGTAAAAATGTCATTGATCTAATGATTAATTGTGGCGGTACAGACCTGCCCACACAGAGGATGCAGAGGATGAAAACCACCGCTATCGGAGCCATCACCAGCACAGCCGGTCTCATCAGGATTGTAGCCGTCTACAACCTACCGGGAGCCCAAATAGACGAACAGGAACTGGACGACCTCTTCCAGGACAACACCCCAACGATCGCAGGAGGGGACTTCAACGCGAAATACCCACTGTGGAACAGCAGGACCACCAACGAACTGGGAAGGAAGCTTGAAGACTACGTCGGCTCGAGAAACATCATCGCGGATGGACTAACCGAGCCAACCCACTTCCCATACCAGAAAGTATACCGACCGGACGTACTGGACGTCGCCCTTTCCCGGAACGTGAGGCTACACTACGCGATGGAGACGATAGAAGACCTCAGCTCCGACCACAACCCGGTTCTACTTCAACTAGGCACCCCGGAAGCGCCCACACCCGCACAACAATCCACGATCATCTGGAGAAGATAGAAGGACATCATAGAAGGAAGGATGCCATCGGTGCCGACCATCGACGACGTTCAGCAGCTGAACTTTGCCGTAGAGAACATCACGAGGACCATACTCCCAAGCAACGGAAGACGCCAGGCTCACCACGGAAGCACACCTACGGACTACACGGAGATCAGGGACCTGATCCACGAGAAAAACAGGGCCAGGAGAACCTACCGCAGGACGCAACACCCGGACGACCGGAGGTAGATGAACCGGATGCACCAGAATGCGAAGACAGCTGTCACGGAGCACCGAAACTCGACATGGAAGGCCAAAATGGAGTGCCTCGATACCCAAGACGGATCATACTGGAAGATGGTGAAAGCCCTAAGGAAGGAATACGTCCTAGTCTCACCACTGCACGGAAGGAACAGACTCGTCTACACAGAAGCCGAAAAAGCGGACCTGTTGAGACCTTCGAATTTCAATGCAGCTCGGTACAAGAAAACACTAATCAGGACCACATCGCCGCAGCCCACCGTGCCGTCAGGGGCAGCCTAGCAGGGGATACCGAGGACAACATCCGAGAGAATTCCAAAGCATCGTCAAGAAGTGAAACCCAGGAAAGCCCCGGGACCGGACTCCATCCCGAACAAGGTTCTGAAGCTCCTCCCACTGAAAGGCATCGCATACCTCACGGCCATCTACAACGCGGCGCTTAGTCTCAGACACTTCCCAATCAGATGGAAAGAAGCGGACACCGTGATGATCCCGAAGCCCGGAAAGAAACTCTGTCACCCTCAAAACTACCGCCCGATCAGCCTACTAACAACGATGGGAAAACTACTGGAGAAGATCATCCACATCCGACTACAGGAAGAAATTGAAGAACACAAGATCCTTCCCGACGAGCAGTTCGCCTTCCGTCCTCGACACTTGACCACACAACAAGCGCTCCGGAATACATCATACGTGGATTCAACTGGAAGAAGTTCACCGGAGGGATGTTTCTGGACATCTCCATGGCCTTCGACAAGGTTTGGTACCACGGACTCTTCAAGATGCTGGAACGCGAAATCTCCCTATCCATGGTGAAGATGATCCGGTCTTACCTCACTAGTCGATGCTTCAGGACGAAACTACCCCACTGCAGGTCGCTTCTCAGGAGAACCACCGCGGGAGTTCCTCAAGGTTCGATAATCGCACCTACGCTTTTCAATTATTTTTATGTTTCAGACTTTCCAAAGACCGAAGGAACCACCCTAACCACCTATGAGGACGACACCGCAATCCTCGCCTAGTCACACAGCAACGACCAGGCTGACAAGATCCTACAACGAGCAGCAGACGACCTGGAAGGATGGTACTCCAAATGGCGCATCGGAATCAACTCCGAGGAAAGCACCGCTGTCCTGTTCACCCGAAGACCCATGAGGCACAAGAGAAACATTTCCACGTTCGGCTAGGACATCCCATGAGGGATTCCGTGAAGTGCCTTGGACTCCTCATGGACAGGAAGCTCCGATGGAACCAGCACGTCGCAGACAGAAGAGCCAAGGCCTACGTCATCATCAGGAAGATGTATCCGCTCATGGGGCGAAACAGCGTCCTAAAGACCGACAACAAGATGCTGATCTACAAGTCGATCATCCGCCCGATTTTGACGCCGCTCTTTCGTACATCAAGCGCCTTCATACTATCCAGAACAAGTGTCTCCGGAGCGACCGACTCCACAAGCACCTCAAGATGGCCATCTTAATGCTTCATGAAAACCATCGCAGCCAACCAGGAGATGGTACTAGCGGCCCGTCCAAATCCCGTCATTTCGAGATTATGGAACTACGACGTCAACGACGAGACGAGGCACAAGAGATCGAAGATCATGCTGTGTTGAGTTAAATAAAATATTTACAACATGTAGTTATATGCCTGTTTATTGTTACATATCTTAAGTTAGTTTAAGTTAGGTAGGAATAAAATGACATGTATATACTATGCCCTGAATAAAGCAAGGTCCGATGAAGGTATAGGGGACATCTGCCCGGTATACCGTAGTCCTACCGATTAAAATGAATGAATGATCTTTTTACATGTCGTCTTCATATTCTGACCTGCCAGTACGAATATCCTGACTATATCTGCACATTAATCAAAGTACCTACTTGCCTTTATTTTATTTTCCCTTACCTGTTATTTAATTATCCTTGCCAGTCTCCCATCGAGTATTAAACCCTGACCCCGATTTGCTTATTCCTTCTAACTAGCGAAATGAACCATTGTTCTTAATATACTTTCCCAGTTTACCTACCCGAGGAGTATACAAGGCACCATTTAGAATTTTTTCTGTTGCCAACGTGGTTTACTACCTCGAAGGGAAAGAAACCATACCCCATCAAACTAGCTCCCCTCTTCAGAATGTGTTATCTCGTGAAGGCCGATACCATTTTTCTTCTTTCATTTAATTCCATTCATCTCTTCTCCACGAAAATTATAAACAAAATAAAAATACCAAATAAAAATATATATTCATCCCATTCATAAATTTCATCCCCACCGCAACCACCAGAAATCATCATGTTTATATATCAACCTGCATACTTCACATATTATCCAGATCATCCCCGCTCATTAAACATTTTGTACATCACCTATTATATTACCCCTTTTTGGTCACACTGTATTATTAAAACACCGAGACCGTTCATTATATCAGATCCCCGATTCATAATATGTCCCCAACATTCATGCATTAAATGAAAATCATTTTTAATACACAAAACTTTCCTTTTCAATGTAACATTTCCATTATATTCAACACATTCTCATTATATCATTTAACCATTCAAAAACACGTGTGTAATCACCGTAATTCAAATAACAGACACATCAATCTATCCATCTTTCATAACACGCTTTTGCAGATTATAATTATCCTGCATCTGTTACAATTAAAATCGCTTAAGCTTGTGTGTGTACATTATTATAATAATTTTGTTGCAATACTCTGTTTTTTTTTATTCATGTGCGTTAGAATAAAACAGAATCAAGGAACGTAAGTCTGCCGTGTTAATATATGCGACTGTGATAATCGTATGTCGACACTTAATATAATATTCTGGCATTCCCCATTTTGGGGTTTTGTTTTGATTGTTGGTTTAATTTCCCTTTTATACGCTTTACTTCATATATTACATAAAAAACAGTTTTTTTGAAAACTACATTACTTATAAACGTTGTAGAAAGGGGTAAATATAATTTTGTATACAGATATGTGAATTTTAAATATAATTTGTTTCAAAGGTTAAGATGCTTCGTAATAAACATCTAAAGTTGCAAGCTCAACAAGTAATTATAAATGTTCTTCATTATTTTGAACGAGAACGTGACAATGGTGGTGCATTTGCACCATTTACTTCTGTTATGCAGGTACAACTTTTTTTAGGTTATTAAACTGGATTTTAAAACTTATATAATTGTATAATAGCGTGCTACTGAAGCCTGCGGCATAGGCGCTCGCAAATACTAAAAAAAGGTTTCGTTATGCAGCACCAAATCAACCGGATGCCACTTTTAAACGCAAAAGAAACAAAGCGAAATCATCCAAGGTCGATGACTACATAAAAGACTGTGTTAAACTCAAAATTTACGAAATGCATTCAAAACGTACCTATATGCCTAATCATTTTACCTAAATTTTGTGTAATTAGCTAATATTTTATTAGGCTGTCATGTTACTGTAGCGAGAAGTTTCAGAAGCGGGTGTGTTTAACTTCAGTAGTGCAAGTTTAACACGGTTTTTGCATTGGTTTTTCTTTTACAAAAGATGATGGCAGAAGAGGTCTATATGAATTGGACCACATTGCATCAAGCAGAGTTCGATTTTTTAGGGACTTCGTTACAAATAAAGAATCAAAAGATTATGATCATGTGTTCTTAGACGAGGCGTGGATATTCAGTAGAGGATCTCCTAAAAAATGTTGGCACGATAATACCTTAAAAGTATTAAAAAGAAACCGATGGGGGAAGGAAAACGTTACGAACAAATTTCATCTTTTTGCTGTAGCGGAAATGTTTTTAGGTTTAATGTCCTCAATGCAGGAAATAAAGACGGATTTGTACCAAACGCTTCCCGTTATTTTCAACAAAAAATCCACATGCTACTTATTATTGAGACATGTGTAAATTGTTTGCAAAATGGTTCGAAGAACAATTAATACCGAACTTAAGTGAACCGAGTTTAATTGTGTTAGATAATGTGCAATGGATACTACTTTTGTTTGTTTAACCCGCTTCCTTAGAATAAGATTTGAGTTCTTTTAAACTTTTTTTATAATTTCAACATTATTGAAGAACATTTAATGTTGTGTAACTGAAATGATTATTTTTTATTACGTTTTATTAAAATTGGATGGGTTCAATTTATTTCATTTGCTATCTTTGCCTCCAAACAATTGACCTACGTTATCGATACATGCACCTAGCTAAATAAAACGTTTATTTTGCCATCGCATATCTAAGTATACATCAAAAGATGGTTAAAATGTGAAGTGCATTTTGAGCACCCGACGTATGTTATCGACTGGTTAAACGCATTGAAAAGAGATGACCTATAAATGCTTGTTGAAATTTTTGTCTTAATATGATCATGAAAATGCTCCTTTGGCTAACCTAGTTTGTTATTCTTATGACATAACCACCTTTTGCTTGTTACTACTTGTTACTTTCTTTCACATTTCCCACGTTTCCATATTTCATTTTTTATTATGCATTTTCAAAACGGTTCGTTTCAGAACACTTCCTTTGTTCAATCATTTACGTTTATTCCAACATCTTTGTTAGTTTTTCCGAAACCTCGTAATGTCTATACTAGGTAAAACCTTGCATACGCAAGCACAACAGTTTGTGCTGAATTTATTACAATATTTTGAAAAGGAGAAACAAAACAACGGCCCTTTAATACCACTTTCTTGTATCCAAAATTGCCTTAAACTCAATTGATAGTGATCTCAAATTTACAGCGTGTGGCAAATGCCTTGCGTATATCTGTCACAACAATGAAAAATATCAAGTTTCAGGCAAAATCCAACCCAATTCTGTCTAGTCCGGGTGAAAAACGGCCACGCAAGAAAGTTAAATTCGAAGATCCTGCAGATACCTCGAAAATGTCCATCAGGAATACCTTATATAATATGTACGAACAAAGTGAGTGTATTATAGTTATATATAGCTTCTACATTAGTCTAAATTGTATTATTTACATAAAAACATGTCACAGTTGCAGAAATTTGTAACACCCATATTCTGTTAAGCGCCTTACATGCAATGGGTACAAGTTCCAGAAAGGGTGTAATCGAAGAACTTTGGTAGAAAAAAGAAATGTAACTGAAATGAAAACACAGTTTTTGAAACAATACATGCAAGAAATAAATGCACCAATTCGTAGACAAGCAGTTTTTATTGACGAAACATGGATCTACTCAAAAGGAAATCCGGGAAAGTCAGACAAGATGACGATGTAAAGAGTGTACAAAAACCTGAAGGGTATGATGGTAAAAGAAGTTATTCATTCTGGAACTGCCACAGGATTTGTACAGAATGCTTCTTTGCTATTTGCGTCGAAATTGAAAGAAGATTACCATGGTGATACCATGGGATATGTTTAAAAAATGGCTCACTGAAAATTTCCTAAACAATTTAAAACCACATTCATTAATTATAATGGATAATGCGCCTTATCATTCCATGTTAGTAGAAAAACTACCAACATCGTCTTCGACGAAAGGTAACATGGTTTCATGGTTAATAAAAAATAACATTAATTATGATTCCACCTCATTCAAAACCGAGCTCTATTCATTAATAAAATCACAACGAATAGTAAAACGATGTGAAGTCGATAAAAGAATAAGGAGTTATGGACAGGACGTATTAAGACTGCCACCTTAACATTGTGAATTCAATGCGATTGAACTAATATGGGCACATGCTAAAGGATACTATGACAAGCACATAGGAAGAGATGGCTTCAAAGATAAAAATATAATTAGTATGTGGAACGAAGCTCTACAACAGTGTAACATATTTGCGCTATACAGAGGAGATTATAAAACAGTGGTATAAACGTGAGGAAGTGCTAGATTTTATAGTAGACGAAATGGTTATTAACGTTACAAGTGATTGTGATAGTTCGGATACAGATTAATCGTAGCCTTTTCTTTAATCAATGTGTTACTACAACATAATTATGTGTTTCACAAATATATACTAATTAATTGCATTAAAATTTATTTAATCATCTGGAAGGCCACAGCATTGCTAGCTATTACAATTACAGTTGTACATATTCGAAGATTTTTCAAGGCTCGTAATTACCGGGTGATTCTTTAATATTGATGACAGTTTGAATTTCCCACAAAACAAAAAATTTTAAAGGTTAGTAATTATACATTGTCATTTATTTAATTCCAGTGGTGTATGTAGTATCAGTCTCTAAATTAATAATTTATTTTTAAAATGCAAATAAATCTCCCGTTTTACAACAAATTTTACATGTATACCAACTAACTACTATTAACATTTTATTAAATAAATAAAAATTGCTAAAAATATCCACCGATATGTTCCTGGCACAATTCCACTCTACGCTTCATATTGTCAAAGACTTTTTCGAGAGATGTCGCAGGTGTAATTATTTCAACTTCCTCTTCAAAATTATGTGGATTTTCAGGTGCCCACGTTCGATAATGTTGACTATTAATATAGTCAGATAAATGAAACCATGCTTCATTGGTCATAATAATAATAATAATGTTTATTTATTCAACTGGGTATAGATTTCTGAGAAGCGCATGTGTAAAACGAGACGGGACAAGATAAAAATGAATGCATAATGAGGGAGTGTGGTGAGGAAAGACTATGATGGATAGATATAAAAGTTGTACATTACGTTGGTTTGGTCACATTGAGATGAATGAACAACGCAAGATTAACAAATTACCAAATATATTGGGTGAGGTTAGGGATTTAAGGCTTGGTCTGGTAGCCTGCGTAAAACTTGGCTGACATTGTAGTAGAATGCTACTGATAGATAGTTGAAAGAATCATTGATAAGAAGTTTTAACAAAACAAAAAGGAGCATGTCAGAGACTATGTATGAATCTTGATCGGAAGCTAGGAGGTATGTTTAGGATAGTGAAAGCATGGAGAAAGATTGTGAATGAAAAATAAATAAGAGGCAGGATTGTTGCCTACCCGCAAGGGAATGGCGTGAAGGTTAAGAAGATAAGTAAGTAAAATTTACCATTCAACACGAAAACTGAAAGTCCAATTATCAGAACAACTTAAATACGATATCTAGAAAGTTACATTTAAAATATTGTTATTTAAATTTTAGTAAACCAATCCATATAATTACGTCTATTCTCATAATCAAGAGCATGGCAGTTGCTATTAACAGAAACCCGGTATGGGTGGATACTGAATTATTATGCATAAATCCGTTGGCATGTTAGAACAAAACTAACTGCTGTAATTTCAAAAAAGGTTAGTAGGTATCACAAATTTATCCGTTGACATTACTTACCAGCTTGATCACTTAACTGACGGATTGATTTTTGGGACTTAGCTTCCATTCCTTGCCTTACTACTTCTACCACTTTATCATTTGATAGTAATGGACGACCTGTAGGATTTGCTTGTACAAATGCAATTCCTATTTTCTTATCTTCAATAATTGGTTTTAACCTACAAATGCAAATGAAAGTGAAACATTATCTAATCACTTATTAATTATTCTAAATTAGAAGCTCTGAAAAAACTGTTTTAAGGAACGTTGATAATGCATAATGGAAAAGTAAATGAAAATCAAAACAAATTAACGACAGCATCACCAGCACTGATGTCAAAAAGAACAAATAAAGTAACTTAAACATTTAACCGCCAATGTAACACCGTAAAAACTAGAATCGCACGCGAAAGTCAAACTGCCATAAGTATTAAAGAATCATCAATACTATTACAAACGTTATAATAATTACTAACCACATGTAAATGTTTTGACATATACTTCTGTAAAAATCAGCATTTTACATTAACCTCATTTTCAATGTTCATCCACCTGTGGGTCAAGGCGCTATTTTTCAAACCATATTTCATGTTATCACCTGCAATTATAATTAAGATTAAATACCTTTGTATGTATAAGAACGTCTAACACTTACCATGGCCTTTAATTTTTAGTACTTTACCGCCATCTAAGAGAACATTTATTAAGTTTGATTTTTAATCATTTATTGTTATGGATATAAGTTGACTAATATTTTTCATATTAACCCATCCGTTGCTAGATTATGACGTAGGTCAATTCTTTGGTGGCAAAGATAATAGTTAATTTTACTTGGCTTGCTAATTAATTTCGGTTTGCGTAAATGAACTTTAAGATTTACGATTACGAATTCCTTTCTTAATGTGTTGCGACGGCTAGCTCAAAATTAAAAAAAAAGAAACGATTACAGTTATCATTTACCAAAATTTATTCTCATTTCGTTTTATTTGTTTATCTGGGCTCCTATTGAGTTGACTTCTTCTTACATTTATGTATTCATTATTTGTATAAGCTTTTAATATTAATAGTCTTTAGCATTAAAAGTAAATCAAACGTTATACTGATTTAATTAAATTCCAAATCCGAACGAAAATGCATCAATACGTTGTTTACAAACATATATAAAATTGTTAAAACTAACATTATAACAAATAAAATCTTTATCTGAATTAAACGTTGTTTTCGTTTAATTGTGGTAATCAAATGTAAACGTGTTAACGTTTTATTTAGCAACACAAACAAAAAGGGTTCTTACTTATTTTCGTTGAAAAACTGATGATGTCATGCTGGCGTTCCTTTGATCGGTAAAGGGGCCTCAAATAGATTATAGACTGCTCTTCCGATGATGTCGCTTGACCGGCATTCTGGAACCGTTCTCTTTTGTTGTCCTTATCTTTTCTTATACTTTTGTTGTAGCTCAATACTCTTTTAATTTTCTTCCATCAGTTAATAATTTTAGTAAATAATTGTTCGATATATTTACACTATACAGTTTTTATTTAATTGTTCAGTTTTAATCACAAACGGCGTGCGTAACAAACTGCAAGCGAACTACGGAAGGCCATGCTTTCATTATCAATGTTTTTTAGTTATTATACTTTATATACCGATCTATTAATTGGGTCGATTGTCTTATTGTACATTTATCACTCGCTATCATATCATCAACTTGGAACACTTTGAACACGCACTTAAAACTCTGTTGTAAATTATTACGCAATATTTTTATTATCGCCAAATTGACAATATTTGCACTTTTTATTATTTTAATAAGGAAGGTAATTTTCTACTTCTTCCCTATTATACCGCTAATTAATTCTTATTTGTAATTTTCACACTTTATAGGGCAGCGTGGCTGTACAATGTCACTTGTGCTGCGGCATCAATCGACCGACCAATATCAACTCTAATCGATTATTTTATGCGACTCTTCTTGTTTACTTTCTCGACGCGATTGTTTTAAAAACTGTACATCATTATTATGACAGCATCATTCCATTCCAACGCATTAATGCTCTTGCAAATGCCGAGTATTTAAATATTTTTAAATTGAAAAATAATCTCATATAATTTAACGCGAAATTTTGATTTTTGTAAAGCAGTTATCAAACTTATAAAATTCCTTTCGACAGGGTTATGTTTAACGAGAACTGTTGGAATTAATTCAAGAAAACCGTACACCAAAAAAATACGACATAAACGAAATTGTATGAAAAAATGGACATAAGGTGTTATGATTGCCGCTGTACCATTGTCGATTCAATGCTATTGAGTTAGTGTGGCCCCATTAATTATAACTATGTTGGTGAAACCAGTTCTGACGAAACTGAAAAAGACAATTTTTACGACAACTCTGAGTAGTGCACAGATTTTACCAGTTATTCGTTATTTACTTCAGCAATGTTTGTATTATATATTTTATTATTTCTAAGCACAATTGTCCTTTATGTAGGAATAATCGTTAAGTAATTGCTGTGATGTAACACACCAATTTATATAAAATTGTCCGAAATGCTTGCATCGATTAAAAAAAAATGTAACTGCATTTAACTTTATTTGTGTTTTCAAGAATTCAAATAATAGCACAAATTAGGCGTTCAATGACTTCATAATTCATAGAAATAAAATGAGCGACATTTGATTAAATGTATTATAATTACATGTTATCGGTAATACAGAAATCTGTATAAAAAGTTCATAAAATGCTATTGTGGACATACGTTTATGAAAATTAAATGATGCAGTTATTCGGAATGAGTCATATGCAATCTTATATGATTTTAACTTTATACCCTTAATTACACTAACCTGTTAATGTTAACCAAGGCCATGGTTGACTTTTACGTAAACAAAATTTACATCTGCTATTATATTAACGTCGATAGGTTTAATTAACCCCCATTGAACTTGATATTTACGATGGCAGTTTGACTTTGTTAAATGCGACACTGCTCTCGTCAGGTGTCTTCTATTAGTAGACTACGGTCAAATTTTGAGCAAACTGCATCATTTAGTTTGTGTTTGACACCCATTGAAAGCAGACAACCTCGTGAATTTGAACGAAAATCGAAAGAAGTGAATGTCGTGTGCTGATTAATCATTACTTTTGTGTAAAAACCAGGAAAGGGTTGATAAATCCTATGAGGACTCTGCACCTTGAATTTCAATGGTTGAGAAGTGGTTTACTGAGTTCCGTTGTGGTCCTACCACCACAAGTGACGTCGATCGTTCAGGTCGCCCAAAAGTGGTCGTCATGCCCGGAACCGTCGATAAAATCAGTAGAATGATATTGGACGATCGGACAATGAAAGTTTGTGATGTGGCTGAGGCTGTAAGCATCTCAACTGAGCGGGTATGTCAAAATTTGTTGCTATCGGCGTGATGGGTACCGCGATTGCTCACATTCGACCATAAGTGCAACCATGTGAACACTTCAAAGTTGTGTTTGGCAGTGTGTGAACGTGTACCAAAGAGGACCAAGGTGTGTCTGTCGACCAACAAGGTCATGGCCACAGTTTTTTGCAATGCACGCGCTGTCAATCACATGGATCGCCCTGTAAAGGCTAAAACGATCACCGGCGAATATTATTCAGAGATTTTGGACAGAGTCGGTATTGATTTGAAGCAGAAAATACCGCATTTGGCGAAGAAAAGAAATATAAGGAACTCACCTGCACACAATTAAACAACCCAGTAAATCTAATACCTCAGTAAGCACACCATTTCCGTGTACATTGATTCGAATCACTGGCGTTCGGTCTTCGTGCATTTCGTTGTAAAATATAAGAAAAAAGGGTTTTTGGTTATTAATAATTTATAAATTGTGGTAGGCAACTTGATTTGCATTTTGGTGTAACTTAGTTGTACATTTTTCTTAAAGGTTTATATACTTCCATATCGTGGAATTAAACGTCTGCACATATTCTTGCGCACCACTATATCGCCTGATATCCTAAGCGTCCTTTTAGATTGCTTGTTGTATTTTGTTGGAGCAGGAAGCCATTTTTGGTTTCCACCAAAATTTTGTGAAAAGTGCCATTGATTTAATGGTAAGATACTTTTAACTCGTATTATATTAAAATCTAAAACATTTGCTCTTTGCAGGCACTTTTCCTACTTTTGGTACTTTTATACTTTTGGTATTTTTTATTCTTATGATTACATTTTTGCATTTAATTCAGATCTAAATTTAGATCACATTTTTTATTTGAACTTTCAAGAGAATGCAATAAATACTGGATTATTCAAATTTCAATCAAGATAAATTTTTAAGAAGTAAATGCAACTTTGGTATGGTTTACAACGTACAGCATTGAAATTATGACATATTGCGCAACATTTGTACAAAGATTACATCATCTATGGTTTATATTTCCGCATTCCTTTTGATATCAGAGGCTATCAAAAAGTTGTACATAAATTTTTATAACAGGTATTTATACTCTAATGATTTCTTAGTATAAGGGTATTTCTAAGATATATTTTATATAAGTCCAAATTTAAATGCTTAATAAACATAGGTTGCATATCTTTTATTTTAACATTTTGGTGAATTTTTTATTGTATCCTCGGTTTAGTTATTCCGAGCATAATCAAAAAAATAACTTGGCGTCCGAGATAATATTATTATTGTTGCATTGTAGTTACTATATTGATGTTAAATGGAAATAACTAAGCAGAAATTTGTGGTAATTAATCAAATCAAAAAGCATGAACTAGGCCCGATTTAATCTACCTACTGAGCCAACGGCATTATTTTTTAACGAATGGTATGTGTCTCTAGTTATTTTAACGATTTGTATTGAGAACGCTTTAAACATTGATTTATACCTATTAAATTTTGTACCATATACGATTTATACCAACTCATTGTAAAATGCACAAAGGTACAATACTTTGCATAGAGAACGGTGGGCACCACATTGAATGATAATGGTATAGGTAACTTTTTTCACACTTTTGTTTTATGTTTGTGTTCCATAATCAATTAATGTAGGTTGGATAAAACTTCATTCTTGAAATTTGAAGATTCTTCTATTTATTATAACTCAACGTTTCAGAAAGGTACATAAAGAGTTATTCGAAAATGTTAAAATTTAAATGTTTTGACGTTCTCTATAATTCCCTCACATTTTCTAGGTATAGTCTTGAAGGAATATGTAGTTTTCCTCATTGGGTACAAAAATTGAAGTATTTTTAGGGATAATTGTGAATAACCTAATTTGGGGCAAATAAAACTATGCTTTTTAGCGTAGCAATTAGAAAATAACTTACCTCCGAAATATTTTGTTTCCCGAAAAATACAGGGATGGTAGAAAAAATCAAAGGAAAAACGCCGTAGACATTTTTTAGAGAAGCCGGTACAACCCGAAGCTGCATCACATTGATGCACCTTCGGGTTGTACTGGAAATAGTCCCTAAGTCTGTTATTTTAAATGGAATGTACCCATTTTTATTATATTTTTAAAATCTACGTTAAATTTAAATGTTTGTAGAACACATCCTATGCCTAAAATGCACCATTTTTGAGTTATTTTGTTTTTTCAAAATTCTTGGCAGATGCATGTGTTCAAAAAATTATAATTTCTCAAAGTACAAGCGAGCTAGGCCAAATATTTTTTAATACTTGCACACAGAACTCACTGCTTACAGAATCTTACAAAAATAAATTAAAAAATTATACAGGGTAATGGCGTCAAATTTTGCAATTTCAAAAATTCAAAAACTTCATTTTTTAAATAGCAACCCTATTTTTTACTGCATTAATTGAATAAGGAGAATTTGTAAATATGTCTCTAAAATTTATAGTTTTTGTAGAATCTTGAAAAAATCAACATTTTTGGTAATTAAACTAAATTAATAATTATTTTTATAAATTAACAACACTATATATAAAATTTTAAAACAAAAACAAAAACTGTTAAATTATAAGAAATTCTCGAACTGAGTACCTACAACGTCTAAACATTTTTCAATTCTTTTTAAAAAGCAGCCATGAGTAGCAGTCTGAACTTCTTCCGGAGAAAAAGATCGAAATGCATTTAGAACTCTTTCCTGGAAATCTTCTTTTGTTGTGAGTTGCGTATCCACTTTGCTTACAATAATTAAATTGTTTAATTCAAGTTGCCTCGGTCTAGTTCAGTCGGTTCTCGTACTAGCAAGAAAAGGAGGTGTGTTCGTTTCGGTAATTAGTTTTGGGCTGAACACTGTTCATACTGAATGATTAGAATATAAAGTTTTGATACTTATATTAACCTATTTTTATACAGAACTAAACATTTCATTCCTAAACCTAAGATAAAACAAAATAAAATAAAAACTATGTACAATAAATAAATTTCCCTGGGGATGCCTGGTCCTCGCGGTCGTCCTGGTCTTTGTTGGTCGCCTACTGGCTTCGAAGACGTTTCTGTGGGAACCAGAATTAATGCTACCTTTATCTGTCTATTAGGCACTCGTATTATAACAAAAATCCTAACAAAGATGACTTTTTAAAATTGTTTAAAAACTCTTGAAGTCGGTCATGTAAACAGGAGCTACCCGGAAATTCACTTAATACAATACTTTAAAGTAACATTGGTGCGCATGACTATTTTCACGTGGGATTTTCTATTAAATGGACTTCCATATTTGTACGATATAAATTACAACGATGACGGTTTATGGCTATTTAAATAAACAAAGTACAAGCGTACCTGGTTCTGGTTGATTAATTACGGAAGTATTTACTCTAATTATTAGTGAATAATAAATTTAATATTGGATGTTAACCAATTTAAATTGTACGACAAGAAAATGTTTTCTGCATTAATTCGGTTTCGCGTTTAATACGTAAAACTTTTCTATTCACACGAGATTTATGCTAATTGTTTAAAAGGAAAGTAACAAAGATTATTATTTACACGAGATTTTACAACTACGGTACCGGAAGTAAACAATTATTTCAATTGTTGGGAATTAAATAAACTAATGTTTATTACTTACGCGGTTATCCTCCGTATTAAAATGAAAGAATTAATACAACGTTCGTGATTGATAATGATGCTGGTAAGGTGTTCAAACCTTCGGGAAAGAATTAGTTTGTCGTTTTCAGGCGCGGGAAAACCAACTCGCGGTACAGGTACGGTCTTTTACCGGACTTCTATTGAGAAGTGTTGTTAGGATAACTAACGTTACGTATATATCTAACAAATTATGATCAGATATCGGGACGGTCACTCACGTTTAATGCCATTAACTATGCAACTCACGGACGGGACGATGAATACTCTGACCAACGCGGCGGTCGACAGGTCGACGGAGACAAGTAAAGCGATTAAGAGCGGCAGGCGCGCGGTCAGGCTTCTGAATTCTGCGGTAGCGCGTCGCAGTTTTTATAGAGAATCCGCGTGGCTGGGTCTGGCTTCTGTGCAGGGGTTTTTCGGTCCAGATTGGCTAAAAGTCCGAAGGGGACTCTGACGTAGAAAAACTTTCGATGTTATGAAATTAACATCGGAGGGGGGGGGGGTATAAAATTCATTATTTGTTGGTTTCTGCGAATTGATTAACACGGGATAATTAGCAAATAATTAATGATAGGAAAATTTAGTAAAGATGCTGGGTCTTTACATATACCATACCTTTTATACGACCCCAAATAATTGGGTTAGATCGGGCGATCGAGGAGGCCATTTATGAGGACTGTTCTCTGCTATCGAACCATCCTCAAATCAGTATTCTATAAAAAGATTTGCAAACGCACTATTATGAGGTGGAGCTCCGTCATGTTGGTACCACAACTGGTTTCAATTCAAATTTAGCGATCGTAAATAATGATTAAAAATTTCAAGGTATCTTTCGCCTAAAATTATCAAAATTTTAATACAAAAATTGATTTACAATCGAGTATGTAAAAGTACGAGTGTCAGTATGTGCGAGTGGGTGTCTGTGCGAGTGTATGTTGTAAAAGCGTGAGTGTGTGTATAGGTATATACATGCGTGCATGTTGTGTGCACGTGTGTGTGCCCTTGTACGCGCGTGGGAATGTGAACGAGTGTGTGAGAGCGTGTGTGCGAGTATGTGACTGTCCAAGTGTGCATAAGTACGAATGTGTCTGTAAGTGTGTGTGGGTATGCGTGCATGCGAGGGTGCATGCATGGCAGTGAACGTGCTCAAATACGTGTGTGTGTTCGTGTGCGCGTGTGAACGACTGTATGTGAAAGCGTCTGCAAGTGAGAGAGAGAGCGAGTGTGCGTCTGTGGAAGTGTGTGCGCAAGCGTGTGTGTACGAGTGCGAATGTTCGTGTGCAAGTGTGTATGTGTGTGTGTGTGTGAATGCATGTGTGTGCGTGCATGCGTGCGTGTGGTGTATGTGTGGGTGTGTGGGTGTATGTGTGTGTCGTGCTCGCGTGCGAGCGTTCCTGGATACGTTCGTGAGCGGGTGTGCATGCGTGCCAGGATATACGGGATGCGGAGATACGTGCGCCTGAGTTTGTGCATACGTGTGCGCGTGTGTACGTGTATGGGCGTGCGCAAGTGTGTCTGTGTAGGAGACTGCGTGTGTGAGAGTGCAAGAGTCCGACAGTGCGAGTTTATGTGTGTGCGGGTGTGTGCGCAAGTGTACGTCTGTGGGAGTTGAGAGAGTATAATTGGGAATGTGTGTGCGTGCGCGTGTGCATGTGTGATAGTGAGAGTGAATGTGTAAGTGTGAGTAGTGTGAGCGTATGTGCACGTGCGTGAATGAGTAAATGCGTGCTCGCGTAAATGTAAGCGTGTGTACGTGGGTGTATATGGGCGTGCGTGAATGCTTGTGTGTGTATATATATATATATATATATATATATATATATATATATACATATATATATATATATATATATATATATATGAATGAGTATACGTGAGTTTGCGTACGCCCGTGCGTGTATGTGTGGCCATTGTGCACGTAAAACAAAGCAATACGGCGAGTAAACCATTGGGGGCTTAAGCAGTTTGATATCTCGCTGGTGTAATGATTCACACGGCTGTATTCAAGAAAGTTTTTTCATATACAAGGCGTGCTGTAAGCAAAAGAAATGATAGTGATAAATATGAGTATAAATCAATATTTCAATTCTTATTTACAAGAGTGCGATATCGAGTAAGCATAAACAGGTTCGCACATTAAAGGGAGCACTGAAGGAAATAATGTAATGAGAGGGAAAAATAAACGGAAAAGGCCACGTATGTCATTCCCTCCCCAAGGGGAAGGGCGGGCTGCTTGAATTTACAAAGCTCCTTCATCATGCATTGCCAGCTTACATACATTACGTATATGCATGGTGGGATTAAATATAGCTGTGGTCAGAATAGGATCAGAGTTCTGAGGGGAAAGTACTACCACAGCATTCATCTAAGTAGCCACATATAGTGTGCGTATACGCAGGGACCATGTCGCTACGTGTGTATGAGGAAAAACCCCTGAAAAAACCTCATACAGGGCAGACAGTAACGGGAATCGAACTCATTACTTCCCGAATGCTAAGCAGGTCGTCTTCCCACAACTGTACTAGCTCAGTGTACTCAGAGGGGATCATAAGTGAGAAACGGGGAATCAAACACAAATGGATCACATCTGTAATTAATCTTGAAGAATTAAACATGTGTGTATGTGCGTGAGTGAGTAAATGCGAGTCAGTGTGTACGCGCTCGCGTAAATGCGAGCGTGTATGCATTCGTGTGCATGAGGGTGTATCCGTGAGTACCTAGGTGCCTGTGTGAGTGTGGGGAGGTATTGTGTGTGTAAGTGCATGTGTTCGTGGTCGTGTGTGAGTCCAACAGTTATAAAGTACGAGTGTCAGAGTGTGCGTGTGTGTCTGTGCGAGTGTGTGTTTGTAAAGGTGTGTGTGTGTGTGTGTGTGTGTGTGCGTGGGTCCGTGTATCTGTGTGAACGTGTGGCGTGTGCAATTGTATGCGCGTAGGAAAGTGAACGAGTGTGTGAGAGCGTGAGAGTGCGAATGTGTGCGTCTGTGCGAGTGTGTCCGTGCGATTAGTGAAATTATGACGTTTTCAAATTTAGAAGCTTTTGATATGTTAATGGTTTTTGGAGAATGTACACAAAATTGCAGAGGGGCTGAAAGAATGTATGCGGAAAGATCTTCAACGTGCCCGATAACCCTTCAATCGTTTTCGGATAGTGGCAGCACGTATTTGCACCGAAGAGCAAGTTTAACTAACAAACAAACGCGGAAATCGAATTATGCGACGTATTGACATAGAGCCTGATTTTCTCGTTGCAGTAGTTGTTGGCCCACATATTTCAACTAGAGGACTTGCAAGGGATTCTGGAATTAACCAATACTGTGTACGCAGAATTTTCAAAGATCAAAACTTTCATCCATACCACGTTGATTAAATGAGAATGATTTTCAAGTTCGTCATTTTTTGTAATTGGTTAATAAATAAAGGTCCACACTTTCCTAGAATAGTTTTATGGACTCACGAAGCTATTTTTAAAAGCACCGGATAAGTAAATATTCACAATGCACATTACTGGTCGCCAACAAATCCTCATTGGCCACAAACTATTGACAATCAACATCTTTGTAATGTTAATACGTGGTGTGGTATACTTGAAGGAAATATCACAGGCCCTTATTTTTTCGAAGAAGCTCTAAATGGGTTACGATACACCGAGTCTTTAAGTAACGACTTGATTAACTTACTGAAGAATGTCACTCTTTTAACGCAAGCAAGAATGTGGTTTCAGCAAGACGGCTGCCCAACTCATTTTTCATTGGTCTCCAGAAAACAATTATTTCCCAACAGATGGATTGGCAGAGGAAGTATAGTGGCGTAGCCGTCCAGATCACCATATTGTACGCTCTTAGATCTTTTTGCTTTGGAGTCGGATCAAGGATAACAAAAACAACGAGAGATGATATGAAGCTGACAATTCGGAATGCTTGCCATTCATTAAGCATTGAAGAAGTACTTAGAGTCACTGATAGTGTAACTAAAAGAGCTCAACTGTGTTTAGCAGTAAATTGAATACATGTTGAACACTTGTAATATTGTCTAACTCGGTCAATCCGACCTTTCAACTTTGTTTGTTAAGAATGATTTTCAAATTTAATAATTTTAGCCGTATATTACTTAAAAGGGGTGAGAGTAATAAAATAATTGTTTCTATAAAACTTTCTGCTTTTTGAACGATCTTTTCAACAACACCATCAGTAGTACTGAGGCACTTGCGCCGCCATCTTGGATTTTGACGTCACAAGACTGACCACGCGGGGGACTGGATTTTCCACCCTTATTCTTACTCGCTTACGTGTAGGACGTATTTTTTCACCCCTATTTTTACACATCCACGTGTGAGACCGTATTTTCAACCCCTGTTGGAATTTTCATCCCTAATTATTTTTTACACACACCCACGTGGGGAACCGCATTTTCCACGCTTATTTTTATACGCTTACGTGAGAGACCGTATTTTTTACCCTTATTTTGAGATGGTAATTATTTTTATTAATATAAGATGATGATCTTTAATTATTTTTATTAATTAATTATCCTAGGGAAATTCTCAATCTGATAGTTTATAAGATGATGATGATCCTTAATTATTTTTATTAATTATTTTTTATTAACTATTTTTTAACCTGAGGGAAATTCTTAATCTGATAGCTTTAAGATGATGATGATCTTTATTTATTTTTATTAATTAATTATTTTTAGCCTCTGGGAAATGATGTAAAAGATAGTTTATTTAATTTTGTGTTTACTAGTAACATTTATTAGAACTTGTTTATCAGATATAATTTAAAAAATTGATTAGATAATAATAATCACGTACACATTGACTATACTTTCCTATATTACTTTTATTAGCGTGTTTTTCTTAATTACTTGTTTAACTTAAAACATCATGTCCTTGAATTTGTTGGTGTCGGAGATAACAATCAGAAATTAATTTTTTACCTGACACGATTCGTAATGTTGATATAGATAACTGTTTTTTTTTGTTTTACAATGTAATTTGTAATATGCTTCTATTATTATTATAAAACGAATGTCTAATCACCTTAAAATGTTATTACACTTTTCTTTAATTACCATGCATGTGTGGTCTTTTAACTATGTACGAATTTATAACGACACAACCGATTAAACCTTCTAGCACACAACCTTTAACTTATACACGAATTAACAACGACCTCCACTAGTTTATAACACTATTGCTTGGTACGGCATTTTATTTACCTCGAACTCATATAAAGTTAATTAACGCTTCATTTAATGGAGCTATCAGCTATTCTATTGCCAATGTTATTAAATACGTCAGTAGTATTTCCAAATGTTTATCTAGTGCGTGATAATGACATATCAATTAAAAGACAACGCCTTGATATTAAAAGATATTAACTTTTGATTTTGAAAACTTAATTATGAGGATCATTCAGACAGAATAGACTTTTAAATTATTTCCATAAATCTGAAATATAACTAAAAAGTGTATTTAAAATTACTATCAGACTCTTGTAATAAATTGATGTAAATAAAAAGGTCTTAGATTTTAAGTGTATTTTCTACATTTAATTAAAATTATTTAATGAAGTTAAACGATTGGTCTAGTTTAACAATAGTTTATACCGTAATGAATAAATGAAACTTAGCTAAAATAAAAACGTTATTAAAATTATTACATTTTTTAATGCCAATTTTGCTTAATGTACAAATTATGTATTACCTAAATTCACCTTCAGGTCATTCGAAGATAAAGATCATCTTATTTTACCTTGAGAAACAAGTTGGCCTATTAATTGCTTAGTTAGCCTTGAAATTATGAAACTTATTTTACAACAGCATACTTATTCTACCTTAGAAAATTGTTAACTATAGAAACAAGTGGCCTTGAAGTAGAAGTCAAATTTTAAGATAGCCTTGAAGTTAACTGGCCTTGCAAAACCATTATCAATTTTGCATGGTTTAGTTAATTTAGCTCTTTGAAGAGCATCATGCCGCTATGGAATCTTTAACTGTTAACCAAATTTTGAGATTATTTAGTGCTGGTGATTAACCGATGAAGCTAAAAACGCATACAATATCATCACTTATAAAATGTTGTCGAAAATGACACTATCGATTCGATAAATGTTTATAATTATGGCGGCTGTTAAACGACCTGGTGAATGAATATATGTTGTTTTGCATGAGATTTTTGAATGAGAAGTCTCAGGTATTTTTAAGAAAAGCTATACACATCTCATAAGATCAAACGAGATTTGAGATGCAATCACCTCATCGTCTTCACCTTGAACGATATATTGTAACAACCTATAAAAGTAGCTAATAATCCTAATAGTTTATCAGACATTATTACATGGACACGAGGTTAGCCCTAAATTAACTGGTTTCAAAGGCTCTGGAAATGCTGCACACGCTTCAAATCTTTCAGCTCGTTCGCAGAAGTTGTACCGTATTCACTTTCTTCAATTTTTATCTGCATTCTGTTTGCGAGCAATTACAGAATCTTCATACTGTGATACGTGTAGCAGCAAAACACATTAGCTAGTTAGTTTCACCTCTATATTACTTTACATGCAAGCCTGATCTTATCATAAATAAATACATCTGTCAAAAAGCTAATTAAACATAATCTCCACAGACTGAGTATGAAGCAACGTTTCCAATTATAGCTTTTAGTCAACACAATAGTGCCTACAACTACATACAATCGACTGCAGCACGCTCACGTACACGCACGCACGCAAGGCTCCGCACACGCCGCATCGCTCGCATTCTAATGCACTCGCACGTACGCACGCATACGTACGCACGCTCGCACGCTTGCACGCCGCCTTATTCGTCACGCACGCTTACGACGCACGTACACAGCCACACACACACACACACAAACACACACACACACACTTAACACACACCACGCACGCACGCACACACACACGGACGCGAAAACACGCAAACGCGAAAACACACTAACACAAAAACAGCAAACACGCTAACACAAAAACACACAAACGAAAACAGGCTAAACAAAATCCAAATCGAAAGTTAGAAATGCGAAAATACGTAAATACGAAAACACGCAAATACGAAAACACAAACGAAAACACGCCAACAAAAACACAAACGAAAACACGCTAAAGCGAAAAATCTTGTAAACATGCAAACATGAATCAAGACGGTGGAGCACCTGTAGGAAAAAACAAGTTTATTAACAAAATTGAAGGAAAGCTTAACGTTTGAAAATATATTATTATTATGTATAAACAACAATACATCATTATTATTTAATAACATGCTTTATCGGTTTTCTTCAATCTTCTTGAACCGTGATTCGTCGTCATCATCATCATGATTTTGAGATTTGCCCTTCCCCCTACCTCATCGCTCTTCTTTCTTTCTGTGAACCATCACCATCATCTTGGATGTGAGATACATTCAGCTCAACCACGTCATCGCTTTCATCATTATCTTGAACGGTTATGTTGTAATAGTTTATTAACAAGTCAGTAAAATCTCTAATGTCCGCTGACGTTGGTTCATAAACAGGAGAATACATTATAGTAATGCTCACTCGATGACAGTTACACTTTAAAGAGCGAAATACACGAGAAACGAGAACGCAGCTAGCCTTGGGTCTTGTGCGCAAGCGTGCTCGTCAATGTTTGGGTAGAATCGGTTATCTTCGGGGGATGTCTGAAGTATTGACCAAACCACACTCTAACATAGCCCCTAGGTTATAAACTAGTGGAGGTCATTATTAATTCGTGTATAAGTTGAAGGTTGTAG
This sequence comes from Vesta saturnalis, assembly GCA_036346205.1. NCBI lineage: Eukaryota > Metazoa > Arthropoda > Insecta > Coleoptera > Lampyridae > Vesta > Vesta saturnalis. The sequence continues at coordinate 5,939,231 of JARFJB010002009.1, forward strand.
GTAGAAGGTCGTCTTAATCGGGTTGTGTCGTTATAAATTGGTACATAGTTAGAAGACCACTACATGCATGGTAATTAAAGAAAAAGTGTAATAACATTTTAAGGTGATTAGACATTCGTTTTATAATAATAATAAAAGCATATTACAAATTACATTGTAAAACACAAAAAAAAACAGTTATCTATATCAGCATTACGAATCGTGTCAGGTAAAAAATTAATTTCTGATTGTTATCTCCGACACCAACAAATTCAAGAACATGATCGATATGTTTTAAGTTAAACAAGTAATTAAGAACAACACGCTAATAAAAGTAATACAGTCAATGTGTACGTGATTATTATTATCTAATCAATTCTTTCAATTATCTCTGATAAACAAGTTCTAATAAATGTTAATAGTAAATACAAAATTAAATAAACTATCTTTTACATCATTTCCCAGAGGCTACAAATAATTAATTAATAAAAATAGATAAAGATCATCATCATCTTAAAGCCATCAGATTAAGAATTTCCCTCATGTTAAAAATAATTAATTAATAAAAATAATTAAATATCATCATCATCTTAAAAGCTATCAGATTAAGAATTTCCCTAGGATAAAAAATAATTAATAAAAAATAATTAATAGAAATAATTAAAGATCATCATCATCTTATAAACTATCAGATTAAGAATTTCCCTAGGATAATTAATTAATAAAAATAATTAAAGATCATCATCTTATATTAATAAAATAATTAAAAGATCACCATCTCAAAATAAGGGTAAAAATACGGTCTCTCGTAAGCGTATAAAATAAGCGTGAAAATGCGGTCCCCATGGTGTGTGTAAAAATAATTAGGGATGAAAATTCCAACAGGGTTGAAAATACGGTCTCACACGTGGATGTGTAAAAATAGGGGTGAAAAATACGTCCTACACGTAAGCGAGTAAAAATAAGCGTGGAAAATCCGGTCCCCCACGTGGGCAGTCTTGTGACGTCAAAATCCAAGATGGCGGCGCAAGTGCCTCAGTACTACTACCATCTACGACATATGATGCCACTTGGAAAAAACTACTCAGGATGCTGATTTTTCCGAGAAATAATGTCACCATTCAATTCTTTATTATGGGGTTTATAATAATTTTTTTTAAACCAACTCTCTACGACTTACAGTTCTTTAAAAAATTACTGATACGGGTGGTCTCATTCACCCGGTATACATTCATAATTATTATTTTGATATTGTTTCATTTTAAGAAGAACTAAGGACCTTATTATCTTTTACAATTACAAAATTAAATTTTAATAATTTTGTAATTGTAAAACATGTAATGTAAATTTAAAGTACAATATGTAGAATTGTCCATATTTGCAGCAATTTCAAAACATTTAACTATATAAATTGATTGCCAAACACATATTGTATAAATACTTCATTTGTTTCTCAATCAGTATTTGTTTCCATGAGTCTTATTAAAATTTGGCACTTGAAACTAGCTGCCACAAGCACTAAATTCCTAAACCTTTTAATCCTTCAATCGCAGAATAAAAGACGACCAAAAGTAAAAATCTAAATATTTCATTATTTAACTCACAAAAGAAGAACACGTTCCATAACAATCCACTTACATTCTGCACGTAATAAACGTCGCTAACATATTTTCGTTAAAGGTACAAAATAAACCAAAAATGCATGATATTTACCGTAAAACCACAGAACACTAAAAAATTCAACAACCAGCAGCATGAAAATTGAGAGCTGCACTTTATTAGGGTTTACAGTGTAACATTATCGAACGTAAAAAAGAAAAGATGATTAAATTGACCGGTAAAGCTTGTAACTTCAAAGAAACGCCCGTATAAGGCAAATCTTTGTCAAATTAACCGTAATAGATTAAAATACTTAATGAAGCAGTTTAACATAATTATTGATGCGTTTAGTGTACGGGATTTGCAATAACAGAACAAATTCTTCTTGAACTCGCTCAACTAAACCAAATTGTCGCAATAACGAACTTCTTTTCATCTAAATTCATTAAAGCGTATTTTACGACAATTTTGCTGTTTTAAATTACTTTTTTGTTTGCTCATTTTTTTATCCCAAATGCATAAACATTTTGCAATATATATGATTATATATATATATATTATATATATATATATATATATATATATATATATATATATATATATATATACGGGGTGTCCAGTTTAAGATGAAATGCATGGGGATATTTGAAACCGTTAGAGATACGATGATGGTTAAATGGAGAAAAGTTGCGTCATTATATGCCCAAGAAGTAACCATGGTTACATGTCAAAAATCCTTCCATTTATTAGACACAGGGTGATAACTGAAAATATGCGTTTTCTAAAATCGCTATATCTTGTTTCTTGCAAGAGATACATCCACGATTTTTGCAGGATGGGGTAACAGGTAGCGAGGATTTCAAAATGATTTTGAAAAATCTAGGCCTACTAGATTTTGAGATAATGCACGCAACTTTCGATTTTCTTATGGACGCCATATTGGATTTTTGCATTTTGAATTCTTCATAAAAATGCTTTTCAACCATATATCATATGTTTATAATCTGCCAATGAGAAAGTGTCAAATTACACAATTAAATTTATATCAAAGCAACCTTGACATATTATGTATTTTAATTAAATGAAAATTAAACTAACTATTGAGAACAATATTATTGATTATTAACATAAATCATAATAATAAAAGTGACAAAAAACAACAAAACATAACATTTAATATTATACTGAATTTTACTATTAATTAATCAAATGCTCGAATAAACCTTCATTCTCCTGCAAACACCATCTGCATCGAGTTAGCACTGCATCACAAGAGTTCCTTATCATCTCGCATTTTTGAATTCTTCATAAAAAATGCTTTTCAACCATATATCAGATGTTTATAATCTGCCAATGAGAAAGTGTCAAATTACACAATTAAATTTATATCAAACTAGGCCTTTGCCAATCAACCATCTATTCAATTATTGCAAGAGAATAGTAGGCGCTGACACCTCTGACATGTTTATAAGCAATTGAATTACCATAGTTAGTTACGGTTGTACAAACGTCATTTAATTTTGACGTTCTGTTATAGCCAAAAATGAACTCGTTTTCAAATAGTGAAAAATACGATATGTTAGAATGTTTCATTCTCTGTAGGAGAAATAGTGACAGAGCTGTGGGATGTATTTTCATAATTATCCTGAGAGACGCCAACCAGGAAGAAGCATGTTTAGCCGCATACGTGACAATTTAATAAATCATGGTAGTTTCATTAAGGTAAAGAGAAACAGAAATAGTAACGAAAACAATGAAAATCTTGTATTACAAGCTGTAGTTGAAAATGCCCGCTCATCCTTACGTGAAATTGAAAGCAACGTAGGAGTTGCCCGATCAACAGCGGAGTAATATTGAAACGTAATAAATACCATCCTTATCGTGAAAGACCGGTCCAAGGGCTGCGAGAAGGGATCATGTAAGAAAGATGGAATTTAGTCAATGGTTTATCCAACGATGTAATGAAAATCCAGACTTTACCAAGAATATTTTGTGGTCTGATGAGAGCAGATTCACAAATTGTGGCCTATTTAATAGGAAAATACCCACTATTGGTCGGACCAAAATCCGCATTTATACCGTGAAACGCGGCAACAGGTGAAGTGGGGATTTAATGTCTGGTTAGGTATTGTTGGTACCCATATTATTGGCCCTTTTTTTATCACGAGAACTTGACCTCTGCTACCTATCTAAACCTGTTGCAAACTCAAATAGCGGAAAGGATAATGGAGCTCCTCTTGCTACAGTAAAAATATGATTTTCCAACAGGATGGGGCTCCTGCACATAGTGCCCATATTATTACAGATTTCTAAATATGGAATATCCTAATGGATGATAGGAAACCAGGGACCAATAAGATGGCCGGCCAGAGCTCCTGATCTCTCTCCCATTGATTTCTTGTGTGGGCTATTTAAAAACGAAGTTTATTCAAAGTCGTATAACAATGAGGACGAATTACGTGATGCAGTTATCGAAGCTGTTAATAAAATTACCCCGGAGATGATAAGGAACTCTTGTGATGCAGTGCTAACTCGATGCAGATGGTGTTTGCAGGAGAATGGAGGTTTATTCGAGCATTTGATTAATTAATAGTAAAATTCAGTATAATATTAAATTTTATTTTTGTTGTTTTTGTCACTTTTATTATTATGATTTATGTTAATAATCAATAATATTGTTCTCAATAGTTAGTTTAATTTGTAGATTAATTTTCATTTAATTAAAATACATAATATGTCAAGGTTGCTTTGATATAAATTTAATTGTGTAATTTGACACTTTCTCATTGGCAGATTATAAACATATGATATATGGTTGAAAAGCATTTTTATGAAGAATTCAAAATGCAAAAATCCAATATGGCGTCCATAAGAAAATCGAAAGTTGCGTGCATTATCTCAAAATCTAGTAGGCCTAGATTTTTTCAAAATCATTTTGAAATCCTCGCTACCTGTTACCCCATCCTGCAAAAATCGTGATGTATCTCTTGCAAGAAACAAGATATAGCGATTTTAGAAAACGCATATTTTCAGTTATCACCCTGTGTCTAATAAATGGAAGGGATTTTTGACATGTAACCATGGTTACTTCTTGGGCATATAATGACGCAACTTTTTCTCCATCTCCATCTTCGTATCTCTAACGGTTTCCAATATCCCCATGCATTTCATCTTAAACTGGACACCCTGTATATATATATATATATTACAAGGTTGTTAATCGTGGCTGATTAAGTTAAAAACAACCTTGGCTGCTACCCACTAAATTTTTCTATTTTTATTATATATATATATATATATATATATATATATATATATATATATATATATAATAGTGGCTACTTTTTATATTGAACAGTATTGCTATCTTGAAAACCATAGGAGTTACAATGTCGGTTAAATGGGACAAAGTTGCGCATAAAGGGACCAACAAAATGTTGAAGACAAATCTATAATAACTCTTACTGTTTAAGATTTATACAGGGAAAACCAAAATATAGAATTTCTTATTGTTGTTGTATCTCCTTTATTTTAAAAGATATTAAAAAATTGTATTTACATTTTTTAATTTAAATTATGCATGCTATTCTGTAGTGGCGTCAATTTTTTTTTTTTACAACGTTTCTTCTATTTAGGAAACCATCACCATTTTTTTAAATACGGACCTGTTTTTTTCTACACTAAATTAATTACAATACCACCATACATACACCCTCAAAATTATTTTTGATTACCCGTCGTTTCGTCACATTTTATCCATCATCAAAATTTAATGAACATTTCAGCTGAAGCCGTACCTGTTTGTTAATTGAAAACCCGCTGTTAAGCACTAGTGCTTATCAACAAGAAACAAGGTTATTATTATGCACAAATTATTCAATCCAAAAATTAAACAAATAACTAATATTATTATGGTATGACTTTTAATAATAATTAACAGAAACAAACTAACATAATTAAATGATACACAAAATAAATTTATAAAAATTGTTCAAAATGGCCACCGGCCTTTTCAACACAAAGTCGCGTTCTTTCACACATATGCTCTGTTGTCCTAGCAATCATATCTGGATCTATTTGCTCGAAAGCAATTTGAGCCCTTAGTTCGTTGATGTTTTGAAACTCATTATCATAAATTTTATTTTTTAGGTAATCCCACAAAAAGTAATTGAAAGGATTTAGGCAAGAGGAGCGTGGTGGCCACTTTCTGTTACCTCTTGTTCCGATCCATTTACCCCCAAATTGACGATTTAAGTAATTTCGAACTCTGTTAGCATTATGGGCCCTACAACCATCTTGCATAAACCATGCCATTTGTCGTCGAACCAATAATGGCATTTCAACTAACACTTCTTCTGATAGATTGATGTAATTATCGGCATTTAAATTTCCATCTATAAATTTGGGCCCTATTACAACGTTGCCAATAATGCCACACCACACATTTAATGAAAATTTTACCTGAGGCCGCACCTGTCCAGTAAGATGAGGGTTGGTTGTTGCGTAATAGTGCTTATTTTTTCTATTAAATATTCCGCAATTTGTGAATATACTTTCGTCTGTCCATAGAATATTTTTATGGAACGACCTGTTGGTATTCAACTTACGTCTAAACCAGTTACAAAATGTTAGTCTAAGGGCAGGATCATCTCTGTGTAACGTCAGGACTGGTTGGTATTTATAATCATGATATTTGTACTTTTTCAATATCTTTTTAACTCCTGATCTGGATATCCCACATTGTGTTGCAATACTTTTTGTCGAATTATCTGGATTTACGTGTACTAATGCTAACACATTTAGGTATGTCGTTTATTGTACCTCTTCTTTGATGTGCCCGATTTAATTTAAACACACTACCTGTTTCAGTTACATTTTTAGATACCGCATAAATCGTATTTCTTGCGGAACAATTCCAATTTGTATACAAATTTGCGTACCTATGTCTGTACTGTCACATCAACATTTCTATTATTTTTTATAAAAACATCGTACATATCTCGTTTTTCTTCTACAGAATAACGACCCATAATGTAATAATTAATTATTTAAGAATAAATTTAACTAAACACTTCAAAAACGCTGGAAACTGACAAAGTAATTGACATTTATTCAACTATTGAATTTCACGGCACTCTTAATAACAACAAAAAAATTAAGCAGTCGAACCTACATTGAAAATCATAAATGAATATTTTAAAGAATTTCTACAGTCTTATCATTATTTCCGTGCCATTTTTTTTAATATTGTGTTATTTACCTTTTTGTTAGTTTAAATATCAATTACAACAAAGTAGGTAAACCCAATGAAATGGATCTGTAAGGACATTATTTAATAATTGATCTATTTCTTTCTTCATCTGCATATTACTGAAAATAATCTTCTTTGTACAAAAGAAATAGCGTTAACAAATAGACGAATAATAAACTAAAAAAGGGGGGGTAATGCATAACCACCGAAATTTATTTAAAACAACAGGTACGGCTTCAGCTGAAATGTTTATTAAATTTTTGATGATGGATAGAAATGTGACGAAACGAGGGTAATCAAAAATAATTTTGGGGTGAATGTATGGTGGTATTGTAATTAATTTAGTGTAGAAAAAAACAGGTCCGTATTTAAAAAAATGTTGATGGTTTCCTAAATAGACGAAACGTTGTAAAAAATTTGACGCCACTACAGAATAGCATGTATAATTTAAATTAAAAATGTAAATACAATTTTTAATATCTATTAAAATAAAGGAGATACAACAACAATTAAAAATTCTTATGTTTTGGTTTTCCCTGTATAAATTGTAAACAGTAAGAGTTATTAAAGATTTGTCTTCAACATTTTGTTGGTCCCTTTTATGCGCAACTTTTGTCCCATTTAACCGACATTTAATTCCTATGGTTTTCAAGATAGCAATACTGTTCAATATAAAAAGTAGCCAGCCGGTATATATATATATATATATATATATATATATATATATATATATATATATATATATCTGTGTGTGTGTGTGTGTGTGTGTAATCGCTATTTTGTACATAGTTTTGTATAATAATACACTTGCATGCAATTTCCGAGCACATAAACCATTCTAAAGTAAATTACTTTGTGCTAGAACGAGCTTTGTGAGTTCATAACTAATTCAAAGACAAGTAATTGTGGAAAACAGTAACAATAGATGAGTTGAGGTGAGGTTTTTCACTTCACTCTTTTATAAGCTTATACACAGCCTTGATGAAATGTAAATGGACTTTGTTAAAAAAGTTGAAGAGTCTAATCAGTGAAATTACTGCAATTTGTCAAATGTACGAGTACGTGAAATGCAAATAGTCGCAAATTAGGGCGTACGTCCTATTTATGTCAAATGTCTAATAATGAATGAGTGTCATTAAATGCAGTTTCTCTGACGTCTCTGGAATTGAAGGATGATTGTATTTAAAAGAAATATCGTTAACAAAGGGTTGTATTTATAAAAGGGAATTGAGTTTATAAATCTGGGATCAGTCATAAGCAGAAATTTGTGCTTTTTCTATATAGAATATTCATTCGCGCGAAACGTATCACTTCTGATAGTGTTTAAAGATTCTTTATTTATGATCGTTCACGTTTACTTTATGGTTCACTAAATTAACATTTACATTTATTGACATCATTGATTTATGCTTATTTTACTACACCATATCACATACAGGAAGGACCACTCGTGCGCAAAACCTCAGTGGAACCGTTATAGATATCGAAACAACTTTAAATAAGAAAATTAAACCTAATTAACTCGAGCTAATACTTCTAGAGTCAGCTGGGATAAATTTAAATGATTTTTACATACTTTCTCGATTACACTATGTGAGAGATCTAATTCGGTATTTTAAATTGGATTAGAGTTTCTGTGCATTTGAAATTCATTCCTTCAATGGAATTGTACTGCCCATCTTCGCAGCTGTACAACAAATAATTTTATTAATGAAAAGATGAATAAGTTCTATTGCTAGCGGTGTGTGTTGCCTATCTAAATAAACCTGTATAAATAATGGTATATTTCTTATAATGAAAATTACAAATGTATTACAATCATTTACAAAATTACTATATTGTAAAATTATTATGTTTAAATAAGCTGCACGTATTCTATTCGTATTTCCTGGGGTCACCTCCCTTTTTGAACTTCCCGCCTGTGGGACGGCCTTGATCGTTTGGCGGAATTACTGGAACATTATAAATAATTGGTGTATAAAAGCGCCACGTTTAAATAATTTAATAATAAACAAATAGGTGGTAAATGTTCTCAAAACAAATCGTTAAACTAACCAGAGATCCAAAACACTCAATAAAAGATAATGCCGTTGTCTCAGTCCGTAGATTAAAGCAGGCCGGTTCAATCTTTTTTTGATTTGCTTAATTACCACAAATTTCTGCTTAGTTATTTCCACTTAACATAAATATAGTAACTGCAATGTAACGATAATAAAAATTATCCCGGACACCAAGTTATTTTTTGATTATGCTCGGAATAACTAAACCGAGGATTCAATAAAAAATTCACTACAATGTCAAAATAAAAAATATATAAACTATGTTTATTAAATATTTAAATTTAGAATTATATAAAATAGATTTTAAAAACTAATTGTAATAGCCTTAAATTACTAAATTATTATGGATATAAATACCTGTTCGAAAATTTTTGTACACAACTTTTTGATAACATCTGGTATCTAAACGAATACGGAAATGTAAACCAAAGGTGATGTACTAATATTGCGCAATATGTAGTAATAACAATGCTGTACGTTGTAAACCATACCAAAGTTGAATTTTACTTCTTACAAATTTATCTTCATGAAATTTGAATAATCCAGTGTTTATTGCATTCTCTCGAAAGTTCAAATAAAAAAGGTGCGATCTAAATTTAGATCTAAATTAAATGCAAAATTGCAATCATAAGCATCGAAAATACCAAAAGTGGAAAAGTAAAAATGATAAAAGTAAAAGTAGTAAAAGTGCCTGCAAAGAGCAAATGTTTTGGATTTTAATATAATACGAGTTAAAAGTATCTTACCATTAAATCAATGGCACTTTTCACAAAATTTAGGTGGAAACCGAAAATGACTTCCTGCTCAAAACAACATACATCAAGCAATGCTAAAAGGACGCTCACGATGTCAGGTGATATCAATGCGCAAGGAATATGTGTAAAAAATTAATTCAAAGATATGCAACTTAAGTTACACCAAAATGCAAATTAAGTTGCCTACCACAACTTTTAAATAATTAATAATCCAAAACTTTTTTTATTTACAACTAAATGAACGAAGAACGTAAAAGATTCGTTACAATTTCTCAACATTTGCAGGGTTACTGTTCGAATACAATTTCTTATCGTATTTTCCAAATGTTGAATATCTCTGAATGGTCGCTGTTTATAAACTTTCTCCTTTAAATATCCCCATAGGAAAAAGTCCATTGGGGTGGTATCGGGCGATCTTGCAGGCCATGGATTGTTGAAATATCTTCCTATCCCGCGATTAGGAAATTTTATGTCCAGCCATGACTCTACTACCACCGTTGAATGAATAGATGCACCCCATTGTTGGATAAACATGTTGATTCTGGTTCTCAGAGGAATATTATCCAAATAATTTGATAAATATGCCTGAATCATATTTAAATATCTCGCAGAATTTAAATTTTCTCTAAAAAATACTGGTCCCACAATTACATCATTTAAAATTCCACACCAAATGTTGATTTTAATCGAAATTCGATCTTAAAGTTAGGGTTTTCTTCTGCCCACCAGCTACAGTTTTTCGAACTTACTATACCATTTGATGTAAAACTGGATTCGTCAGAATAAAGAATTCTTTTCAAAAAATATTCATCATTTTCTATTTCTTCTTGGTACCAAAAAGAAAATTCTAACTTTGCGCCTGGGTCTCTTTCTTGAAGGGTATGAATGAATTTGGGTTTGTATGGCTTGAATTTATTTAATCGCATAATTCTTCTAATTGATCGCTCAGAAACATGGGGTAATTACTTGCCGCTGTGATAACGATGCCCTCGGATTCTCCGCAGTAGATAGAACAATATTCATAACATTGTCATCATTACCAGTTACATTTCTTCTGTGTTCCGTTTTATATTTATTTTCAACAGATCCATTTTTTTTATTATTTTTGTAGCTGTTGCATGACTAACATTATTATCTGTGTGCCTTGCATTAAAAATATCTGCAGTCTTGCGAGAATAATTAGTTTTCAGAGACCAGTGAAAATTAGACTAACAATAATGTCGGAAATGTCAAAATGATATTGTTGACTATTATCAATTTTTTTCCAAAGTCTACTTTGCAAAATATCAAAGCGAAGTAAGGAATAATAAGTACTTGTGAGACATAGTTGTTGTAAATAAAGAAATCAGTTTCCATTCGTTTGCGGATAAGGATTTATTGATATAATTTAAGTATTTTTATGTTCTCTATAACCCCCTCACATTTATTAGGTACAATCTTGAAGGAATACGTAGTTTACCCCATTGGATTAAAAAAATGAGGTATTTTTAGGGATAACCTAATTTGTTACTTATGGGACAAATAAAACTTTTGCTTTTTAGCGTGTTGTTGTTCCATCAGATAATAACTTACCTCCGAAATATTTTGTTTCCCGTAAAATACAGGGAAGGTACAAAAAAAAGGAAAAACGTAAATATTTTTTTCAGAGAAGCTGGCTGAAATTTCGTATTTTACTTCATCAAATTTTTGTGTATTTTGAAATATAATGGTACTTTACTCTTGAGCCGCATTCACATTTTCGAATCTCCCTCGTATAAGAAACGAGATATTCAAATTTTTGCAAGTCCATTTTAGGTTTACGATCAAGCAGGAACTTTTATTAAGAATAGCATTTTCTGAGAAATGAACGATATAAATGTTTTCCATTTGTATCCAACTTTATATAATGGGCTTTTCACGATGAGCGTTAATTAGACGTGTCTGGCAAACCAGACCACGGATCAACCTGAAAATTTGACAGTATGCATAAATTAATATGATCTACACGCCTAAAATATTTTAGATGTTGCGGCGTTGCCGCTTCTACTATAAAGTAGCGACTACTTTGATTTTTCAAATGGAACACCCTGTATATAATATCATATTATGATTTCCTATTACTTTGTCAACAACTTCATGTACTATTTCCCTATACCTATCTATTACCGTTTAAGAGATATAAATTAATTTTGATTTTTTTTTACAAAACATGTACTTTTATAAACGCTGATAATCTTGAACTCTCTGGTACTAAGACGATCAAATTCGAAATGGAGTGGAGTGATACCATGAGGATCTTCACTTCGAATCATATTTTTATTTGCCTCATACAGGGTCTTTAAAAATGCAGATACTTTGTTCACATGAAAAAAGGAGTGAAGTCAATTTTTCAAATGAACACCCTGTATATTTACACATTTTGAGCTCTACATCCAATTTTAGATTGACTTTAATGAGATAATGCTATTTCGATTTCGAACCGATTTCGAGATAAACTGTTTCAGAAACCGACGTGGTTTCCTTGTATTCATCACTTATTTTTGAGATTTAACATCTATTTTATACTACGTAATACAATTTTTTTTGGATTTAGTTTTTCAACACTCTCAAATCAGTCAATTCGAAATTGATATGTACCTTAGAAAAAGTTACAATTTGTATGCATTGAGGTATTGAGTGTCTCTACCGTACAACATTGCAAATTAATATTTTTGATAGTGTGCTTTGGAAATATAAACGATCCAATTTTGAAACGTCAAACTTTCGTTGGTGGTTTTGACTGATTGTAATACTAATTATAATAGAAAAATGTCAAGATTAGGTTAAAGTAATGAAGATTTCTTGAATTTATTAATTCTTCATGGTGAGTGCAATAGAATTGCAAGTAGAACATGCCGAGTATTTCATGAAAGATATCCACAACTTCCGAAGCCGAATAATTATGTGATAAATCGACTACTACAAAACTGTAGGTTGAATGGAAACTTTCGTCCAAAAATCATTCGTAGAAAGCGTGAAGTGGATGATGATGACAATAGCATAACAGTTTTGGGATTTTTTAATGAATTTCCAAATGCTTCGCTACACGAGGCTGAAAGGGAGATAGGTATACCCTACGTGACAATTTATCGCATTCTTAATAAGCACAAATGGCATCCCTATAAATTCTACTGTGTCCAACATTTGAAAGAGACTGATTTGCCTCGTAGAGTGGAATTCTTTGAATGGTTACTTGTCAAGACTCAAGAGGATGAACATTTCCTTGACAATATCATATGGATAGATGAGGCCAAGTTTACAAAAAATGGAATTTTCAACAGACATAACAGTCATTATTGGGCGCCAGAGAATCTTTATGTCGTTCGCCAAAGGGGTTTTCAAGAAAGATGGCAATTTCATGTATTTTGTGCCATAAAGAATGAGTCAATTTTTTATATCGAGTTTTATGATGATAATTTGAATGCAACAAAATATGAAGATTTACTGAGAAATGGAATTCAAATGATTTGAAATAATAGGCCAGGAAGAGAACGTGTATGGTACCTAATGGATAGTGCTCCACCCCATAATTCTCGTTCAGTAGGCGAAGCTTTAACTGAAATCTTCGAAGACAGATGGATTGGTAATAATGGATCTCTTCGTTGGCCTCCTAGAACACCAGATGGCAATCCAATAGATTATTTTGTGTGGGGTTTCATTAAAAATATGTTTTGCTCCAACCCAGTAACAACAATGGAAGATATAAAATCGAGAGTTGGAACTGCTTTCAATAGTTTAACTCCAGACTTAATCAGAAGCGCTACACATGAAAATCTTTTGAAGAGATTACATGTTTGTTTAACTAGAGGTGGAGATATGTTCGAACATACTCTGAAATACACTGATAATTGAATTAACTTACTAATTCATGAAATTATTTTCAGTTCGTATGTCAGCGTAAATAAAACTATTGTTTGAAGCGAAGTTCATTTGATGGTTGAAGAGTATTTTAATAATTATTTATTCATTGTATTATCTGTGACTGATGAAGGAACATCGTACGGAATTTCAAAAATAAGTGATGTATATAAGGAAACCACGTCAGTTTCTGTTTGAAACAGTTTATCTTGAAAACGGTTCGAAATCGAAATAGCATTATCTGATTAAAATCAATCTAAAATTGGATGTAGAGCTCAAAAATGTGTAAATATACTGGGTGTTCCATTTGAAAAAATTTACTTCCACTCCTTTTTTCATGTGAACAAAGTATCTGCATTTTTTAAAGACCCTGTATGAGGCAAATAAAAATATGACTCGAAGTGAAGATTCTCATGGTATCACTCCACTCCATTTTGAATTTGATCGTCTTAGTACCAGAGAGTTCAAGATTATCAGCGTTTATAAAAGTACATGTTTTGTAAAAAAAAAAATCGAAATTAATTTATATCTCTTAAACGGTAATAGATAGGTATAGCGAAATAGTACATGAAGTTGTTGAAATCATAATATATGATATACAGGGTGTTCCATTTGAAAAATTAAAGTGGTCTCTACTTTATAGTAGAAGCGGCAACGCCGCAACATCTAAAATATTTTAGGCGTGTATATTATATTAATTTATGCATACTGTCAAATTTTCAGGTTGATCCGTTGTCTGGTTTGCCAGAAACGTCTAATTAACGCTCATCGTGAAAAGTCCTATATATATATATATATATATATATATATATATATATATATATATATATATATATATATATATATATATATATATTGCACGCATTCACGCACGCGCGCGCACACACCCGCATACAAACGTATACACACGCTTACCTTTTCAATTAGCACACGCGAGGGCGCACCAGTTTGTCCTACTTTTTGATTTATTTGACACTATTAAATTTATAGTTAGTTTTCTATATTCCGATAAACTTTGTATTTTTATTTCGATCGCCATATATTTTAAATGTATTAAATTATTCAACGCTTACCTATTGATTTGTGTTCACCTATTTCCTTCTTCTCGGAATTGACTTAATTGCCTGCTCGTCGTTAACACATCTACTTATGTCGCAAACCTGAGTCTGTGTTTTCAATCATAAATTGCCAATATTTTTATGGAAATCGTAATGTATTTTATTTATAATGGCAAAGGTCATATAATGTCTGAATGCTGTAGAAAACTTTATAGTTGTTTCATATATCGTCTTTAATCAAAATTTATTGTAGTTTAGGATTACCTATATAATATTCACTTTTCAGTAAACCACTTATTGGTTTTATCTAAACCACATAGATTTCACACTTTATGAGTTGGATTATATAAAAAATTGTTAAGGTATGTATGTTTAGATTAAAAGCACCAGTTTTTTAGATTTATTTTAAATTTCAACCTTTCTATACCTACAACTGTGCTCATGTTTCCAACAGTTGCGTTTTACAGCTTTTCGTTTTATTACAATACTTAATCATATATAATTCTGGCAGGGCATCCATTAATAAAATTTCCATAATTTTAAAGTAAAATTTAGTTGTACTGTTGTATGTGGATGTAGTGTAAAAATAATTGAGCATCATCTAAGCCAAGAATGGCATTATATTCTTTTCACTGCCCAAATTAGTTATTTAGAAATTATGGGAAACGGTTAAACGAATTTTTTTTTATAAAAATAGTAATATAAATTTCGGTGCAGAACATTACAAGTTTTATGTAGGCGTATAATTATAGAGCGTAACTTAAGCCTACGTTACACGTTGAATGTGTAATAAGTTTACGGTTTTGTCTGTAATTACCTCGTCAGGAAAATCCGACTTGAACATGTTAAATGGTGTGTGTGAAAACTCTCAATTTTGTATAATTAAGTACTAATTTGATTTCGCACATGTTAATTAGTTATTACTTTTGTTCTATCACTGCTTTAAGACTCTGTTTACTAATTTGAACGTAGACTACAGCGAATTAAGATTGAATTTAGTAATTGGTTTCTGTCATTCACTGCAAAAGTTCCTTTTTATTCTTCGGATTGTTTATGTGTACCCTGTTGGGTATGACTGTATCTTCAAATCTCTCATGGGTTGACCATCTTCTGTCAGCTACCAAAACAGCTGCTCGTAAAATAGGCTTTTTGTAAAGATCTAAGCAGTACTTTACCTCTCGACAACTCCTTTTGCTGTATAAGACCTAAATTCGGCCTCATCTGGAATATAATTCTCACCTCTGGGCTAGTGCTCCCCAATACGCTCTCGATATCATTGATCGTATTCAAAAGAGAGCGATTATGCTTATAAATGACCCGTCCTTAACTTCTCACATACAGTCCCTTGAACATAGAAGGATGGTTTCAGTTCTTTCTTTGTATTATCGTTATTACAACGGCTATTGTGCTGCTGAATTATATTCTTTGATACCATCTCGGGCTATTTTTGCGAGAAACACTCGGTTCGCTCATTCACATCATCAGTATGCAGTACAAATCTACACTTGTCGTAGCAAATGGGCGCAGTCCACATTTTTCTACACGGCTTCTAAACTCTGGAATGATCTCCCTAGTTCCTGTTTTCTTCTCACTTATGATATGAGAAAATTTTAGGTAGATGTTCATAGGCATCTATTGGCAATTCATTATCCATCTTCCTAAGTGTTCCTGAGTGCTTTAGCACGATAGGCCAAAATTAGCCTGTTCAGGTCCACAATCATAAAAAAACACTTGCAGGTATTATAATAAACCTCTCAAATTGGTATTTTGCTTCTTTGCAATTATGACGCATTCTTCTGGTTTTGAAAAGTTGTTTAGTTTGTTCAAAGCAATGTACATTAGTTTTAGTGTCACAATTTAGTACGCATAAGAATAACATATGGGTACACAACTTATGAAAGTTTAAATGCTATAAACTAAGCCACTTTCATTATAGAGTTTTTACGATGCATATATGAATGCAATTTGTTTGTAGATCGTATAAATATAATTGTTGTACAATTTTTAATGGCATATATATATATATATATATATATATATATATATATATATATATATATATATATATATATATATATGTACAGTATGTCCCCGGATCGACTTTAAAAGAGGGAAAATTCTCTTATTTTTGATTTCTCAGAAAATTTCATTCTTGATGATTTGCCCCGCTTGTTTTCAAACCCCAGAAACACAAATTACTTTCTATTTTACTCGTACGATTCTCGAGACAATATCATTTTTCTTAAAAAATTGGAATGTTTTTCCTAATTTTTAGAAGTATCTTTAGTAGGCGGATTTCATTGAAAAACACCACTGACAGAAATTGTCAAATGTGATAATTCTGTTGAACTGCAAATTAATTCATGCTAATTTGAATTGTATACTATAATGTTGACTTTACAACAAAGAATTTATCTAATTCAACTTTACGGAACTGGGGAAAAGTGCTACCGAGTTGTTATCAGAAAATTCAACCAAAAATACCCGGAGGTTGCCATTTACAATGCCGGAGCAAAAAACTTGGTAACTAAATTCCTTCAAACAGGCTCGGTTTTAAACTTAAAGAAGCCAAAGAAGTTGTTCGATGAAGAAGATGCTGCTACTGTTCTCGCCGTTCATTCCGCAACAGAAGTTCCAAGGTTGTCTTTAAGAAGGAGGGCACTACGAATTGGGATAGGTAAATCTCATTTACAAAGAATCTTCAAGGAGAAATTTTACCATTTAAGCCGCAATTTAGGCAAACTTTAGAGAACGGTGATGAAGCCAAACGTCTGGATTTTTGTTTGGAAATGGGCAATAGAGTTTTGGAAGATTCAAATTTTCATAAACGAATAATGTTCTCCGATGAATCGACCTTTTCAACTAACGGAGTCGTTTTCTCCCAACATTGCTGTTACTGGAGTAGGACGAATCCAAACTTCCGAATTGCTAGTCGCAGACAATATTTGAAAAAAGTTAATGTGTGGTGTGCGGTTTCGTACCATGGAATTATTGGCCCATATTTTTTTCATCAAAATTTAAACCGTTATTCATATTTGGAAATGTTGCAAAATTTTTTAACTGATAAACTGAATGAATTGCCATTGAACTACCAAATTGAAATGTTCTTCCAGCACGATGGGTGCCCTGCTCATTATGCCGGTACTGTTCGCCAGTGGCTCAATACAGAGTTCCATGATAACTGGATAGGAAAAGATGGTCCCATTGGTCAGTTTTTTGTAGACAAACTTTAACAGGAGATAGAACACATGTTTCTAAAAAGAAAAGTTCCTATAAACATATGTCGTAGAAGGCTTCGTTTCCGAGATACAGGGTGTTGAATATAATTTTTTTTCTCAAATTTTCATTATAACTCATAAACGAATGCTTAGATTTTTTTCATGTTCGGGGGATAATGTCTATTAATTAAGGTGCATAAAACAAGCGATAAGAATGTTCACAAACTTGCACAGTGGCGGAGTGGAGGGGGTGCTCAACCCCTTTCATAAACAGAACTTCTACGCCAATGACTATTTTTTAAAAAAACTGTTATTTTCATTATCTACATACAGTTTAACAAAAATAATGTACCTTCTTCTGTTTCGAAATTCCTGTGCATTTCCGAGTTATTTTGATTTTTAGTGTTTGATGTGGTACTAAGTTAAGTAATGTGCTTTATGTGAATAATTGAATATAAAGTTTTTAATAAAAAAGATATAATAAAACATTTAGAGCCATTTTAGTACCTAACGATCGTTTCTTTAAAATTTCAAATACATTTTCATTTATAAATAGGTAGGTTATCGTATAAAAAGAAATGCATAATTATTATTGTTATGTGGTCAATACTTTCTGTATAATTATGTATGTATCAATTTCGCCATAAACATGTATGTAGTTTTTAAGTGAGATTCTAATAAGTTATAGACCGCTGCTCACTTGCTCTCATTAAAGAGCCGCCACTGTATCAAGCCATACTCAAATACAAGACTTTTGTAATTGAAATCTGTTTAGTACACTAATTTTAACAATCCTTATTTATTATTGTAACAATACTTAATTAATAATTGTGAAATTAATAAGAATTCTTAGCAATAACGATTTATAAATAAATAACAATAACACTAGTATAATAAAATTAGACACTTTGTTCAAAATGTAAACCGTTCTTTTCAATACACATTTCACAGCGACGTACAATAGAACGTCTTAAGTTAACTAAATGATGCACCCTTATTTCATTGCAACAAAAAATGATACTCCTTGGAAAACTAGTAAGTATTAAATTTTATATTTTGAAACGACGGTTTGACTTTTTACAAACACTTGCTTCATCTTGAATAATTTCACTGTTATTAATTATTGTTTTTAAGTTCAAAAAGTTATTTCATTTGATTTGCCAGCTTTTAATTATCGTAACATGCCGTTTACATTTACAAATAGCGAACAAGCCGACATTCATTTTATTTATGGGTTCGCAAATGGGAATTCAAGGTACGCATCTAGGGAGTATCGGAGAAGATTTCCAAATAGAAGACAACCTCATCATTCCGTTTTTGTGAGTATCCATCGTCGATTTGTTAACCAGGGTTTGAAAAATGTAGATGGGGGCCGACAGAACAACCGTGGACGAGTTAGAATTGGAGAGGGTCTATTGCGTGAATTTAATAGGAACCCCACGACAAGTACTCGACGTACTGCTGTTGCTCTTGGTATTTCCCAAAGTAAAGTTTCCCGGGTTTTAAAACGGGATCACAGACGTCCATATCATTTTCAACCTGTTTATGGTTTATGTCCAGGTGACGCCGAACGAAGACTTAATTATTGTAGGTGGGTTCTTAACTCCATTCAAAATAATAGAGATTTCTTATCCAACATACTGTGGACTGATGAATCCTGTTTTACTCGTCGTGGTATCGTAAACTTTCACAATCTGCATATATGGGCGCATGAAAACCCACATGCCATTCGACCAAGAAGTTTTCAACATGAATTTAGTACAAATGTCTGGATTGGAATTTACGGCAACCACGTGTTTGGACCTTATTTCTTGCCACAACGTGTAAATTCAGAAAATTTCCAACATTTTTTAGAAGAACATGTTAATATGTGGGAAGGCATTCCTTTGAATTTAAGAGGACATTCTTGGTTTCAGCTTGATGGATGTCCGACCCATTATGGCAGAAATGTAAGAAATTGGCTAAACAATAACTACCCGGGGAGGTGGATAGGTCGTGGAAATCCAGTGGCGTGGCTTCCTAGATCCCCCGATTTAACGCCACTTGACTTTTTTGTATGGGGATTCATGAAGGAAAAAGTGTATACCACTCCGGTTAATACACTTGAAGAACTTCACAATCGCATCAGAGATGCTTGCAATGAAATAAGGGTGCATCATTTAATTAACTTAAGACGTTCTATTGTACGTCGCTGTGAAATGTGTATTGAAAGAAACGGTTTACATTTTGAACAAAGTGTCTAATTTTATTATACTAGTGTTATTGTTATTTATTTATAAATCGTTATTGCTAAGAATTCTTCTTAATTTCACAATTATTAATTAAGTATTGTTACAATAATAAATAAGGATTGTTAAAATTAGTGTACTAAACAGATTTCAATTTACAAAAGTCTTGTATTTGAGTATGGCTAGATACAATGGCGGCTCTTTAATGAGAGCAAGTGAGCAGCGGTCTATAACTTATTAGAATCTCACTTAAAAACTACATACATGTTTATGGCGAAATTGATACATACATAATTATACAGAAAGTATTGACCGCATAATAATAATAATTTTGCATTTCTTTTTATACGAGGATAATAACAATGGATACTAAAAAAAACCGATAACCTACCTATTTGTAAATGAAAATGTATTTGAAATTTTAAAGAAACGATCGTTAGGTACTAAAATGGCTCTAAATGTTTTATTATAGCTTTTTTATTAAAAACTGTATATTCAATTATTCACATAAAGCACATTACTTAACTTAGTACCACTGATTTAGAGACTATTACAAAAGGCTTATAGATGATGATCATAGATGAAATGTGTATGGTTAGGAATGCCATAGCAGTGTATTAAGATTATACAAAACCTACAAAGAAATGTGGTAAAAAGTTTAATTCATTTCAGTAAGAAACCATAAAGATGATGATTTTTCACAGACGAAACGTAGTAGAATAGTCAAGAATTTTATATCATTGTATTAAGCTATAAGAACCTTACAAAAAATTGTAGTAAAAAATCCAGGTCCGTATTTAAAAAAATATTGTTGAGGGTGGTCCTGAAAAGACAAAACGTCGTATTGAAATTTTTGGTATGGCAAGTTGTAGTAAATTTTATTTAAAAAAAAAAAGTTTAGACTAATTTTTTTGATATCTGTTATAATAACAACGCTAGTCTTACAAAACGAAAATGAGCATTTTCGGATTTTGTCGAATATCTCCGGAACTAGTCGGAAAAAACCAAACTTCTTTATACTCATCTACTACCCAACAAATTACGAAACTTATTTCTCATTTAACCGATACTCTATCTATTACGGTTTTCGATCTCTGTATACGCAAATTAAATTGGTTCACCCTGTATATATATATATATATATATATATATATATATATATATATATATATATATATATATATATATATATATATATATATATATATATATATTCAGGGTGCCCAGAAAGGTATGGTCAAAACTGCTAGGACGTATAGAGTGGCTCAAAATAACCCTAGTCTTCATTATATTTTTTCCTATCTGTCTTCGTTATGGAGTTACCGCCCTTCAAAGTCAGAAGTTAAAAATCGAATTTCAATGATAATTTTTAAACCGCTTCTTTCATTACCATGAAATTGAGACATCCTAACTACCTCATAGAAAGGCATTTTTTGACACTTAACTGGAATTCATTGTACCTTTATTGTACAGGTAAAGCCAAAATTAAGATTCTAAATTAACACAATTTTTGACAGTATTGACAATTTTGGAATTGTACTACAGTATTTTCATTCCCCTATCACTTAGCAACAAAAAATGTTCTCTTATGCGAAATCGATATATCTTACGTTTTCGAGAAAAATTTTAGTGAATCTATGTAAATTGTTTTTTTATTTAGAATTTACGTTTTAAATAAAATAGTATTTTCGAATCCGATCGAATCTTAATTTTGACTTTGCCTGTACAATGAAGGTACTTTGAATTCCAGTTAAGTATCAAAAAATCCCTTTCTATGAGATAGTTAGGGTGTCTAAATTTTATAGTAATGAAAATAGCCGTTTAAAAATGATCATTGAAATTCAATTTTTAACTTCTGACTTTGAAGGCCGATAACTACATAACGAAGACAATAAGCAAAAAAATTCAAAGGAAGACTAGGATTATTTTGAGCCCCTCTATACGTCCTAGCAGTTTTGACCACACCTTTCTGGACACCCTGCATAAAGTGTATGACAACTGTCTGTATTTGGTGGATAACGTAAAAATATGTTTGAGTATACAGAGTGTTTCGTTCAGACCAGGCGCAACCAAACTTTTTTATTTTAAATGGAACACCCTGTACATTATTGCATATTCTAATTCTTCGTTTCATTTTGAATCAACTTTATGTATCACATGTAAAGTCTAAATTGGACTGTTTCCGTGTAATTCGATTTTTTTTTGTAAAAATTGACGTTAGTTGCAGTTTTAAAAAATCGAATATCTCAGGAAATGTGTAACTTAGAGAGGTGCGGTTTGAATTATCAGATTAAGGATGAATTGACCAAACTTTTCCATCTGTGGAAAATGATACCGAAGACAGGGGGTACCAAATAGAGGACGCCGAATTTTAAAATTTTCAAACATACATAACTCCGTTTTTTTTAAATAGAACACTAACATTTTTATATTATCTATCAAACATCCATTACATTCCCTATACGTAACGTTTTAATGTTATTTTACGTTTTAATATTATTTTAGCAATTTTTCCTGTATACGACGTAGTAGACGTTTAAACAAATGAAAAACACATGAAAGTAACTGTCGGTTTTCAATACGTTATTAAGGTTTTCAATTGGCCTATCTCTTTGTGACCAAAATTTTTTGCATAATGAATTTACCTATTGAAGAAATGGTACATGTTTTTGAAATAATTGAAGAAAACAAAAATTGTGCATTTTCTACTACCCCCTGTAGCTCTTTTATTTGAAGTCTGACAACATTTTGATTTGTACTTTATTATGACACTTTTAAAAAAAGTACTAAAATTTATCTACAGTCATTTGTTTTTGAAATACATACACTAACTATTGTTTTTCATATGGACGCCATCTTGGATGTTTACATTATTGACTAGTATTTTTTATCACCTTTTCAGCGATGTATCACATGATACGAGAATTTACTTCCAACTATCAAAAATTTAAAAAATATAAAATTGAAATAGTAGGCCTTGAGAAGGCATGGATTAATAAATGAAAAATTTATACAATTAGATTCCTAATTATTGTAATTTCTAATAACTAAAATAAAAACAAAACCGATAATAGTAACTATCATAAAACATGCTCGATATGTCCCCCTCTACACTCCACACATTTTCTACAACGATTTAACACTGAATGTGTAACCCTAACTAACGTATTTCTATTTACAGAATTTAGTACATGTCTTACTCTATTTTCTAAAATGTCAAGATTTTCTGGAGTGTCGAAATAGTACACCTCGTTTTTTGTATGACCCCATAAATAAAAATCTAGTGGGTTCAAGTCAGGGGACCTAGCAGGCCATAAAATGTCCCCATTATTGGAAATTAATTTATTATTAAATACTCTTTGCAAATATTGTTTAACGTCTGCTGAATTGTGTGCTGGACAGCCGTCTTGCATAAACCAAATATTTTCTAAATTTGAATTGATGTTTCTCAGAGCGGGTATGATTTGTTCTTGCAACATCTCTAAGTATCGGACTCCGCTTAAATTATAATTGAAAATAAATGGTCCAATTAAGTTATTTCCTAAAATGTTACATTTAAAATAAACTTTTTAAGAAAATTTTATTTATACCTATAATTCCGCACCATATATTGAAACCAAATCTGGTTTGAAATCTCCTTTCACAAACTTTATGGGGATTTTCCACATTCCAGAAGTGCGTATTGTGCCTATTAAAAATTCCGCAATTTGTAAATCTGGTTTCATCCGTCCATAAAACGTTGGACGAGAATTGAGGATCTTCCCCAGATTTTTGAATGTACCACCGTGAAAATGCCATTCGTCTCTCAAAATCACCTTCTCGTAACGCTTGTGTAATAATTGGTTTGAATGGATGAAATTTACTTTTTTTTTAAATGTCATGGACGGTGGATTTCGGAATGTGTAATACATCGGCCATTTTTCTAACCGAAGATGCTTCGTTTTCACCAACAAAATTCAGAACAGCATTATTATTACCTTCATTATCTTTAACATACTTGTTAGGTCTTTCCTTCTCAAAACTGCCATATGATAATAAATTCATCACTAAAGTCCTGAAATGTCTTTTATTCGGTTGAACCCGATCGGGAAATATTTCTTCATAATTTCTTATTGCATTATCTGCATTTCTATTTGCTTTGAAATAGATTTCAAGCATATCTAGCTTCTCTTCATTGGATTATCTTAACGCCATACTTCAAAAAATCTTGCACCAAGATACAAAACAGGAATAAATATTAACAATAATAACAACAGGAACAAACAATAAAAACAACACAAACGAATAACAGAATAACAACAATAATAAACACTAACAATGACAACAAGAACAATTATTTTTCCAAGTACTTAACACAGATTGCGAATAATTTACGCGAAAAAATAAATTATGTCATCTCTTGTCAGTCATTGCAATTATTATCCATGGCCTCATATTTTATGTTGTTTAAATGTTTGGTTACTAAAAGTAAATTTTCATACCATGAAGAGGTGTTAAAATCCACTATTCGATAATGTAAAAATCCAAATAGTGTCCAAAAACAAAAGTTAGAAATGTATTAAATTTTGTAAGTAAAAACAGATACATTAGCAAGGGTTTAAATTTTTGATAGTTGGAAGTAAATTCTCGTATCATGTGATACATCGCTGAAAAGGTGATAAAAAATACTATTGGATAATGTAAAAATCCAAGATGGCGTCCATATGAAAAACAATAGTTAGTGTATGTATTTCAAAAACAAATGACTGTAGATAAATTTTGGTACTTTTTTTTTAAATTGTCTTTTAAAAGTGTCATAATAATGTACAAATCAAAATGTTGTCAGACTTCAAATAAAGGAGCTACAGGGGGTAGTAGAAAATGCACAATTTTTGTTTTCTTCAATTATTTCAAAAACAAAAAAAGTTACTTCAAATCTGACTTTACCATTGTGATAGCCATAAAATTCTCTAAAACTTTCCCCATTTAACCGACATTCTATCTTCAATATTAACGAATATAGCAATACATGCATGCTGAATCTCGGACACACTGTATATATATATATATATATATATATATATATATATATATATATATATATACTGGGTGTCCGGAAATGATGCGCAAAAAATTTAGTTGCTTATTCTACATGAAAGATGAGTGTGACAAGTTCCTATAACACTTTTTTTTTTTATGATTGTGGACCTGAACAGGCTAAATAAGGCCTATCGTGCTAAAGCACTCAGGAACACTTAGGAGGATGGATAGAGGGATAGTGAATTGCCAATAGATGCATATGAACAGCTACCTTAAATTTTCTCATATCATAAGTGAGAGGAAAACAGGAACTAGGGAGATCATTCCAGAGTTTAGAAGCCGTGTAGAAAAATGTGGATTGCGCCGTTTGGTACGACAAGTGGAGATTTGTACTGCATACTGATGATGTGAATGAGTTTTCGAAAACTCAAAAATAACAGATGTACAGGGCGTCAAAGAATTAAAAAATAATTTTTTTGTAATAACTTTTTCATTGGTAATCCGGTTGTCTTAAAATTTGGTACACTTATTACTTGTAATCTTTTGTATTATGGTTCAAAAGTTGACATTTGTCCCTCTTTGCTAAGGCGATAAACTCACCCTTCCCATCTACTTAATAACCTATAACTTTTTGGTTTTTCAGTTTTTGTTGTGTACAAAAAATAAAAGAGCGCTTAAAATTACGCAAAAAACATTTACTTGTTATATCTCTCTAAAATAAGCCGTTTTCTAGAAAATTTGCTTTTAAAATTGTCTTACATGCTGTGAACAATAACGCACTTTAAATTATTTTCAACGTTTTAACACACTTTTTTTTAATATCAATAGGACTTAAAGCCTGAACTTTTTGATAATGGTAAGGATAAAGGACTTCCTTCAAAACTTCGTGTACCGAACTTTTTGAAATATTTTCTTGTGAAGCACTTAGCCTTACACTTAGGCTCGGGTTATTCTCAATGGAATTTAATATACAACCCTGAACTGCTTCTGTTCTTGTTTGTCTTGGACGGTCCACGTCAAAGACTTTTGTCTTAAAAGATCCGTATTCTCCAAGCCTTCTATGGATGACACTGAACGTTCGCGATTGTGGAGTAACTCTGTTCGGAAATGCTTCATCATACAAGCGTCTTGCTGCAGATGCATTCCCATCAGCCACACCATAATAATTATGCATATCACGTAATTCGATATTTGAATAATTAACGTTATTATTGATCTTCTTCGGTTTTGAAACTTCACAACTCGTAAAATTACAATTGCCTAAGTATACCTTTTTCTGTGTGTTTTTATATGCTCTTTCGTATCATGCACTGAAACTGATTCAAAATTCAAAATAACGGATCTACAGGGTGAGTTGAAATATTTTATTACTGACAAAACATTTTAATGTTCATTGTTACACTTTACAATGTGTCAAAATTGTTTTTACATGTGTTCTCGTTGCCATAAAAACCATATCACTTGTTTCCACAGCACGCCGTGTTAAAACGTTGAAAATGATTTAACGAACGTTATTGTTCACAGCATGCAAGACAATTTTAAAAGCAGATTTTCTCGAAAACGGCTTATTTTAGAGAGGTGTAAGAAGTAAACCTTTTTTGCGTAATTTTAAGCGCCCTTTTATTTTTTGAAACTGTACACACCAAAAACTGAAAAACCAAAAAGTTATAGGCTATTAAGCAGATCGAAAGGTTGAGTTCATCCCCTTAGCAATGAGGGACAAATGTCAACTTTTGACCGATAATACAAAAGATCATAAGCAATAAGTGTACCAAATTTTTAAAACAACCGGATTACAAACAAACAAGTTATTAAAAAAATTATTTTTTAAATCTAACTTTGACGCACTGTAGATCCGTTATTTTGAATTTTCGAAAAACTGTTATAGGAACTTGTCACACTCATTTTCATGTAGAATCAGCAACTAATTTTTTTGCGCATCATTTCCGGACAACCTGTATATATATATATATATATATATATATATATATATATATATATATATATATAATATATATATATATATATATATATATATATATATATATAAATTTTAGGGAAGTAACGACCGTAGTTATTATAAAAATATGGTATCGGGATGCGGTCTAGTTAAAATGAAAATAACTCTTTATTTAATTCAAGCTTTGAAATATTTTATTTCTTCATCAGGAATCTGTGTAAGATGAACATAAGTGAGAAATAATCTATTAACATCATAAAGACTACTTACTAAATGCGAGAATTATAAACTAACTAACATTATTGTACAGAAGAGTTGATTACAATTTAAAATCACAACTTAAAATGAAGACAGTTATTGAAGTCTTTCAAAATTATAAAATTGACATGTATACCTACTGCGTTACAAACTAAAATTCTTAGACGATATGATTTATGAAACCTGTTGTACTGAATCAATTCAAATTAGTACTCAGAATAAATGAATAGATGTTGCTTAGATTATCTAGATCAGTTTTGTAATTTAAAGTATCTTGAGTACTGAAAATGTGAGTCATTTCAAGGAAAAGTCTGCTTCTATAATTAATTTCTGTGTCTAAAATTTTAACGTTAGGAAAATTTGGAATGTGATTGGTGTTTTACTATGTTTTGCTAAAGCACAAGAATTTTTTCCTATTTTACAGTCACTTCTATGCTAAGTAAGTCTTGTTTTAAGCCATTGTGATGTTTGTCCAATATATATTTTATTGCATTCGTTACAAGGAATGGAATATACAACATTAGATTTACTAAGAATTGGAGTTCTGTCTTTTAATTTTGAAAAAAGTTTTTTGATAGGTTTAATGTTATATTTCGCTATACGTATTTGTTCGTTGTTTAAGATATTACATAAGATTGGTGTTAAGTTTAGTATGTAAGGGATTCTTTTGTTAATCATGTTTGTTTGTGTCAAGTATGTATTTTGAAAATTAATTTGAGAATTGAATGGTGTACTGTATAATAAATTTTTTAATAATGTTTTTGGATAACCATTGTTACTAAAAATCAAAAATAAGTTATCTAGATTCTTTTTGTGTAATGATTGATGCGAAATCTTAAGTATTCTGTTCTTGAGACCCAGAACAGTATTAATTTTTTGATTAAAGGTATGATTAGAATAGTAATTAATATATCTACCTGAGTTAGTTGGTTTTTGATACCAATCTATTATTAAACTGTTATTAGGTTTTCTTATGATTCTGGTATCTAAGAAGGGGATACTATTATTGTTTTCTTCTTCTAATGTAAACTGAATATGTTTATTAAAACTGTTAAAAATCTCTAGAATTTTATGGGTTACCTAAAGTACATAAAAATAATATACCCCTTAGACCTATAGTTTGTTCTATCAATTCACCAACACATGCACTCTCTAGCTTTGTTGCAAACATTTTATCAAATTCCTTTAACAATATAAATGATTCAATACCAAAGATTCTTTTACTTTTGCATCAACATACAATAATTTTCAATTACCACATAATTACATTTTGATTTCTCTAGACGTTGTCTCTTTATTTACTAACATACCATTGGATCTAATACTTTCAATAATAGAAACTAAATGGGATATTATAGAACCACATTGCAATTTTTCAAAACAATTTTTTATCCTAACTATTAACTTTATTTTCAATAATACCTATTTTTCCTTCAATAGTATTTTTATAAGCAAATTTTTGGCACCCTATGGGATCTTCTCTTAGTCCTATACTTGCTACAATAGTAATGGATTCTCTTTTGATCATGTATTACCTTTACTTAACTTTGATATCCCTTTAATTAAAAAATACGTAGATGATGTAATTATTGCCATACCCAATGATACTAACATTCAAGTTCTAGAGATTTTTAACAGTTTTAATAAACATATTCAGTTTACATTAGAAGAAGAAAACAATAATAGTATCCCCTTCTTAGATACCAGAATCATAAGAAAACCTAATAACAGTTTAATAATAGACTGGTATCAAAACCAACTAACTCAGGTAGATATATTAATTACTATTCTAATCATACCTTTAATCAAAAAATTAATACTGTTCTGGGTCTCAAGAACAGAATACTTAAGATTTCGCATCAATCATTACACAAAAAGAATCTAGATAACTTATTTTTGATTTTTAGTAACAATGGTTATCCAAAACATTATTAAAAAATTTATTATACAGTACACCATTCAATTCTCAAATTAATTTTCAAAATACATACTTGACACAAATAAACATGATTAACAAAAGAATCCCTTACATACTAAACTTAACACCAATCTTATGTAATATCTTAAACAACGAACAAATACGTATAGCGAAATATAACATTAAACCTATCAAAAAACTTTTTTCAAAATTAAAAGACAGAACTCCAATTCTTAGTAAATCTAATGTTGTATATTCCATTCCTTGTAACGAATGCAATAAAATATATATTGGACAAACATCACAATGGCTTAGAACAAGACTTACTCAGCATAGAAGTGACTGTAAAATAGGAAAAAAATTCTTGTGCTTTAGCAAAACATAGTAGAAACACCAATCACATTCCAAATTTTCCTAACGTTAAAATTTTAGACACAGAAATTAATTATAGAAACAGACTTTTCCTTGAAATGACTCACATTTTCAGTACTCAAGATACTTTAAATTACAAAACTGATCTAGATAATCTAAGCAACATCTATTCATTTATTCTGAGTACTAATTTGAATTGATTCAGTACAACAGGTTTCATAAATCATATCGTCTAAGAATTTTAGTTTGTAACGCAGTAGGTATACATGTCAATTTTATAATTTTGAAAGACTTCAATAACTGTCTTCATTTTAAGTTGTGATTTTAAATTGTAATCAACTCTTCTGTACAATAATGTTAATTAGTTTATAATTCTCGCATTTAGTAAGTAGTCTTTATGATGTTAATAGATTATTTCTCACTTATGTTCATCTTACACAGGTTCCTGATGAAGAAATAAAATATTTCGAAAGCTTGAATTAAATAAAGAGTTATTTTCATTTTTAACTAGACCGCATCCCGATACCATATTTTATATATATATATATATATATATATATATATATATATATTATATATATAATTTAACTTTATGGTGTAAACGTCAAGTATCCAATTAAACGAATTTTAATTAAATTCCTATATAGCTCTCTACGGAAGCATTTCCGGACCTATATTAATATGAAATTGTTTTCTTATTTTTTTGTACATAGTGACCACCTGAGATTTGTCATATGAATTTCCGGATACCCTATATGAATCTTTATTATTTAGTTGGGCTGGTGTCCTTCTAGTGGTGGTACCTTGATATTTTGACAATAAATAAATACAGGGTGTTCAAAATCTAACAATAAATATTAACTGGAGAAAATGGTTGTCAATTTTTTACCTAAACCCCCTGTTTTATAAATGTATCTTATTTAATAGCTGTTAAAAACAAGGGTGACTTTATGTAAGGTTGTCTATTCTAAAAATTTTTAGTTTTTGAAATATTTGTATATAGTAAAAATGCTATACGGCTTCTACTTAGCTAAAAAATCCTTATTTTAATAAATGATATAAATCAATCTAAGACAGTGAAATCAGGAGAACTATGAGTCCTTAGAAAAGGTCCATAGTTATAAAATGTTGCATGTAAGAAGTTGGTTCCGCAAGAGGTGAATTGCTTAAATATTGATTTGTAAGTTTTCTGGAATATTTAAATATCTTTCTCCTAGAAAATTTAATACATAATTTAATATGGGGACATAATTTGTTTTGTATTACTTTACTATTCCATCATTTCTTACAGCACAAAATACGTTAACTTGCCAGGATTCTTGAAAATTCTACAAATATCAGGTGTCGTCTTGTATCATCTTTAAAATATATTCGCAAAATTGCAAATCAGTATCTCTTTAGAGACATTAAATAAGGGTGGAAGTTGTGTTGGAACAGAATTCGATATATTGAGCTCTTCGAGATTCTTCTTTGTAGAACCACTTGTCTTAACGATATACCCCAAGATATCCCAGAATTGCAATTTCGACATTTTCATTATTGAGAATGGATTTCCTTTTATCCATTTTTGCCGTAACGGTGAAAAAATTTTTCAAATTTTCCAATATTTGTTTAACACTGTTCAATGACGGTTTCTATTTATCTGGATATCTATCAGCAAATGTCTGGCATGTTCTTGATGAAACTTTTTTACATTCCCCATAGATTATAAACCGGTTTAAATACTTTTCATGCTTATAATATAATCGACCAGACATGATTTTTATTGATAATTGTCAAGTGGGAAGGAATAGTGACATTTCTGCAGTGCTGTATTGATTTTTCGTCGCGTTTCGCCGTTGTGGATTTTTCATATAGGAGAAATTGATGTTTAGGCCTGCAAACGCTATTTTTGATAAAATTTAATATATGTCAAAAACAGTTAGGAAGTACGTCTATAATTTTGCGTAGAATCTAAAAATGAAATAACACATTTAAAAGAAGTAAGGCGTTAGCTTCCGGTATAACCGAAAATATTTTAGCCGAATTTGACTTTAGTAAACTACCAAATTTTCAAAATATTCCAAAGTCTATTTTCCGAAAACTCGATCGCGGCTATTTGTCATGGGGCATCCTGTATATAGTAAAATATGGTATTTTAATACAAGCCTAAAAAGATTTTCCTTGAATAGGATTAGATCCCACGGTCTCGTATTATCACACGCGCGCTTCGAACTACCCACTGAGAGACTGAATGCCACTCGATTTAACTCGTTTAAATATGTGTATTATTGTAATTTTGTTATATTTAAATAACATTGTTAACAGTTACTATTTGTGCGTAAGTCATGCGACCCGCACATTGCT
This sequence comes from Vesta saturnalis, assembly GCA_036346205.1. Classification (NCBI taxonomy): domain Eukaryota; kingdom Metazoa; phylum Arthropoda; class Insecta; order Coleoptera; family Lampyridae; genus Vesta; species Vesta saturnalis. The sequence goes on from JARFJB010002009.1 coordinate 5,971,128, forward strand.
AAGGTTGTACACTCAACCATCTTGTAACTGGTATAATTACCATTAATGTATGCAAATACTATTTTTTTGTTTAATTATTGTTATTTCTTATGTTTATTAAATTAGGCACCTTTATAAAATACGTCAAACATGTTATGATCAAAACAAAAATAAATGAAGAAATGTGTTTTGCTTAAAACAAATAAAAACTTGAATAACCTTACAAAACGAAATATTGACAAGCTATTTTATTTTAGATGTATACATATATACTTTGAAAAATTTTCAAAATTTGGCAGTTTACTAAAGTCGATGGACGCAATTCGGCTAAAATAACTTCAAGATGGTTGCATTTTCGGTTATACCGGAAGGGGATACGTTTTACTTAAATTAAATGGAACATCCTATATGTTATTTTTGACATACAGGGTGATTCGTGAGGAGCCCCCATACTTCAGGAAAAGATAGATTTAATCCTTTTAATACAACACTTTCATATAAACGCAAGTACAATAGTTCTTCGTTTCCGCATACAGGTTGTCAAAGTTACAAAAAAAAGTTGATTTTTGAAATATCTCCCAAACGAAAATTAATACGTTTTATTATGAAAAGTGGCGTAGAACGAAAAGGGCAGTTCAACCTTATAATCCATAATTTCTACGCCAATGGTGTAAATTCGATTTTTTTATTAAAATACGAATCTTTGATGTTTTTCGGATAAAAAAGGCACATTATGTCTCTAAATCGATAACTTTAACAGTTTCTAAGATATTTGCATTTTTAGGTATTTATTACCAACTGCTTAGGCAGATTTATTAACTATGACACCCTGTATCTCGAAAACGAAGCACTATTGGACTTACGTTTATATGAAAGTTTTGTGTTAAAATGATTAGATTTATTATTTCCTGAAGTTACGTGTATTCTTTCCGAAACACTGATTTTCACGTTTTGATGTTGTTTCCCAAATACTACAGAATAATAATAATCTGCCTAAGCAATTAGTTGGTAATAAATACCTAAAGATTCAAATATCTTAGAAACTGTAAAGTTATCGAATTAGACAAAGTATACCTTTTTTATCTGAAAAACATCAAGTTTTCGTATTTTAATAAAAAAAAAAATTCAATTTACTCCATTGGCGTAGAAATTAGGGATTAAAAGATCGTACGCCCTTTTCGTGCTACGCCACTGTACATAATAAAAACGTATTAATAAGCTAAAACTAAAACAAGAGTAAGAAAAATACCTTTCTCGTTTTGGAGATATTTAAAAAATCAACTTTTTTTTATAACTTTGACACCCTGTATCTCGAAAACAAAGCACTATTGGATTTACGTTTATATGACAGTTTTGTGTTAAAATGATTAGATCTGTCATTTCTTGAAATATAGGGGGTTCCTCACGAATCACCCTGTATATAAAATGCTTGTTCGAAAATGGCGTTTGCAGGCCTAAACATAGCTATCTATTTCTCTTACACAGAGTCGCTGTTAAAGATGGAATCTAAGTTGTAGTGCTTAAACGGTTCAACATACGGAACTCAAAATTTCCGAATTGAAACTAAATGTATTTGCGCATATTTTTGCACAATAAACATTTTTATTATGAAATTTTAAGCATACAGGGTAGACTATTTTAAGTGATACACGCGAATATCTCGAAAAGGAGAAGTTTTTTCAAAAAATGTTTCAGACAAAAGTTTTATGGCTTTAACGGGGAAAGATGATGACATTATCAATTTAATTGTAGGGATTTTATCATGGCGGCCATTTTTTTAAATGGACGTGGATTTTTTTTTTAATGAAAGGTGTAGCTGGCAATAAGACAAATACAACAGTTTTTTTGTTTTTTTTCATCGTATCACTTTTCACTGAGTTACGGTGTTCCAAAGTTTATAAATTAAGTAAAAGTTTCCACCCCTCCATAGTGTACGTATTTTGTAACTCCACATCACTCTGCATCTCGCTCTCTCTCTCCCTCTCTGTATTGTTCCTATCCGTTATCTGGACTGATTCTGTTTGGTGGTCAACCAGCTCCAGGATGATTGACACGCATTTCCCCGTGCTTAGCATTAACCAGGATGAACGACGTGGACGTGACGGGGATTTCATCCCTTTAGGGTGCTTGATTAACGTGAGTTCCCTTGCCTCTCACGATTTTTTTTTACAATAGATGTTGAAAGATGTTTCCATTTTCTTGAATACATAACGCGATCTTCGCTCAAAATGGCTAACACTTGCCCGTGGTATGTTTGTACACGCAGTTTAGATTTTCTGGATCATGTCTTCTCGAGTTGTGGGCTCCCGCTCGTACACGACATTTTTTACATAACCCCATAAATCAAAGTCGGATGATGTCAAATCGGGAGATCGCATAACAACAGCATTCGGATGACGCCTATTTGAATACCGAACTTGATAAAGAGCAGCAGCTTGACGATAACTATTACGACATTCGCATAAGCATTATGTCAACCCTTTTTTGTGGAGGATAATCACTCATTATTTTTAATGTCGACGTGGATTTTAACGAGTACCAAATGTTAACCGCCAATATGATAACCAAAACGAGCACTAAACTTAACTGTCAACTTACATGTAATAAACAAGTGTTATTTTTTCATCGTATATCAAGATATCAATGTATTTATGCGGTACTTTTTTTACTTTTAATTAATTTATAAACTTTGCAACACCGTAACTCAGTGAAAAGTGATCCGATGAAAAAAAAACAAAAAACTGTTGTATTCGTCTTATTGCCAGCTACAACTTTCATTTGGAAAAAAATCCACTCCCATTTAAAAAAATGGCTGCCATGATGACATCACTAAAGTGGCGGCATCTACAATTAAATTGATAATGTCATCATATTTCCCCCTCAAAGCCATAAAACTTTTGTCTGAAACATTTTTTGATAAAACTTCTCCTTTTCGAGATATTCGCGTGTATCACTTAAAATGGTCTACCCTGTATAAGCATCTTGATTTTGTTTTTATATAGCAACATAGGTCATGTGATATACTATTTGAAAGGGTTAACACCCTGATTACAAAAATGTATCACGCATGGGGTCTAAACACAACAGAAAGAACATTACAAACGTTGTCTAATAGAAAGCGTATGAGAGTGAGAATGTGACACAAGACGTCAATATAACAACATGCTATGTTTATTTTAATTATAAATTTATTTTGTTTATAAATAATTGTTTGATAAATGTAAAAGTAACATTTAGAGTTTACATTAAATTGTTATATTGACGTCTTGTGTCAAATTCACGGCCTCTTACGCTTTCTATTGGAAAAACGTTGGTAATATCCTTCTGTTGTGTTTAGACTCCATGTGTGATACATTTTTGTAATCAGGGTGTTAAACCCTTTCAAATGGTATATCACATGTTGCTATTTAAAAAGATATCAAGATATGCTTAAAATTTTTCTTTAAAAAAAAATTTTCTGCAAAAATATGCGCAAATACATTTAATTTCAATTCGAAAATTTTGGATTTTGTATGTTGAACTGTTGAACTGTTTAAGCACAAGAGCTTTGGTTCCATCTTTAACAGCGACCCTGTCTATAAACTTTTATTATTTAATTGGGTTAGTTTCCTTTTAGAAGTGTATCTACTTTACTGGGCTATGTTGATATTTTGATACAAATTAGGATTTAAAAATGAAATAACATATAGTGCTCCATTTAAAATAAGCAAGAAGGCTAACGTATAAGCGGACGTTGCACCATTTGGAAATTATTTTAGCCGAATTTGACTTTAGTTAATTGCCAAATTTTTAAAATTTTCCAAGGTGTTTTTTCTAAGAAATCTATCGTGCCAATTCGTCTGTATATATAGGGTGAGTCAGTTTTTTGTAGACAAACTTTAACAGGAGATAGAACACATGTTTCTAAAAAGAAAAGTTCCTATAAACATATGTCGTAGAAGGCTTCGTTTCCGAGATACAGGGTGTTGAATATAATATTTTTTTTCTTAAATTTTCATTATACTCATAAACGAATGCTTAGATTTTTTCATGTTGGGGGGATAATGTCTATTAATTAAGGGGCATAAAACAAGCGATAAGAATGTTCACATACTTTCACAGTGGCGGAGTGGAGGGGGTGCTCAACCCCTTTCATAAACAGAACTTCTATGCCAATGACTATTTTTTAAAAAAACCTTCTTCTGTTTCGAAATTCTTGTGCGTTTCCGAGTTATTTTGATTTTTAGTGTTTGATGTGGTACTAAGTTAAGTAATGTGCTGTATGTGAATAATTGAATATAAAGTTTTTAATAAAAAGATATAATAAAACATTTAGAGCCATTTTAGTAGCTAACGATCGTTTCTTTAAAATTTCAAATACATTTTCATTTATAAATAGGTAGGTTATCGGTTTTTTAGTATCCATTGTTATTATCCTCGTATAAAAGAAATGCATAATTATTATTGTCATGCGGTCAATACTTTCTGTATAATTATGTATGTATCAATTTCGCCATAAACATGTATGTAGTTTTTAAGTGAGATTCTAATAAGTTATAGACCGCTGCTCACTTGCTCTCATTAAAGAGCCGCCACTGTATCAAGCCATACTCAAATACAAGACTTTTGTAAATTGAAATCTATTTAGTACACTAATTTTAACAATCCTTATTTATTATTGTAACAATACTTAATTAATAATTGTGAAATTAATAAGAATTCTTAGCAATAACGATTTATAAATAAATAACAATAACACTAGTATAATAAAATTAGACACTTTGTTCAAAATGTAAACCGTTCTTTTCAATACACATTTCACAGCGACGTACAATAGAACGTCTTAAGTTAATTAAATGATGCACCCTTATTTCATTGCAAGCATCTCTGATGCGATTGTGAAGTTCTTCAAGTGTATTAACCGGAGTGGTATACACTTTTTCCTTCATGAATCCCCATACAAAAAAGTCAAGTGGCGTTAAATCGGGGGATGTAGGTGGCCACGCCACTGGACTTCCACGACCTATCCACCTCCCCGGGTAGTTATTGTTTAGCCAATTTCTTACATTTATGCATAATGGGCCGGACATCCATCAAGCTGAAACCAAGAATGTCATCTTAAATTCAAAGGAATATCTTCCCACATATTAACATGTTCTTCTTCTAAAAATTGTAGAAATTTTTCTGAATTTACACGTTGTGGCAAGAAATAAGGTCCAAACACGTGGTTGCCGTAAATTCCAATCCAGACATTTGTACTAAATTCATGTTGAAAACTTCTTGGTCGAATGGCATGTGGGTTTTCATGTGCCCATATATGCAGATTGTGAAAGTTTACGATACCACAACGAGTAAAACAGGATTCATCAGTCCACAGTATGTTGGATAAGAAATCTCTATTATTTTGAATGGAGTTAAGAACCCACCTACAATAATTAAGTCTTCGTTCGGCGTCACCTGGACATAAACCATGAACAGGTTGAAAATGATATGGGCGTCTGTGATCCCGTTTTAAAACCCGGGAAACTTTACTTTGAGAAATACCAAGAGCAACAGCAGTACGTCGAGTACTTGTCGGGGTTCCTATTAAATTCACGCAATATACCCTCTCCAATTCTATCTCGTCCACGGTTGTTCTGTCGGCCCCATGTACATTTTTCAAACCCCCATTTGCGAACCCATAAATAAAATGAATGTCGGCTTGTTCGCTATTTGTAAATGTAAACGGCATGTTACACTAATTAAAAGCTGGCAAATCAAATGAAATAACTTTTTGAACTTAAAAACAATAATTAATAACAGTGAAATTATTCAAGATGAAGCAAGTGTTTGTAAAAAGTCAAACTGTCGTTTCAAAATATAAAATTGAATACTTACTTGTTTTCTAAGGAGTACCATATTTTGTTGCAATGAAATAAGGGTGCATCATTTAGTTAACTTAAGACGTTCTATTGTACGTCGTTGTGAAATGTGTATTGAAAAGAACGGTTTACATTTTGAACAAAGTGTCTAATTTTATTATACTAATGTTATTGTTATTTATTTATAAATCGTTATTGTTAAGATATTAATTTCACACTTATTAATTAAGTATTGTTACAATAATAAATAAGGATTGTTAAAATTAGTGTACTAAACCGATTTCAATTTACAAAAGTCTTGTATTTGAGTATGGCTTGATACAGTGACGGCTCTTTAATGAGAGCAAGTGAGCAGCGGTTTATAACTTATTAGAATCTCACTTAAAACTGCATACATGTTTATGGCGAAATTGATACATACATAATTATACAGAAAGTATTGACCGCATAACAATAATAATTATGCATTTCTTTTTATACGAGGATAATAACAATGGATACTAAAAAATCGATAACCTACCTATTTATAAATGAAAATGTATTTGAAATTTTAAAGAAACGATCGTTAGGTACTAAAATGGCTCTAAATGTTTTATTATATCTTTTTATTAAAACTTTATATTCAATTATTCACATAAAGCACATTACTTAGTACCACATGAAACACTGAAAATCAAAATAACTCGGAAACGCACAAGAATTTCGAAACAGAAGAAGGTACATTATTTTTGTTAAACTGTATGCAGATAATGAAAATAACAGTTTTTTTTTAAAAATAGTCTTTGGCGTAGAAGTTCTGTTTATGAAAGGGGTTGAGCACCCCCTCCACTCCACCACTGTGCAAGTTTGTGAACATTCTTATCGCTTGTTTTATGCCCCTTAATTAATGGACATTATCCCCCCAACATGAAAAAATCTAATCATTCGTTTATGAGTTATAATGAAAATTTGAGAAAAAAAAATTATATTCAACACCCTGTATCTCGGAAACGAAGCCTTCTACGACATATGTTTATAGGAACTTTTCTTTTTAGAAACATGTTCTATGTCCTGTTAAAGTTTGTCTACAAAAAACTGACTCACCCTGTTTAGTAAAATATAGAATTTTAATACAAGCCTAAAATATTTTCCTCGAATGGGATTCGAACCCACCGTCTCGTATTATCTAAACTAGCGCGCTTCGAACTACGCCACCGAGCGGCTGAATGCCTTTCGATTTATACGGATTAAATGTATTTATTATTGTAATTTTGTTATATTAAATTAACATGGTTCCTATTTGGGCATAGTCATGTGGCGCGCACATTGTTAATGTTGTACACTCAACAATCTCGTAACTGATACAATTATCATTGATGTATGAAAATTTTAATAGTAAACTATGAAATGTAATGAATTCGTATTCACTGTTATAGTATTCGAGATTCGAACCCACGGCCTCGTGTTGTATACTCGCGCTTACAACTGCACCACCGAGAGACTGAATACCATTCGATTTAAATCGATTAAATGTATGTATTATTTTATATAAGAGTTGAAACTCTCACCATTTAATTTAATACGTATTATTTTAATTGAAAAAGAAATACAGCATAAAAATAAATTATAGGTAATTGTTTTAAATTACGCTGCCAGTCTTTTACAACTTTAGGGTGTTCACGGATTAATTTGAATCCCCCCTCTCAATTTAGTCAGAGAAAATTCGGTAACTGTATGTTTATTGTTTCCCTACTATTACCGCAAGAACATTGCGGACTATTTACAAAATTCCATCTATGTAACATAAACTTATACCTCCCATGCCCATTTTTCGTAAGCGATAAATTTTACCCAGTTTTCTAAGAAGGGCACTTCTTTCGTGTGATTTTAATCAGAGAAATGTGAGATCAACAACAGATTATAATGAAAGAAAAGAAAAAGTTTTGATGTGCAATATTTACGGAATAGGAATTAAAAGAAAATGAAAAGATTGGGTTTTCTATTGCATGCCCAACTGCGGACGTCTGACAATGTTCACTTTCATGTCATGTAAGCATATCTATTACAGACTGTAATTTTAGAACGTTGTATATATAATAGACATATTTAATTTCTACTCTAAAACTGGTAATTGGGAAATGCTGGTGCTTAGAATAATAAAAAAATAACTTAACAAACGTCCATATTTGTCGTTTTAACATTGATCGTTTGCACGATAAATGTAATTTAACCATTATAACTTTTAATGGTATTTTCATTTAAATCTTATTTCATGTAACTTTTTCACATCAAAGTGAATCTCGTTTACATTATATTGATCTTGAAGGTTGAGGAAACTACTTTTTCTCGCTAATGAAAAACATTAGAAAAATCCGTTCCCGTTTACAATAATACTTTTAGAATAATATAACATTTCAGTAATTCAAACCGCTTATTGCGTGCGACACGGAATTACAATATTTATACACTAGAACTTGAAAAAGTGAGAAAGTTTTGTTTTTCTTTTTGATAATGAAGTATTTGGTTTTTAATTAAATTACGAACGGCGAGACACTTATTGAATGTGAGTGAAAATGTTTTTGTAGATTAAGAGCGTAATTAGAAATTAACTTAATTTACTGGGTAATTCACTTAGTAATGCTCGTAAACTTTTGATGAAACATGAATTTCATTCGTTTTCAGGATCAGGAAGCATGGATGGACAACGAGCGCTGGAGTTGATGCCTCTTTTACAAGAAAGGCTGGTTGTGTTGACAGGAGGACGTGATCGTCGTGGGGGTCCTTTACTGTCTTTTCCAGCAAGTCCTCGAAGAGAGCGTGCCAAACCAGAAGATTATAAACGCTTACTTCAGTATCTGATGTCGATTCCAAGGTAAATATATACTTTTTTTAGTCCATGTTAGAGAGGAAAAAAACTGAATGTTAAATACACGGGCGCACGTTTAAATTTATGTTATGGCGTCATTTTTTGTACATTCATTTACATTGCCGCTTAATGGTGTAGAATGGTATCGCAATTTTATTCATTTTGTGTTAGAATTACGAGCTTAATAAGTTACTCTGTGGACAGGGTGGAGTAACAATGAAAAAAGGCCGATTTATTAAATGCGCATAAAATATTTCTGAGTAAAATTTGTATTCGAATCGTTCTTTTAAAGCAGTTGTTTTACGAATACGGACTAAATTATTTTTATGTTGATGTTTTTGTGCTCTTTTATGTGGATTGTGTATAATAGTGTTGTTGTTTTCTCGGTATAATTTTTTGTTAGTAATTTGTACTGAAAAGTATATTGTTCACTCACGCTGTTAAATTAGATTTAATTATCGTTTATAAACTACCTAACGGCAATTATACGTATTATTACATTGTTTTATTTTGGTCATGAGTGTTTATAAAGATGAAATTAATGGCACTTTATGTTACTATGGTTACATAGTAATACTAAACCTTCAATAGATTAAGTATTAATTGACTAGTTTAGATTGACATCCAAAACATCATCAACGAAAATAGAAGGATAACTTGATCACATTATACAGTTCGATGTTTCTAATTACATACCAACCAATAAGTGCCGCATGAAAAGCACAACTAAAATGTAATCGATGTTATGATGCCAATTTTGTCAAATGGGCAGGAAATTTTTATGTGATGTCTGTTAACCACAGAAAAGGTTTGTAAATTGAAAATTTGCATGCAAACGTTATCATATCACGGTTTGTTTGCATTTGATAGTATCAATTCAATTAGTTATTGGACCATATTTTAATATTAGTAAGAATAAATGTGATAAAAACACAGCTTAATTAGGTAATTTTAACTTTACCTGCTACCCCTAGGGTTGATTGGATTTTCACCCTTGAGAGGGAATTTGTACAGTAAGGTTTCAAAATAGGCACAAACTCACATTAATAAATTTTCCATCCAGGGTTGATAAAAATCATGATTTAAAAAAAAAATCAACAGATTTTTTTTAAAAATTATAATTTTTTTAATTTGAATAGTTTTTATTAATACATTATTTTCAAATCATTCTAACTGTTTATGTTTTGTTTTGTTAAGCAAACAAATATTTGCAGCGATTAAGCGTTTACAGTTACACGTTTAAACGCATAGATAAAATGTTGTAAGTTGGCGTTTAACCGTCAAATCCTTTTAATGCCAGCAATTATTCAATGGGAGTATTAAACCCACTATAAAACTACTAGAACTGCAACAAACAAGATATGGTAAACAAATAGCACTCATTAGTAGAATACAGGCACCATCCCCTCCACTTTTTTACGTCACCAAACCCCGCCCCTGGGACACCTTCCGCTCTACTTTTTGTTTACACCCACGTGGGAGGCGTATTTTTGTCGGCTATTTTTTACGGCTTCTTTTCGGGGGCCATTTTGAGCCCCTTGGTGGAATTTTTACCCTAATTTGGTTGTATTAAGAGCCTCTTTGGCAGTTCAGCCCCTGGAAGGTAGGCAAAAGCGTGAGCATATATCCTGATTGGTTCTTAGCCCCACCCAGCTTCTCAGGTGTGATTGGAGGGTTAAGGCTCTGCAATGGTTACGGTAGGAAATTTTAAATAAGGGGCTCTAATGCTAACTTGTAAGACAGCTATAAGAACCTGTGTTAGGTCTGCGCCCACTTGTCGTGACCCCTTGTTGCGAAACTTGAATTTGCTTGTAGGGCCATCTAGTGGTGTATGGACTAATGAATATTTTTTTCAGTAATAAAGGTAGCGTCACTTAGCGGTAGGACTAATTAGGGTTTGTTTGCGGCGCCATCTAGTGGTGTATAGACTAATGAATATTTTCTGCAATAGAAGTTGATCATGCACGTCTCTTTCTCAAACAAACAAATCAATGAATCAGATCAATCAATCAATCAATGAACTAAATCAATCTCAATAAAAACCAGATCATACCTTACAGTTTACGATAACTAACTTACAGTTCAAAAATACTGATTTGGTTTAACTAATTACAGCTTTCTTGCTCAAAACCAGCCACTGTTTCAAAATACCAAATTGCTATAAAGGAAATAAAAGACAATAGGTTTTAACGTTTATTATTACATGCGAATCAATAACTACGAAGTTGAAAACCAACAAATACGTACCGCATAATGCTATTAATTAATTTATTATCAAATAGCGTAACACTCACACCTCTAATTAACTACACAAATGAGTAGAGATCGAGTAGAGTAAGGGCTGATGCAGAACTGGTTGGTTTATGACAGCCTCCTCCTATAATTAACATATTAAAATCTTTATTAGCATTTTTGTGAACAATATCAAGTAAAATTTATATTAAAAATATTACGCATACCTTCAAATGTGTTTTTCTTTCGACTGTTCTAATAATAACTGTGTTGGAGAACTAAACTAAATATTGAAATATGTTATACAGTTTGCTAAACCCGTTTTGTGTTTTTACTTATGAATGGTTGATATAAAACTGGCTATTGGTTCTCCCATCTTTAAGTAATTTTTGTAGAAATGTAAATATACAAAGCTAATTATCTCTATCACCCAACTGCAACGCGTATTTACCTTTCCCTTTCGCAGACTACTTAGAGCCATCTTATATGAATTTATATAAAACTGTTTTGTTATTTACAACATACATTTAAAAGAGTTCACCTATATGATAAAACTGTTTTTATTAAATGCAGTTAATAGTTAACAGTTATACAATTTCATTTTATATAAACTGGAAAGTAGCAATGAGCCGTCAACATAGTGTTAATCAATGTGATTACAAATATTTTAACAACTTGCTGCTGCAAAAAACATTAAGGTCTAAATATTAGGTGAAATAATAATCAATTTCTACCCTAGCGTTTTATACATGCAGATTCTCTATCTAAGCGGTCAGAACCTTTACATTCGAAAATTATACCTGATTTATTTGTATGTTCAATTACTCACACACACACACACGCGCGCGCGCACACGCACACACACACACACACACACACACACACAAATTACTTTAAAATAAATAAGTAGCAATTAAGTAAGCAGGTAATTAGATATTATAAATCAGATAAATACATCAAAACTATTATTGTTAATGCGCAATGCGTGTGTTGGTTTTAGTAAATATTTAAAAAACAACAACAAAATAGGGCTATCTTGATGTTAAAAGATAAGCACGATAAAACAGAGTAGAATATACCTGTTATTGCATATTTTTTCCACCGAAAAATTGTCTGCAATAGAAGTGGATCATGCACGCCTCTCTTATAACAATTTTGTATTTTGAACAGTGGCTGATTTTGAGCAAGAAATCTGTAATTAATTAAACCAAATCAGTATTTTTGAACTGTAAGTTGGTTTTCGTAAACTGTAAGGTATGATCTCATTTTAATTGAGATTGATGTAGTTGTTTGATTGACCTGGTTGATTCATTTGTTTGTTTGATTTGTTTGTTTGAGAAAGAGCCGACAGAGTGCCGTGCATGATCAACTTCTATTGTAGAAAATATTATTAGTCTATACGCCACTAGATGGCGCCACAAACAAACCCTAATTAGTCCTACCGCTAAGTGATGCTACCTTTATTACAGAAAAAATATTCATTCATCCATACACCACTACATGGCCCTACAAGCAAATTCAAGTTTCGTAACAAGGGGGGCACGACAAGAGGGCGCAGACCTAACACAGGTTCTTATAGATATCTTACAAGTTAGCATTAGAGCCCCTTATTTTAGATGTCCCACCGTAACTATTGCACAGCCTTAAGCCTCCAATCAGAGCTCAGAAGTTGGGTGGGGCTAAGAACCAATCAGAAACTGATCATGTGAAAGGGCTATCCTTGAGACCTCCATTCAGAACATTGTATCCGCACGCTTTTGTCTACCTTCCAGGGGCTGAACTGCCAAAGAGGCTCTTAATATAACCAATTTATGGTGAAAATTCAATCAAGGGTCTGAAAATGGCCCCCGAAAAGAAGCCGTGAAAAATGGCCAACAAAAATACGCCTCCCACGTGGGCGTAATCAAAAAGAAAAGGGGAAGGTGTCCTAGGGCGGGGCTTGTGACATAAAAAAGTGGAGGGGGTGGTGCCTGTATTTTACTTTCATTCTATGTGCTGATGCATTTTTATTCAGAATATAAATTATTAAATTAGAATAATCTTTATTCTTTACTTTTGAAATTGTGATGATTCATGTAGCTATATTATATTTAATTTAGCAGAAGTCTTTTTCTATACCCACCTTACAAATTAGGTCAGCTTTTTTATTTACTGCATACTGCATGTTGGGTCATAAATGTTATTTCTATTGAATATACAACAATGAAAATGTGTTTTTATTTTGAAGCATTTAGTAATAAAAACTATTATTTACGTAACTAAATACCTTTATGTATCACGATTTTTGTAGATGTTATGCTTCTCCTAGTCTTATTAGCAGATATTTAAGAATCTCACAATTTTTTATTTGATGGACGTTGAAACGCGGGTAACATGTTTAATATAAGTTTCTACTCGTTTGCAACCCTAGCACGCAGGAATAGTACAAATAGGAAGCAAAACTCGACAAGTCTTAACGTGAAAATTTTGTTCACGCAGTTTTGTGAGTTTGGGGAATTGTCGAAACTTGTAAAAACTGACAGAAAAACGGTCAGCTATGTAAATGACACGCACTTATTCTAGTTATTAGTAATATTATTGGTTCTGTAGGTAATCTAGCAAAACATTTGGAGTCATGGACAAGCCGAGGCAGAAAGGAATTTGGTATTTCGCAACATTTTGTAAGAAAGAAAGTGGTTGACAAACTAGGTTGCAGAGCAGTGTGTAAAAAGTGTGGTAAAGAATTGCAATGTCTAGTGGACTGACTAACAAGTCACTGAGAAATCTGTGAAAGTAAGACTAGTGATGTCATTGATGTTGAAACTCTTTATGGCGATTGCCTGTCACAGCTTGGAACTAGCCAGAATGAAATTATCCAGTTGCAAAACAGAGAAGCGAGAACTGTGAAAAGGGAAGTGTAGGTGAAAGTAAAAATACTGGAAGTAGTGGTCATTTGGGTTCCTTTGTTGTGCGAACTGGACAAGATAAGAAGAAAGAATTGGACAGACAAATAGCCAAACTCGTTTACGCAACAAATTTCAATAGAAAATAAGGAAATACGAAAAGCCATAGAAATGCTAAGAACCGGTTCCGTTGTTCCATCTAGATTTCAGTTATCGTCAACGCTCCTGAATGAAATATTTGAGGAAAAAAAATCTAAATGTTTTAAGAAGCTTCCTGGACAGTCTGTTTGCATGTCCTTTGATGGATGGTCCAATGTACATAACGAGCCGATAATCTGTGTCGTGTTGATAGCAGAGGATGGAAATAGTATTCTCTTGGAAAGCATAGATACACTCGGTCATCCCCATACAGCTGACTATCGTCCTGAATTGGCTATTAACTCAATAAATAAGCATAAAAATGAATATAACTGTAAAGTTATATTGTATTGTGACAAGATAATGAGGCCAACATGGTCAGTACGAAGAAAAAAATTTCCGAGTCGTTCAGTTATCCTATAATTCGGCGCACTTACTTAGTTTGCTCTCGAAAGATTTAGAAGCATCACAGGAAGAAGAACATATAGTACAAATTGTGAAATACTTCAGAAGTGACCATTTGCCAAATGCTTGGTATAAAGAAAAAGGGGGCAATAAATTGGTCAGACCTCAAGATGTTCGATGGAATGCACTTTCAGATTGTCTTGAGATCTATGTAAATGATTGGTCGAAATTGTTATTAATATATGAAGAGCATAAAGAAGAAATTTATCAAGTAATTTTTAAAAAAGTTTCAGATATCTGTATTAAAAGAATGTCTGAAGATTTTCTACAGTAATATAACAAAAAGGTGCATTTTTATCTCGAGCAGTTTACACATGGCTATTTTTGACACTGACAGTTTTGTAGAAGAAAGAAGCTTTCGTCGGTCTCTAACCCCTTTCACTTTTTGGCATAAATGTTGGATCCTACAATAAATATAAACAAAGAATATCCACTACTAGCTGAAGAAAAGAGAGATGCTTTAGATATTGTTTCCCAATATTTTGCAGACACAGAATTATTACCATTACTAATTAAGTTGGAAGCCAAGTCAGGCCCTTTTCACAAAACTATGTTTTCGGATGAAATAGTAAAATATTTAACAACAGTACAATGTTGGAGATCCCAAGAAGATGTTCCAGAAATTAAGCATGTGCTGCCTATGGTGATTTATGTTTTGTGTGCCTGTGCATCTCTGCTGATATTGAGCGGATGCTTTCTACCGATGCTAAAGCAGTAGTTATATTTAAGCATTATAACTCTTAGGTTATAGATGTTCAGCAATATTTAGTTTTTTTTTTTTAATATACGAGGGGAGATTTTTAACTTATCTACCTAGCGATGAAAACGGTTTGCTAGGCGACCGAAAACAATATTGCGTATGCGTTAGGCATTCAAAGTGACGTTATCAAAATAGCAAGTCAATCTGTAAAATAGTACAAATTTGCCATGGCAATTAGTGCAGTAACATGAACGTAATGAAACTGGAGTGTCGAAGTGTCATTAAGTTTTTGACAAAGGAAGGGAATGGCCCAAAAATCATTTTCGAGAGGATGATTGATGGGCCATCATATTACCAAGAGAAATTTTGGTCAAAACAGTTTCGTTGGGGAGGGATCACAAAAGTGTCTGCACGCTGGATTCCAAAGTTGCTCACACCAGAGCAAAAACAATGCAGGGAACAAATTTGCCGAGACAATTTGGCGTCTTTGGCGCAAGGCCGTGACTTTTTGAATAAAACGTGGGTCTATCACTGGAACCCCCCTAGCAAATAGGAATCGATGCAGTGGGTTGACAAAGGCTCCCCACCGCCGAAGCAAGCAAAGACACAATTTTCGGGAAACTGTTTTCTGGTATTTTGTTAATGGAAAGAGGGCGTACAATAAACTCTGAAGCTTATGGAAACACAATTAAGAACTTAAAAACGGCTCTCTTGCGAAAAGACATTGCTGCTTCATGACAACTGCCGCGTTCACAAGGCGTGCAACGTGCAGGGCATTATGAATGAACTTGCCCACCCTACGTATCGCCCGGATTTAGCACCATGCGACTTTTTTTTATTCAGACATTTAAAAAAAACATTTACGGGGTAAACGATTTGAGTCGAATGAAGCTCTTCAACAAGAAGTGCAGGATTACTTTGAGGACCAAACAAATATTTTTTTTAGTATAGGACAACTGGAGACATGTTGGACTAAATGTGTTAATGTAGGAGGAAGTTATGTAGAAAAATAAATTTTTGGTTTTCATATATCTGTTTTCCTTCATAGCTAGGTAGATAACTTAAAAATCTCCCTCATAGTTCTCTTTTTTGAATTAAAAACATTTTTTCTATAGCAATTATGAAAGTGTGCTTTGAAGAACCCCAATCGATAGATCAAGTTTCACTTTAAGCGCAAGGATAGATAAAGGTAAACTTTAACAGCAAGGGTAGATAAAGTTTTTTACATTTTTTAATTTTTATTTATATAAATTTAAAACTTATTTTTCATTTTTATTTGCATTAATAATAATTTCAGTATTGCAATTTAGATTTCCAGAAATATCAAATTTTGGAACAGAACCTGTTTCATGTCAAAAACGTACAGACGACGTAGAGTTACATGGCCTTTCTATTCCACAGAGTATTTTCTTTGATACATCAATTTTTTTCGCTACTGAGCCTGCTATATAAGTTTCAGCGACGGAAGCTCTAGCGAAAACAATGGCCAGTATACATTTTTGAATTCGGTAATTTCAAAAAATGGGCAATTTTCTTAGGAATATTATACAAGGTGTTTATCCCCACAGGTTGAACTGTACACTTTCTCTGTCGATAGTTGATCTAGAACTTTTGGTGAGGCACGTTTTTAGGACGTAAAGCAACGTATTTTCTCACAATATTCAAAACACTTACACCACATTCCTTATCAGTGATGCAAAATAAGCGATCTTGCTTAGTTTTTGTGTAAATAACTGAGACTATTATGACAGATTTTCGATCATCAACATTAGAACTTTCTAGCTTGCACAATTCATTGGACCGACACGCTCCATACAAACCCACTACCGCAAAAACCTGTAATTTAAATGCCAAATTACGAAGGCACCATATCTAAACGTTTTACCTTCACAAACAGATAGTCGTCATCTGAAGCTTCTTTTAAAAATCTCATAACATCATCCGATTCAAATACTTTGGACTGTTTAGACTTATAACCATCACTCAACTTCTTCAGCAATGCAATCAGATTGCTGTATCTGAAAACATTATGTGTAATTATTTGACCTTTTCACTCACATGATTATATTATTTACGCTTTTCCACCTTTGACAGCGCGTATATTCTTTTTGGTATATCAACCTCGATTTTTGGGGCAATAATTTACCCACCTGTTCTTCCACATCAGAGGGGAAGTTTTTCTTGTTCAAAATCGGTTTCCAAATTATTTTCACTCATTTTTACTTGCACTGTATTCAGAAAAGCATACAAAAGCACATAGAATAGACCACAAATTCTGATAAACAAAATTTTGTTTTATTCAGTGTCAACCCTAGCAACCCATACTACTGAGATTTTAAAACGTGCCTAACTCAATTAATATTTCTTTAATTTTTCGTTAAAAATTTGCTATAGAAAAAATAGAATGTTATACACGACGATAAAATACAACTATAGACTCGTGAAAATTAATTGATTCGCTCCTTCGTCGCTCATGAAATAACATTTTTCACTCATCGATAAAATTGTATTTTATCGTCTTGTATAACAAATAACTATTTTTAGTAGTTTAATTTTTGTAAAAAGCAGCTGAATGCTGAATTTCTTTTCGATTATTATAATAAATAATAAATAGTACCACATAAAAATGCATCAAGCTTTTATTTTTTTATGAACAAATACATTTTTAAATGTTCACATTTGAGCCCCCTTTACTAAACTAAATTAATCACGATTTTTATCATGATTGAAATCATGATTTTAATCAATTGGCTTGAATCATCTCAACCATGTTTGCACCACTGGATAGTTCGAGCGTGTGGGTGTTGATACCTGTTCCAAGTTTTCTACCGTTCGGTGTCACCAGGATTTGCAAATGTTTGGCGGCGTTTAGTGTATGACCGTTCACCTTAAATCAAAAAGTAAGATAGGTACAAACAGTTTCCAAATAAAAGATGCTCATACTCATCGGGAGTTTATCTTTTTATAAAAAAATTTTTTGAGAAAAATTTATGTACAGAATGAAAGTTAAATTTTGTTAAATGGAACATCCTGTATACTATCGAATAGCACTTCAAAAGACAATTTGAGAAATATAGGGCAAGAGGGGTCTGCGATTTTCTGTTTCTGACTTACAAGCGTTTATCTGTCCAATTGCAAAGGCTTGTAAAATGGATTCTATTATACCTAGAAAGTTTTACGTGGCGCCAAAAAAGTTATAATTTAGTCTTCTATTAATTGATGTTCTCAAATTTTTAAAGCTATCAATAAAACATCGGTGATGCCAACATTTGAGAATTATAGGTTGTCTCCATTTTTACTTTCTCCTATACAATGTATACTAAGGGAAGGTATTGCAATCGAAAAAAAAGTTGAAATTTTTTTGTCGCGAATTTCGACGTTTTGTGTTCCCTGAGTCGAAAAACATCGATTTCCTGAAAAAAATTGTTGACCGATTTTAATGAGATTTGGCATGAAAGTTATGTATAAAACTGGCGAGTGCTTTTCCAAAACTGAATCCAGAAAGTCTTATCTTTGGTGAAGTTAGTAACCCTAAAACCCCGATCGAACAAAAGTTTTCTCAAAATTTTAAAAGTTTGTATTTGTCAAAACTAGAACTCTTGTCAAACCCAGATTACTACTCTTGCTTAGTTCGCTTAAATATAGGGTGGGTGGATGGGTTGGGTGGGTTGGGGGGTTGTGTGTGCGTGCGTGACCGCGCGCGTGTGCGTGTGTGCACGCGTGTGTGTGTGTGTGTTGCAACGGGCGTTGTACCCTTAGATAATACTTTTGTTTGTTTAACCCGCTCCAAAGAATAAGATTTGAGTTCTTTTAAACTTTTTTGTAACATCAACATCATTGAATAAAATTTAATAATCATTTTTTATTACGTTTTATTAAAACTGGATGGGTTCAATTTATAAAGATATCATTTACTAGTTAATATTTACTTCGCTTGCTAATTAAATTCGGTTTGCGTAAATGAATTTTAATCTTTATGTTTACTAACTCGTTTCTTAATTGGTTGCAACGGCTAGCTCAAGTTAAGATAAAGAAACGATCTCTGTTATCATTGCCCAAAATTATGCTCATTTTGATTTATTTATTTATTATTCTGGATTCCTATTGAGTTGACCTCTTTCTGCATTTATATATTCAATAATTGTGTAAGCTTGTGATATTAATAATCTTTAGCAATAAAAGTAAATCAAACGTTATACTCATTTAATTAAATTCCAAATCTGAACGAAAATGCATCAATGCGTTGTTTACAAACATATATAAAAAAAAATATATAATATAAGGATAACCTTCTTAAAACTAACATATAACAAATAAAATCTTTATCAGAATCAAACGATTGTTCTAGTTTAATTGTGATAATCAAATGTAAAGTTTCGAGAAATCAAACACAAAAAAAGTTTTATTTATTAACACAAACAAAATGGTTCTTACTTATTTTCGTTGCAACTGATGATGTCATGCTTGCGTTCCTTTGTCCGCTAAAGGGGCCTCAGATGGGTTAGAAATTGCTCTTCAGATGATGTCACTTGTCAGTTAATGATTTTAGTAAATAATTGTTCGATGTATTTACACTATACAGTTTTTACATAATTGTTCAAATTTAATCACAAACGGCGTGCGCAACAAACTGCAAGCGAAATGCGGGAGGCCATACTTTCTTTATTAATGTTTTTTAGTTATTACACTTTATATACCGATCTATCAATTGGGTCGATTATCTTATTGTACATTTATCACTCGCTATTAAACCATCAACTTAGGACACTTTCAACAAGCACTTAAAACACTATTGTAAACTATTACGCAATCTTTTTATTACTATTATTTTAATAAGGAAAGTAATTATTATTTGTAATTTTCACTCTTTATTGGGCTGCGTGACTATACAATGTCACTTATTGCAGCGGACCGATAACTAGCAAACTCGGATCGCCTATTTTATGCGACTCCTCTTGTTAGCTTTCTTAATGCAACCATTTTGGCTCGCTCACTATATGCGACTGTTAAAAACTGCACATCATTATTGTGACGGCGTCATTCCTTCCAAAACATTAATGCACTTACAAATGCCGTGTTGAAATATTTCCAAATTAAATATGTAGATAACTTATTGGGTTGGAGGGTGGGTTTGGTACGTGCGTGCGTGGGTGGGTGTGTGCGTGTGTGTTACCGGTGCGAGCGTGGTTGTGTGTTCGTGTGTGCATGTGCATGTGCGTGAGCGTGTGTGGATGTTGAGTGGTGTGGTATGTGTTGTGTAGGTTCGTGCGTGTGGGGTGGGTGCGTTTATGCGTGTATTGATTGGTATGAGGTGTGTGTGGGTGTGTGTGTGTGTGTGTGCGTGTGTGTGCGCGTGTTGTGTGTGTATCTGTATCTGTAGGTGCGTGCACGTGGACGTGCTTGTGCGCGTGTGTGTGCTCACGTGTATTAAATAGCTTGTTTAGTTTCTTTGATTTGGCCGTTTTGGGGTGCGTATTTCCATGTTTCTATTATTGATTATGTGTTTGTGTGTGTGCGCGTAGGTGGTTAGTTGTTGGTATAGTTGTTTTCGTTTTAATTAGCTTGTTTAGCTTCTTTTATTTACACATTATTGTATGTATTAGCTTTTTTGGTATATTTTGTTGCTTGTTTCGTGTAGTTGTTTGTTGGTTGGTTTCCTTTGTTTTGGAGGTTTTGAGTGTGTAGATATCTACTTGATTTCTGGTTTGTATGTTTTAGGTGTTTGATGTAACTGGTTTTAAAATAGGTCTAAATTCAGCAATTATTTTATGGTTATAGACATTTATATTTTAAATTGAAAATACAATAACTACCAACACTTAATGGTAAGCCCAAGATGGTCGTATTTCAGAATTTTAGTCAAAAGTATAGGCGCAGAAACAAGATTCAAGTTGCAAGTTCAACGTTTTAATTTCACCCACGAGAATCTTAGCCAAAAAGGCGCACCAAAGCAAGGTAGCGCAGACAAAATGGCTGAACACGGAAGTAAGATAACGGAAAAATCAAAAAGGCACACAAAAGCAAGATGGCGCAAACTAGATGGCGTAAAGTCAAAAACGCACACAGAAACAAGACAGCAGAAAGCCAAAATGGCACAGGACAACAAGATGGCGCAAACAAGCTGACGGAAAGTCGAAAAGATACACGGAAAGATGATGGCTAAAACAAGATGGCGGAGTCATGTTACTATAACTGCCGTACATCAGGTGCGATGCGAAAATTGCTATAACCTTGATGAGCCTGTGTTTATAATGTAATTGGGGAAGCTGCTGACATTAACGGTACTAAAAAAGCTTGATTGTAAGCAAACATTCTGAAAAGAAGAAATTGACGTTCAAAGGTCCTAAAGAAATTTGGAAATCTTTTTAAATTTTGTTATTTCTGTAATCTATTAAAAAGTTTAGATGTTAGAATAAGGGAACCCAGACCCTACTTGAATCGCTAAATAAAACGGAATGCACGCCTCTGCAATTGGTAGTTGTAAAATCTCATATTAATCTGAAGTATGTCATTATATTAGACTTTCAGTGTAGTTTTTAAAAAACGTAAGATATGTAAAGAAATTTTTGGTCTTAATTACAATTTAGACTTTATTTATGTTAACACACAAATGTATTTTCCTATTAAATAAGTCGGAACAAATTCTTCATTAATAAATGATTAGTTTGGACGCTTTTCAAAACAAAAAAATGTGATACATAAAATTGCAGTTGTAGCCAGTGAATAAAAACATCAAGCTTCTTGGATGATTTAATACAAACCCAGGAGTGTTGATTTTTTACAATTAAATATAAACGCTAAACACACGTTAAAGTCTAATTACGCAAATATTCTATACAGTAATACACACAAAACATACATTTCACATAAAACAAAATGAATTCTTTATTCAAGCACAATTTTTAAACAATTTTAATTTAGTGGTAGTTCGAATTCGAAATTTACTAAGACTTAAAAAAATACGTATCTTTTATAATAACCCAACTTCAATAGTTCCAAGTACAAAAATTGATTCAAAAATGAAAGAACGTGTTCCAAAATATCTTTTTCAACGTACTTAAGTCGAAATATTTCAGTCAAATTAATGCACTCAAAATATTTAAATTAAATATTGTAACGTAAAAGCGTAACGAGGTTGTTTGAAAAAAATAATGTGGGCACCTATGAAAGAAAATCGATGTTACTAAAGGGATAACCCTGAAACAAACACTTTTAACAACCTCCTAAATAATTCCAAAATAATGTAGAATTCTTAATGACTGGAAACGTCCTTTTTAAGCATCGAACCAACAAACAATGATTTTAGTTTTTTCCATCCGGTTATGGGACTAACTTAAAAGTGTGACGGCCCCATTCAATAATGATGAATGTTGTAATCTATAATTCTTTTAAAAAAATGTCCTCAATTGTTTAGGAAGTAATTGAGCGGTTTGTAACGATATGTAATACGAAATGAGGTGCCAACCATATCTCCATCAGTATATAATACCTCTGCAGTTTGCTGTATAAAAGCGAAACAAATTCTGTTTTTAAAATACTTGCCTTTTTGGGATGGAGTATTTTTGTATTAAGTTATACAAACTTATATGTTTCGATCACATACAGTTATCTTCATCAGTAGTAACACTATCTTTTAAAATTGTTTTGTTGAAATAATTCTGTTTTGTTTTAATGATAATTTATGGTATGTAGATTACTAATATGTAAATCAATGTCAGGTACCATAACTGTAGAGCACCTCTGATGCATTTTGCTGTTATTAGACTCAGTAACAATTTTTTTGTGGTTTCAATATATGTAATTTGGGACATGTAGATATTAATGTGTAATGAAATATATCGATATAAAATGTTAATTACCGTTTCATCAGCGAAGAACACCTTCGAAATATCTTTGTACAAAATGCAATCAATCTCAACTGTCAATTTGGAGACGAGTACTGCCAGAAACAAATTTTAGGGTTAAGAGCCTTTGGTAAATTTATTTTTAGTACACATGCGAACCAGTTTGTTGATTCTTTCTGCAACTTATGTTTAAGGTAACTTTCTTTGATTTGAAAATGACAAATTGCATGTATGTTTTTGAATACTTATATAACTTTGACGTAAAAATTGTCATAATTTGACAAATATCACCATAGCCTTGACAATGAAAACAACGTTAGCTTTACATTAATTTATTCACCACAAAAGGTGTTCGAACAAATCGCCTTCCGCTGTTAAACAATAACCCAGTCGGTGAGAAAAGTTACGTCTCACGTTAGCTAGCGTATTCGTGTAATTGCTGCACACTTAAATTCAATGCGATTTTTTTAACTCTATTATTGTTTCGATGTTTTCTCCTTTTTTAAATCTTCGATTTTAAATGACCCCAAAGAAATAAATCATTGGGTGCAAGATCACGAGATCTTTCAGGCCATTGAATAGTGCTAATGACGTTAACATTAAAAGTGATCAAGTAGTCAAAACAGGTCATTGTACAAGTATTTCGAGTGATGTAAACTTGAAAATCATCATTCGCTTCAGCATTTTTTATCTTCAGATTGCATTTCGAATTTTGAAAATCGATGCCAATGGAGCGAACTTATCGGCATATTTCGATTTTACCATTGAATCTCGTGAGGCGGCGCACCGCCCTTTATATTGTTTTAGCTAATGAAAATGTATCTCATTTGATGAGAGTAGCGACGAGTATTTTCTATAAACAAATAACGACGATAGAGTTAGGATTTAAATACAAAAATGAACTTACATTTTAATCTTTGGATTTGTTGTGTATTTGGAAATTTATCATTTGTAATTCCAAACACTAGGGCGGTGAATTCTATAACTTGTTGATCAATACATTGTTTGTTTGCTTTGCATTTTCAAAACTCAGCAAGAGCATTTACATGACTGAACGAATGCTGATTTAAGAGTGCGTGTCTATGCACACGCTGCATGTAAGCTAAAGTAGTCTTAACTGCGAACGGGTCAATTATAATAACTACAAGCTGGTTTTTAAGGAATTTTATGCACGCAACACTGACAGTTTTACTATAATAAAAAGGGAACTTTTATACAAATGTAGATGCTGAAGATTAATAATATAATTGTAGCGCTTCCCTAGTTGATAATGTTCTATTTTATTTTGTATAATTGCTGATTATTATTAAGAAATCAATGAAATATGCGCGTTACGTTTTTATAATTAGTTATGTAAACTGTACATAGGTTAATAATCGAGTAATAGAAATTACAAGATATTAAAATTAAGAAAAGGTCTTAAGTTCGTTAAAAAGTCGAAATAATTAGAAATTTAGAGAAATTGAAGTATGTTTTAACTTGCATAAATAAATACTATGAAGTGAATTGAAATTAAGATGTTGCAGAGCTAAAGATTAGGATAAAAATGAAACGCTAGAACACTTGACATTTACAGAGTCGCATAAGAGTTTCCGTATATTTTACTAAAAAACGGGAAATACGTAACATTTTTATACGTCAGATAATAAAATATGTACCACTATGCACATCTATTGCTACCTTCCCATCGGTTCGATGATGAATAAAAATACAGTCTTGTATTCTTAAAAGCGAAAGTTTATAAACCTATAATAATAGGTTTTGCTTATACCGTAGTATCTTATCGATTTATCTTTACATTAATAATTTTGCATCCCTTTAGAAATGAGAGTTGTAATTTTACAAACGTATTACATTTGGGCATTTATCTAATTCTCTAGAGAGCCTCTAGGAATAATCATAAATAAATTTTAAGGCAAACAACAAAATTACATTTCTAAATTAATATTAATAAAAACTTTAGGAAACAGAAGAGCAAATTTGATTTTTCCCTATACTCTTTGTTTTCCTTCGTCAAAGATTCCATTTAGCCATTGGTCTTAACAAATTCAAGTAGATTCATAATTTAATCTAGACGAAAAACAATCACAAAAGAAAATAATGATTTTGCTGAACGTTTTTAATGTACTGTGTACAATTAAACGTACACAACTTTGTAAATTGCAATCGAACGTAACAAATTAGCATTACTTTCCCATAAATCTAAATTAAGCGGAGTTCAATAAACGTCGTTGCATCCATTGTTGTTCACTTTTATTTTTCAGGCCGCATTAACTGGTATTTTACTCCATACAAGTTTTAATTTTAATTCAATGCCTTTTATCTGTTTTTGTGGGAGATATGAGATTCATTTTTAATTATAACTTTTTTTATTTTATTTTAATTAAGAAATGCTTTATTTACTGTCTGACCAGGTTTACATTTTTGTATTTTATGTAATCAGTATTGTAGCTACATTTATCTTTGTTTGAATCTGCCTTATATTGTAACAAGTAGTTTAAAGATTTTATACCAAGTAAAACACATTTGATAATTTATATAATACTTTGCAAAATTACATTATGACAATTTGAGTTGCCTATCCTAAGGCGCTTGATATTCAAGATGCATTTAACGGATTCAAAAATTATCGTAAAGGTTATCATTCGGGCCAACCTCAAAAAGACCTGGTTAAAATTTTCACTAGCTAACCCCATGTTGGTTGTTAACAGTTAAAAGCTTTAGAGTAGTTTTAATTAATTATATATTAATCCATTGTATATGGGATTTACACTCTTCACTCGGTAAGATTGCCACTAAGTTTAAGAGTAATTTGTTGATTAACATTCTTACGTTAATTGGATCAAAAGCATTTCTCTTATGTCGAGGCCATAACATCTGGGTAAGAATTCTTTTATTTTTTCATTTGTCACAATCAAAATCAATCACATTGTTTAATCTATTAAAAAAGACCTAATTTAATAGCTTCCCTTACCGTAGCTTCACCGTTTTCATCACTCAACAGTCCGTCATTTTAATTTATATTTGTATAAAGTAATGCTAATTGGCGTAACAATTAGTTCGGAGTTCACATCGTCCGTACAATCTGAAGATCTGTACATCGTAGAACCTGTCACGTAAGAACGGCTTGGAATCGTTCAACCCTCTACACTCTGTATATTGATATCGTGCAGGTCCTAATATGGACTTAGATTGAGAAACCGTCAACCAAGGTTTGAGATCTATGTTATTTATATTAACCTGGTATGTCCTTTTGTTTATTTATCCATCAGGGACGATAATTACAAATGTAAATAGTAAAGGGATATTCGTGATCTATAATTATATTATTGGGTTTTATTAATAGTATCGGGTGTCTCAATAAGAGTGCACTATTGAAATTAGGTGTATTTTTTTTTCGTGTATGTGGCAACTCTGAAATTTTACAGCTGACACCTATAATTGTTCCGATTAATAAAAATGTAGCGTTACTCAAAAAAGAACGTATTATCATTGTGAAAACTCATTACAAAAATGGAGAAAGTTACGCTGAGACCGCTCGCAAACTTCATAGAATTTTTGGTCGAGAAAGTGCACCTAATGTGTCCACAATTCGAAGAGCAGTCAAAAAATTTGAAGAAACTGGATCGGTTGTGGACAGTAAGTCTCCTCTGCGCCGAGGTACCGGTAGATCTCTTAAAAATATTGCTGCTGTAAACGAGAGTGTGGCGGAAAACCAGAAAACATCAATTCGGCATCGTGCTCAACAACTTCAAATTTCACAAAGCACTACGCAACGAATTTTGACGAAAGACATCCACCTTCACCCGTACAATATTCAGCTTACTCTGGAGCTCAAACCAGCAGACCATGCAAAGCGTCGACAATTTGTTCAATGGACAATAGAGCAAAGTGAAGCGAACGCCGATTTTTCGATAAAAGTCATCTTCACCGATGAAACGCTTTTCCATCTTAATAGCTTTGTGAATAAACAAAATTGTCGAATTTGGGGCTTAGAAAATCCGCACGCAATCCATGAGAAACAAATGCATCCACAACGAGCAACTGTCTGGTAAGGATTTTGGTCAGGCGGTGTGATTGGATCTTACTTTTTTAAAATTGAGGCCGGAGTTGCAGTGACTGTGAACGACATTCGTTGCAGGAATATAATAACGGAGTTCTTGTGGCCTCAACTGGATGGTATGGATGTGGACGACATGTGATTTCAGCAGGACGGTGCCACCTGCCACACCGTCCATGAAACAATCGATTTATTGCAGCAACTATTTCCAGACCAAATCATCTCACGAAATTCAGATGTCAACTGGCCACCAAGATCATGCGATCTAACGCCGTGCGATTTCTTTCTTTAGGGTTTTGTGAAATCTCGGGTTTATGAAAATAAAGCAGAAACAATTCCTGAGCTCAAGGCCGAGATCCAACTTGTTATCAGTGAGATACACAGCCACATATTTGTCAAAAAGGAATCAAAAATTTCATGAAAAGAGTAATGGACTGTCATCAAAGCCATGGGGGGGATATTTTATTCCATACATAATCGGAACATGTCTTATATGTAATGCAATATAAATATCACAACTTACTCAAAAATATGTGTTTTTATTTTTAAACAAAATAGTGCACTCTTATTGAGGCACCCATTATAATTTAATATAAATAATCAACTTACTTACCCTAACCGCCTTTATTCACTGTGACGAATTTATAGTGGTGTAGGAATTAACTCTACTGTCGCAGGGCCTACTGCTGTTTATGTCAATCGGTAAGATCTATCGCCTTGCGAGATTGTAGCTATAGGGTGCGTCGCAAGCGCTTGCAATAGAAGCAGTACGAACTAATCGGCTTAGTTTAAGTACACGGCTTCTGGTTAGGTTATGTGGCGATTCCGTATTGTAATTAATTAAGATTTACGATAATGCGAATACCCCTAACTTTATTCATGTTTATTTCTTTATTTTGCATTATTAATTATATTGGAAATATTCAGACATTATACGTTTTTAAATTAATTTATGATTCTTTTCATTCTACTCGTTGTGGGAATTATATTCCTGGTTTGGCCTTTTCCAGGGAAAGATGATCTTACGGCTCCAAAGAGCCTGGCGCCTACTAAATAAATACGATTGAGCCTTATATCGTCTCTTACATTTGGTCAGTTAGAGTATTGCCCACACCCGGACTGATTTTGTTGGACGATTTTATGCTACAGTCCCACAGCGGAGCTGAGTTATAATTTATTTGATATGTTTAGTAGTATTGTGCATTAGTGTTGGTAGCAATATTTGAATTTTTATTTGTTTCGCGTGCAAATTGTGAATTACATTGTCTTGCCCTAAGAAATTAAACAATTATCATTGATTGGTAATAAATCGTATCTTTGGAGAATTACGCACAAGAAGTTGAAAAGAGCGAGAATATCTATTCGGATTTTTATTAATATGTTCCGGCAACGATAAATCATAATTTCTGCAAATAATTCACAACTAATGCAAATCAAGTGGTAATTCATTTTCTGACTTGCAAAGTTAAAGTTAAAGTTTAATGCCTATGATTTCCGTCTCTAAGATGAATCGTTGTTTAGCCAAAAACAGCGGTTTTGTCCCTTGTGACAAGTAATTTTTAATCTAAATCCCATTTTCTTTAACCCTAACAAGCGCATTTAATCAAAACCAGATAATAATCGCAAATTCCGTTTAATAAAACTACAAACATAGTTAAGCAAATATACAATTATTAATTACGATAAATAATATTGGTAAATTTCACTTGACACAATTATAAGTGTAAGAAAAAATTACGATAAACGATAATAGCAAATTGCACTTCAGCCACTTCAGATGCAACTTATAATAGTCCAGTAGGCTTAGCTCGCTGTATAGTAAATAGGAATAAAGTTTAGAATGACATTATCCGGAAGTTATTCAAGATTTGATCTGATATTTCGTACGCTACCAAAATACACTATAACGTTACCGTCGTTGTAAAGCTTGGTCGTATACCGGATGTCTCAAAAAATCGTCATTTACAACGTTGATGTAAAAAGTGTGTTTTTAACTTTAAGCAGCATCATATTCAGTCTGTATCGAACTGTATGAGTCTCCCATTTTTCTTTATGAAACTGTCCTGTTTACTGGACTCAAATTTGAACTCACCTAGTTTTGCTATACAAAGCAATTATTAACCGATAAATTTCGAAAGGGAAGATTTTTAAATACTTACATCTGCATTTAAAAATATTCGCTAATTTGCTCTTTACAAAGAATGTGTCAGAATTTTAGAGGAAACGTTATCTAATCAACTTCACGTTCACTTTTGCCGTCTATCAACAAAACAAACTTTAAGATTAAAAGCAATTTTCTGCATTTTTTGAATGTCGAACTTACAGTGTAAGCTTTGGTAACAAAATGAGTCTTAAGTAAATGAGATAGTTTTAAGAACTATTCTGAATAAGCTTGAAAATTTTATAATGGATGTTCTACATATATGTTGTCCAAGTAGTTGAAGGCACATTTCAATTTTTCTTTGTACACATAATGTTGATCTGTGTCTAGCACAGTTATTTACAGAAAAAAAAATTGATTTTAATTTTAGTAAATCCTCTCAAAAAAATCCGACCGTGTTGTGAGGTAACCGCAGAGGCCACTTCTAAGGGTCATTTCTGATGCCTCATCTAAATGATGCCAGCAACAGTAAACAGAGTATCGGAGTTCTTGTAACATTTCTAAGTACCGCTCACTATTTAAATTCTCACCTGACTATTCAGTATTATAGCAAAAATATTTAAACTGAACGTGCCTTGAAAATAGGTACTTTGTGAAGCCTAGATGTTCCATCCCTCCTATTGAATAAGCTATTACATATGAAGACGATTATACGATCTCATGGGCTCATGATTGTTGAAGACTGGTTAGAAGACATCCTGGAGAAAGACGCAATTTGCAGTTTTCTGTACAACGACTCTCACTAAAAGTGTGATGGTGTGGGGGGCTATCTGCCATGGAAGCTGATCTTCTCTAGTAGTTATTGAGGGAACATTAAATGCAAATCGGTACATTAACAACGTTCTTGAACAAGTATTACTTCCATATCTGCAAGAATAGGAATATCCAATTTTTCAGCAAGATAATGCGCGGCCGCATACCGCAAGGGTTGCTATAGAGTTTCTAAATACTGCTAATGTTGATCTGCTTCTCGTTCGCCAGACTTATCACCAATCCAACATTTGTGGGATACGGTAGAACGGAGAATAAGTGATCCACAGCCACTCCCAAATAATGTAGCTGCCGTTCAACAACCGATTTGAAAAGCATGGGATAGTATACCTCAAGTTAGCATAGATTCACTCATTTCAACTATGCCTAATCGGCTAGATGAATGTGTGAGAAACAGAGGAGGGTCGACGCAGTATATTATAGGTATTTAATTTAATTATTTGAGCCACTGTAATATTAACATACAACATAATAAACGTTTCTTTTTTGAAAAAACTGCATCTTTATTTGGAAAAGAATGGGAATTTTGCGCACTACACCAATATAGCTATAAGAAGTAATTCATTTAAAAGAAACAAGAAAAAAACCTAATGTGGAAAGCATTAATTAAATCTTTTAATTTTTACACACGAAATTATTAACTCCTATCTTAAAATAACGATCGGTGCGTCCTTTATGAATTATATTTTCAGTAGTAATGAAACGAGTGGTTTGATTATTACTCGATTATTACCGATTTTATTTGTGAGTGAAAGCCAACTGAAAATTCACCGAGTGCATAGCACGAGTTGAATTTTCTGCACGGCTGTATTTGATTATAGAATATAATGAATGAAATAGATTGTTTATTTCATTTGTTTCTTAACCGACATGCGGTTGCCAATACTGACAAATTAATTTTGTTAGCGACGGACCACGATAAATTATTATCGTAATAGCAAACTATTCGGTTTCATTTGCTAACACGACTCTTTCAAATACTGCTTGCAATTTTTATTATTAAAATATATTTATATAAATTTTACCGTCGGCCCGTCTCAAAATAAATAATTCTCATACCAATCGTTATGAGCTTAGCCAAAATGTCAAAAGCTTTATTATTCTTAAACTATGCGTTCCTGTATGTAACTTTACACGTGAATAAAAACACACAAAGGAATCTAATAATGCAATATAGTTTTTTTCCTAGATCGACCTTTCATTTTAATGAAATCTTACATTAATTTTGTTAGGGGAGGTCTAGGTCTATCATAACTTAAATAGAATAATAATTTCAATAAACTGAGAATTAACCAATTAAATTTTCTACTAAATCTTACTCTACTCTCGCTTATCTACACATACAATAGGTAGTTGAGGAGATTAATTATCCTCATTGCCTAAGGAAAATTTATAATACGAACAAATGCATCTCTTAAGGACAATCAAACGTCCATCCTTCAAATATATCTAAAATTACTCTTACGTATACATTGCTTAGTCCTCTATATGGTATAATATCCTATTCAGCGGGGTTGAACTTCTTTAATTAATCCTGAGAGTATGTACTCTCGCGTCATTAATATCAGGCCTTCTCATCGATAAAACTAAACCAATGAGGACAACGCAAAAGGTTCTCTGCGTACTTGTTTAGTTTTAACCGCTCGCTAAAAGTGGGCAGCTGAGTTACTGAGTAATCGTTTTACATTGTGCGACAAAATATGTTAATGTATTTAAATTCTTAATTGTCTATACACGTGATAGACTTAATGCCGTTGACAAACGCACATATATTTACTATTTACATCAGTATTATTAATTTCAATTCTATCAACTTCAATTTACAATATTTAAATTTTTACTTAGAAAGGGCCACGTGTTTATTTCAACTCTGTTTAAACACTATTCAAATTTTTGTAAAAAAAAACTTCCAATTCATATATGCTTGCTTTACTTGTAAACGTTTTTATATTCTATCCGCAACAATGGGTTCTGACCGAAAACAACCAATGTTTCAACTGCAACACTAACTATTTTACAACATAAATTAGTACAGATCGTTATGTTCTCTTTCAAAAAAACAAAAAATAAATCCACGCTCTCTACAGGGTTCGCTAACAAAATACCTTTCTAACCTAGCACACTTTTTTAATAAATACTCACGTCCACCTTGAAAACTCTCCAAGTTTGTACCCGCTAAATCAAAACAGCCACTCCCAAAGGGTTTAAATTTCACGTGCCTTTGCCGAACAGAAGAGCTGAAACGGAACCAATGCAATATAAAAAGCATTTTTCGTCACTATCTTGAAATTTTCAATAAAAATAACCTTCTGAAATGTCCAAATTAAACACAAGTATTCATTCAGTACAATTAGAAGTACACTCAAATTTTTATAAAAGCCTCACGTACGCGCGAAGTCTCTTTCGGAAAAATTGTCATGTATCCATGATTTCACCAAGATTTGCCGATAAATTTCGAATTTATAAATTATTTGTTAGTACCGAAAATTTTGAAGGGGGCATAGATTCTCGTAATGGGATGTAATAACGCATTAATGGTGGGAGAAGCTTTCTATTGTAACGTTTTCTTTTGTCGTTGACGTAATTTAAAGGTTTACGAATTTTATTTGTATTGTCTAAGGGGACAATGAAGTTTGCGTTGTAGATCGTAGTAAAATGGAAATTTTAAAAAAGGAAAATGATTTATATTTTGGTATCGATATTTAGGGAATTTGAAAGGAAACATTCGTTGGTGTATTTGTAAATAGGGATAGTTTTGTAGAAATAAATTTCGTATTTTAATTTAGTTAAATTACGTTGGGATTGCATCACATAAAATTTAATTAAAGAACGTATTCACATATTACTTTGTAAGGTATACCTTTTGTAAAAGTTCTAGTTAGCCGCCAGATAGGCACCATTCCGATTGATAAGAATTATGTTCCGAAAACCAAAGATTTGACTTTTAAGTACATAGCATTAGAGGCGATTTTGCATGTAAATTCCATTGCGTTAAATATCGAATTACCTAAGATAAGATTTCGAGTAGAAACAGACTTGCTGATAAGGCAGCCCTTCCGATGATCTTCGAGTTAGACTTTGTGTATGCGCGTAGTGGTATATTTAAGTTTTTTGAGCAAATTAGATTGGAAGGGGTTGAAAAACCAATGTGGACGAAAGTAAAGTTTTTATGTTTGTAGTAGTAGTACAGGCGTAGAAGCGTATAGTTTGCGGTGGTGTAAATATCACGAAACGACGTTGATCAAGGCCCGTGTAGACCAAACTTTCGAAAAATGTGTTCTTCATCTTCCAAAATTCCAATAAGGGATCATATAGTGGTTCATCCTGCACGACGCCAATCTATTGTGACGGTCAGTTAGTCCTTAGGGTTATATGTATCGAGATGCAGAATAGCGCTGAGTGTTAAGTTCCTAGTGCTCACGCGTCCCTCTGGAGAAGACTTCGCTTTCCTTTGCGGAAAAATACAATGTTCATTTCAAGGTTACAACTATTTAGTTCACAGTGCGCTTGTAAACAAATAGCCTGCTGCTAAGTAATTTAATAAAAATTATAAGTATTAACCCGAGCTTGTACAATATAAATATAAAGTGAATAAGTAACGTACAGTAAATAGTTTCACTTGAGGAGTTCAGTTAAAGCAAATCAAGTTAAGTGAACGAATTACGGGTCAATGTAGACACTAACGTACACGGTCAATTGAAAATCGAACCAAACATCGCTAGGAGCAAACGGTAACCGTCGACCGGTGCTTGATATTGCAAACATCCCCAGCAACAACCGCATCCTCGAGGAGATAGTCCGTTCAGATTCTGTGTAACCAAGGGGTCTCTGCATATAAGGAAACTTTTGGGGTTTTTTTTAATGTGGTGATTGACGAAATTTAAATACAATTTTGAGTGTTTCTTCTTCACGATTATGATATTTAGGGATAAAATAAATGCATGAACACACGGATTTTCTTTTAGTGGGTCACTCTTGATGATTTTGTTGTTTAAATTTATAAGGCGAGTGCTTTCATGAAGAGGATTAGCCAAATTTATTTGAAGTGTATTTTCTTAATGTTTTACAAAATTGACAAACGTTTATATTGAAATTGTAGTAGGTAGATCTATTAGAAGGCGATTTGTTGCATAAGTAGAGGACCAGCCAAATTTAACTAAGTTATTCATCTAGGTTATTATACTTGTGTTACTTTTGTTTTGTGTACCTATGATTACACAGCGTCGAAGGACAAACAAATTTCGTATTTATGGTTTAATTGGCTCATTAAATTAACGTAATTATATCGAGTTTGGTTTCACTGAAATAAACACTGCCAAAGTTTTTAAAGGATGATTTAACTATAACGTACATTTAAAGGGCGACGAATTTTGCATTTTTCTTGTTTTCTTTATGAATTGAGCTTAAACAAACGTAATTTGAGGAATTCGATTTCAAACGATTGTGTACACAATTAAAACGTTTTTTTTTTGTTATTATTAATATATTACTATATTTTTTTGTTTGGCGAGGTGAAAGTATTTTACACATTGAGATTTTGGATTAACGTAACTTGACTAGAGATTTTATTTGTTTATTAAAGAAGTGATTGATTTTTTCGGCATGCTATTATTTTATTTAAGCGTGCAAATATTGGTTTTGAAGCCTTTCAGGTTGGCGAAAGATCTACTGTTCCTGGAGCCGCCTGTGGAGATTACGTATAGGTAAGCAAGTTATTTGGGTACTTTGAGCGAGCTGTGAACTATCGTAATTAGGCATATTGTGCCCTATTGTGACATTTCAAATATCCTGGCGCCTATTTCCGGTTTTATGACGATTTCAACCCCAATGTTGACTTATGCCTGGTATACTATCCTTCGGTGCATAAATTAATTAACATCTGACTCACACCCGACCGCTGGCTAGTCGTGCAAAGCCAAGTTTATCTGTTATCTCGTTTTACTGCCAGTTTATACCGTAATAAAACTCAATGAAGTTCAATACTATGTGCACTTGAATCATACATAAAATTCTCCATTGTGAAATCCTAACTCACTTATACAAGAAGAATATACATACATATTTATTCCACACTCTACTACAGTATTCAAATATCATCCATTCGCTAACACTACTTGTTTATCATAGTTTTAAACCTGGCTACACACAGTGCCACATTATCATCTCAATAGGGGTTTTAGTAAAATATTATTTCTTAATTAAATTTAACTCTTTTATACAAGATCTAATTATGCTTTTACGTAATACCCAACGCTGTACTAAGAAATTCCAGTGGCGTAACATTTACCACAAACTTACAAGTTATATTCAAAAAAATATACGCACAACACTAAATATACGTAGTGCGTTGAAATGATCTCACAACGAACGTAATTTAGTATGTCCTAACAATTTCAAAGACCACTGGTATCACAAACGTGAAAAACCGAAAATTCTTAAAAGTCTTCTTAGTGAAGGCTAGATGTCTAAAACCATTATTCATTCAGATCAATTCGATCCCATATCTTCTAATCTATTTCTTTATTTAGCTTAGTTGGTAGAGCACTATTAAAAGAGAGGACATGCAAACATTTTAGTTTTATATTATTATAACATCGAAGACCGTTATTTGAGGGACTACAGGTTACAATTTTTGCACAGTATGCCCATTGATGAGTTACACTTTTAAGAATACTCAATTAATGTGTGAACTGAGCCTACAACATTTGGGGATCTCGAACAAAGTTACCAGAAAAATATTTGTGAATATTGATTTAACCTCTTCATGGCCAAATTCGCATGTTAATTAATAGCAACATAACTTCAAGTACCTCGGCTGGCCATGATGCTAGAACTACGACTAATCGTTAGAAACGCTTGATGATTAAAATCTCAGCTTTGAATTTCTTCTAGAATACTTTAAACCACAACATAATGAATTTCCCGGCTGAAACCGTAGAAGTCGTTTTAGAAACACTGTATATAACAATTACTTTCTTGAACTTCTCACAATTCTTTAAACTTTCTCATAATTTCTGTACTTTCTCGTTTTTGTACGCATACTTTTATAAAAAGTCCTCACGGAAGTGTACAATTTGTTAATTTGAAATAAATAATAATTCGGTTTAACAAATTATATAAATTTTTTAGACTATGTCTCATAATGTGCATAAATTAAAACTAAATTGGGTTATCGTCTTTCGTAGTCATTAAATGCCAGTCATGAAAGACATTAACAGTTGATTGTATATCTCAGTTGGTTATAGCATTTTTTGCAAGGGTCACTTGTCATTTTTATTTAAGAAAACTACACTTATAATTGAAACTTAATAAATCTATGAAGTGTTTTATATTTTACTTTCCATTTACTCGCTTTTTATTGATCGACTCAAATCATCGAGTAGGCTGAATTTTTTTTAACTGAAAATCAAAGCAGGTTTTTTTACTTATAAATTAAATAGATAAAAAATAAAGTAATAAATAATTGAGTTTGTAATACACTAATACAACGCTTTACATTAAATTGCGTTTGAAATATAATTTGATAAGTTTTCCAACCATACGTATCTAGTAATTGGAACGATCTATCGATGTAATTTAATTATGAGAGAAAGGAGGGTTCAGAATTTCAATTTACGTTTGTCGTCGTACATTCGATTAGGTTTAGAACACACTCCTACATTACAAATTGGACACCTACCAATAAACTGACGTGTTAAATCAAATAGAAAATCTTTACAGTAAGGTTATAAATTTAAAAATAATTTTACATGGAAAACATTACAGC
Organism: Vesta saturnalis; assembly: GCA_036346205.1. Classification (NCBI taxonomy): domain Eukaryota; kingdom Metazoa; phylum Arthropoda; class Insecta; order Coleoptera; family Lampyridae; genus Vesta; species Vesta saturnalis. The sequence goes on from JARFJB010002009.1 coordinate 6,007,811, forward strand.
TGAATTGCTAAAAAGGGATTGGAGTTGATTTCAAATATTACGATATTCTAATGAAAAATAATCGGTTTGTGGGAATAACAAATCAACATTTTGAAAGGAGTTGTGATTATAAGCGTACGGGTTGGATTAAATTTTAATAAAAATGTTTTCAATTTAAGCGTTTATTATGAAGAAGGGTCTTTATTTTCTAAATGTTCTCGTTTCGAAAACGACATCTGTATGAATTATACGTATAGATGGCATTTTTTTGTCAACAATATGGTAACAAAAGTAAAATGTCGATGACGTATATGCATTAGTATGGAAATTCGACCGTATAAGCATACCCCAATCTCGCAGCGCTTAAAGTGACTTCTTTTACTTAAGGATCTTGAGCCCACGTTTTTAAATGTCCCTGAAAAGAAATAATAGTCTGGAATCGCAGGTTTTAAATTGTTTCAATGTTTCAATCCTTTTAGGTGCTTTTGGCAAATTTTAGAAGTATGAGCTAACGACAGACTTTGCAATGGTACTAAATGAAGTATATTTAACTCATGAAGTGGGACATATATTTCTGACACTTATGCGAAGTTAGATATATGCTCAGTGACTTGGAAATAGCAACACCAAGAACGGATAGGAATTTCTTGACCAAACTTGACAGAAATGTTTAACTACTAAAAGGTAGCATTTGATTAAATTTTCATTCATATGGATCAAGTGGTAATGGCGTATCTGACAGTTCGTTCAGTTGTTTCGAACAATTCGAAAATCGCCTTAACCGAAACCAAACCACCATCATGCGCTGCTATCAGATATGGACTAGTGAGAGTCAAGAACGCCACAGAAGAGGGACCGGGGGGCAAAGAAGAACAAATGAGGTGCAGGACCGCCATCTTCAAATTATTGCAACAACAGACTGATTCTCAAGTTCCAGATCAACTGCCGATCAATGGTTAGCTAACGAAGGTCGTCTTGTAACCTTTCGAACGGTTTACCGCAGAATCAGAGCCACATCTTGTGTTACCACTAACGGCTCAACATCGAACACAACGTATGGAGTGGTGTAGGTTGCGACTGCACTGGAACCAAGAGTGGCATAGGGTGGTGTTCCATTTCTTCAGCAGTTGTAAGACCCACTTTTGCATCATATTACAAGACGTTATTTGGACCGATTTGTAGAGGATAATGTTAATCTCTTGCCCAGATCTCCCGACCTTTTGCCCATGGAGCATGTTTGGGACATTATGGGGAGAAGACTGAGAATCTTACAGCATCCTCCGCAGACGTTACAAGCTCTACACCACGTATTACAGGTTACTTGGGACACAATACCTCGAAGAGGACATCGACCATCTGCTAGAATCTATGCCATGACGGGTGGAGGAGTGTGTAACCAACAGGGGGAGACCAACCCATTATTAATAAAAATTATGTTTATGTTTTGTTTGTTTTTATTTCTTTAGTAATTAAACGTTTCTGTCAATTTTAGTAAAAAAATTCGTACTCCTTGGTTTTGCAATCTCCATGTCACTGAGTATATATTCCATCCATAGATTCCGCTTTTCTATATCCTTTCCTTTATCAAATTGTAAGTAAATATAAAAATCAAAGTCAAATAAAACAAAAAAAGAAAAGGATCAGTTTGCAAATACAGCAAGGCTCGATTAAATCAATTTAAAGTATGTACAAAACTGTATAATTAACCTCAAACACAGGAGTAATACAGTAACCGCAAAGATTTAAGGCAGTTTAAACTACTTACAAACAATAAAAAAATACTGAAATTACAAACACGATTGTGTAACGAATAAATTTAAATTATTGCACCAACCACTTTGCCAAATATTATTAAGAAATGCAGAAAACACAGGTTAATTTACACATGAACAAATCTGTATCAATAAAGTAACTATAAAATTTAAATTTAAACAACACATAAGCAAGAGAAAACAGATATTGAAATGGCACGCGCGCGCACTCACGCACGTACGAGCGACAATATTAGTATACGATTCAAGTAAAATTCACTAAAGGTTCAACATTCGTGAAACAGCAATATGAATAAACAAAAAACCTTTGTGGTACTAAATCGTGTATTTTTATTTATCTTCTGTGTATATTTAAACGTTTCGATAACAATTACAATTATCCTCCTTCGTAAATGACAATAGCTTTAAAAACTAATGGTGTTGTCAAAAGAAACCAAATATATGCATGTTCCTGATATGTTATTATATGATCTTTTGGGTATTAAATCGTGTATTTTTATTTGTCTTCTATACAAATTTAAACGTTTCGATAACAATTACATTATTGTTACGTTAATAGCAAGCTTATATTTGCGTTTTCATATTTCAAAAAAATGTATTTTGACAACTCAATTAGTTTTTAAGATATTGTGATTACGGTAAATATAATTGTTACCCGAGCATTTAGATATCCAAAGATAAGTATAAGTTTAATGAATATTTTCAACCCATTTTTAAATTACGTAAAACGTTTATCTTTAAAGTCAATGAAGTGTAAAACAACGCGATCAAAGTATTTTTGCTAACAACTCGTCTTAGTGGTTTCTCGAGCTGAAAAATATCCAAACATGCTTTAGTTAAATTCTTAAATTTCAAAACTCCGTTCACAATTACTTTCGTAACTAAAACAACAAATACTATAGCTCTAAACATTCGTCAACTACCATTTAGGATGAAAACTCTGAAATAAATTACCTTAATTAGGTAAGTGCAATAATGAAAAATTTCAGATCTTACGTAATACATATATTAAATAAAATAACGCGTACACCTGTACCATCAATAGTGATTTCTTAGTATCTACCTTACATGTACGAATACCTATGCTACGTCATAGATAAATACAACAGATTAGCGAATGAATATCAATCCCTTATTTTTAAAGGCTATGGAATGATGGAGTCTATATGGTCGGAGAGAGACACCTCTAGGAGTCAAATGAAAGTTTTGGCTGAAAGGCTATAAACATCTGCTTCTCACGTATCGATCGAGACACTCACCAGTTGATATCTTTGGTATAACTCTTACTGAGAGACTGACAGTTTTTATTATTTATTGGCCTTAAAATAGTAGAACAATATTCCCAGAAACCAATTGATAAAATTAAAAAAAAATTGAGCATCAGATATGGAAACACGTTTTGTAATTATGATATATCGCATGACCTCCCGTGAAGTTTATTTGATAAGGTGGCAGTGTCGGGTTGGGGGAGAAAGGTAGATGTAGGAGTGAACCGTAAAATCCGCCGTACTTCAAGCGATGGTTGACGTGTTTTATTGTTTTTTCCACAGAAACGGTTAATATTGTAGTTGATTAACTTAACCTATTTTCAACTACGGAGTAAATGTTTTTGTGTCTGGTGTATATTAACTTGATAACGAAGAAAGATACGAACATATTTTAAACGAATGTTTTATATGATAGTAAGTCAGAGCTAGGAGCACAAAATACGTATTTTGTGCTTTTTGGAGGCATTTCATTTAAAAGATGGTACCTTTCCCCTATCCTCAAAAGTAGGAAACCAGGTATCAAGTTTGGTGATCCAGGAGGCCTTGTCTCAGGAGCATAATAAGCTACACAACCATCTTACGGCAGCCACATCCCTACTTAGTTTGTAGAGAGACTTCTTCTGGCAGCCCGCTAAGCATGTTGTTTAAAAAGGCAGCATACATAGCAACATTTAAAGTGCGATTGAAGAAACAATGTCCTACTATCTGGCTCTCTAATGAACCTCACCAAGTGTGTGTATAATGGAAACGCTGCAAAATATCAAAAATATGTAAACAACCAAAGTTATAGAGAATTAAATTTGCTATAAAAAGTCACCGGCAGCATTCGTCTATTATCATTTGTTTAGGTGGGAGAAAGGTTCAAAGTAGGGTAGGCTAATCCACAACTCATTTTCAGCGCACAGGACTAAACCGTTCATCAGGTGGTAAATATTTAATATACTTACACTTAATTTGAGATATAGCAAATGTGAATACAGAGATAACAACAAGAATAACAAGTGCAACTTCAATTAATTTGACAAAAATCTAACTTTGAACCTCTCTCCCTCCTAAACAAATGAAGATAGACGAATGCTGCCGGTGAATTTTTTATAGCAAATTCAATTCTCTGCAACTTTGTTTCTATACATATTTTGGACATCTCGTACGGCTTTTGCAGCGTTTCCATTATAATTTCAGAGCGCATAATTTTGTAAATGTTTTATTATTTTCTTCCCAGTATCCCAACATTTTTCTATAAATTTTACGTGTGTTGTATTCAACTTTTCTCTCTCTATCGATTGGTGCCCAAATAATCGTTCCAGCAATCTTAGACTTCAAAAAAAAATTACTAATTGGATGCGAATGTGGTCCACGCGTGATGACGAGTTCAAATTACCTGGCGGCCTTTTCAATTAAGAAGGCTTTGGTACAAGTGTGCAAATCAAGGTAACCTATACTTCCAGTCACTTTCCTTCCAGCATTGACCCGTCGTCCAATCTCGTCATCCATTGTACCATCTGCAGTGAACATTCTACCCAGATATACCAATTCGTCCAGTTGTTCCGCAATTCATGTACGGCAGATACTCTACTCTCCTCTTTACCTTCCCTATTGAACACCACAATCTTTATTTTATCAACTTTTACCTTTAAGTCCATGCTCTCACAGACTATATCAAACTTCCTCAGAGCTGTTTGTAGCTCATCCGAATTCTCGCTTAATAAGACTGTGCATCTGCAGACACCAGAACTCGTACGTTTACGTCACCAACTATTACACCATTTCTATCGGTACATTATTGGCTAACACATTTATCCATGTATCATTGAACAGCCACGGTGACATCACACAGCCTTGTCGCACTCCTTGCTTAATATTAACACATGCCCGGTCATCGTTATATACTGCCTTTATTCCGTTTATTAGATCTTTCCTTACGCCATATTCACTTAATACTTACCACAACTTTTCCCTGTTCACTCGGTCATATGCTTTCTCCAGATCTACAAACGCACCGTACAACTTATTTTTTGCACTTAAACACTTCGGTCACCTGCTGGAGAGCAACCATCTGATCCATACATGCTCTCTCTAGCATGAGCCACCCTGAATATCCAAACGTTAGTTGGGTAGTTTCACGTACTCTATTAATCAGTAGTCTTCCAAATACTTATCAGCTACACTGAGCACTTATGCCTCACATTTAAGGCATGCGTTGAATAATTCACACAATCTGCGCATAAGCTTTGCACCTGCATATTTTAGCATTTCACCAGTGATTTCATCCACGCCTGCTCATTTACCGTTTTTCAACTTTCCTTCCATTTTCTCTATCTCATTTATCCCAATATCCTCCTAAGTTTCATTAACTATTCCTTCAACATTCTCGTTATTAAACTCTTCAGTCTTATTTTCCTTACTGCTGTGCAGTTTTCCGAAATATTATTGCCAGCATTTACTCACTTGACAATCGTCCCATACTATCTCGTTGCTCGTATTCATCACTCCTTCAGCGTTCTGTTTCGGGCTACGTGTTGTATTTTTGGCCTATTTCCAGAAGTTTTTGTTCCCTCAAAGCCATTTTGCATGTTCTCTCGTTCCACAGTCGTCACTTCCTCTTTATTTATTCTCTCTGCCCCCTTCGCTTCTTTGTTTCTCGATTTGTACTCATACAATCGCCTTTTCCCAGTCGCATTTTTCAGCAATCATTGCCATGTACGCATAGTTTTTCTTACATACTGCCTTTTTTGCCGTTTCGTTCCACCAAGCATGTTTTTCTGTCTACCTATATCTGCAGGACACATTTGACAACACTGTCTTTCAAGCTTATCCATGCACTTTAAACGTCATTGTTTTTTGTTTGTCCCGCACTGCTTCACTCACATTCAACTCTACTAATGGCATTTGCATATTTCATTCCAGTGTATCTACCCTAATTCTGTACGTTGATACTACGTTTGCTTTCCTTCTCCAGACCTACTTTTTCCCTAAACACACTCTCGATGCAATCAGAAAGTAGTCCGGTCCACACTCCGATCCGTGCATTACTTTTGTATCTCTCACCAGGCCTTTTGGTCGTTCATCATACACTATCAAGACAATCATACTGTTAGATTCACCTCTTAGCCATGTATAGATATGCACATTTTTATGATTACACTACGAATTAGATACAAACAGGTTTCTCTCCACACAGATCTTCACCAGGCGTTCACCATTCTCATTCACTATGTTGTCTCCGAACTTTCCTAGGCGCGTTCATTATGTTCTCCCTGCATACCCACTGTAATGGGCGTAATACCTTTGGTTATTACTTGTGTTTAGTTCCACCCCGCTACAAAGAATAATATTAGCGTTCTTTTACAATTCTTTATAATTTAAAAATTAGTGAATGAAAGTTTTATATTGTTTTTGTGAGACGTAAAATGATTTATTTAATGACTTATTTAATTGGATCTGAATGGTTTTAATATGTAAAGATGTTATTCATTAGTTAAATTTTATTTTTTATTACTATCATGTTTCGGTGTGAGTAAATGAACTTTAAATATTTGCCCACAAATTCCTTTTTTATCAGGATGCCTCAGCTCGCTCAACCGTAAAAGAAATATTAAAAGTGCATTCAATGAATTTACTTAATATATGTGATTGATCAATGTATTGAATTTGTTTCCTCCAGTATTCGTATAAGCTTTTTAATATTCGTAATAGTCCAGAATAAAAGTAAATCAAAAATGATACTTATTTAATTACTGAAATTCGCAATGCAGAAATGCGTCAATGTTCGCTTACAGCAATATATGATAATCAATTCTATTTCTATGTTAGTGTTTTTTAATAGTAACATGCAAAAATAATGTTTCTTAACAAGGAATACTATACGTCCAGTGTTGCTATTCAAACACATTCAGAGGAATAACACACAAAGATATCGTTTTTATTGCATTCTTAAAAAGATCTTCCTTGTTTGTTCCTTCGTTAATGCTGATGACGTACTATTGCGTTTCTAGGCTGGCTCGCATGGGGTATTTTGCTGCTCCTTTCGTAACGCAGATCTCCGGTGCCTTGTCTTCTTTTATTCTCACGATGTCTTGTCTACACCTGTTTTGTGGATTAAGACTATTGCAATTTTCTTTCCAACAATTTTCTGATTTTGTTGATAATTGCTGGATATATTTATAGTCTTTAATGATCACCTTAATTGTTTATACTTTTAACTACAAACAGCTTGCGACAACAAACAGCAAATGAACCACAAATCGTAACGCTTCCTTTTTGAACATCCATAAATTCGTGTTATTGTTCTTTATATATTGATTTACCAATTTGGATCGTTTAAACACAATTGATGACCGTTTCTGATACATACAAACGCGTTATTTTAAATTATTACGTCACCTTTAACGCGATTTTAAATTTTTGCGTAATCTTTTTTATTATCACCAATTTGACAATTGTCGCACTTTTATCGCTTTCATTTTTACCTTCCAAGAAGGTTATGCAATCGACTTTTATTTTACTATCGCTAAATCAACTTATTAACTCATTTTACAGCCAAGTTTCGTCAAGATCGGCCATGATGTCTGGATGTGTGTGAGTACGGATGTATGTTAGTATCCACTATAACTCCAGAACGAAAATACCTACGTACTTAAAATTTTGTATTTAAGCTTGTTTTCATTTGGCTTAGAGCTGTGTGACATAGATTATTGTTTTTGCTTTTAAAGTGTTGCATATTTACGTGATGAGATTGTAAAAGGATATAAAGATATTAAAAATTATTATTAATTTTATTAAATTCATAAATAAAAAGTTACCTCGAGTAGAATTTGGACCTACGACCTGTACTTTGCTAGAGTACCGCGCTAACCAACTGCGCCATCGAGATTCAAGCTCCAATCGATGTAAATTTTGTCTTTATGTATGTAGAACTGATGTAAATTCTAAATATAATGAGATTACAATCAAATTACTTATATTAATGGAATGTGAGCCTGCAATATCATCGCAAGGATTCACACATACCAAAGCAACTTGACTAATATTAAATTATTATAATAATCATGTAAAGATATAATTATTCAAAAAAATTATTTCATTTCCATTTTGTAGGTTGGAAGATTGTGTGGTGTTCCATACCAGATATTTTATTAAATAAATAAGGAAAGTATTATTTGTATTTCCTTATCACAATACTAACTAAATTCGCTGGTAATCCCCCTTACTGCCGCAACAATCTCCTAACCAATCTTACCTTAACTATCTACCAACTTCAAAAAAAAAATTACGGTTATCACCGCGTCTTTTTTCTCCCTCTATAAAACATTGATGCTTTCGGCAATTTGTCGCGTTCTTTAAATGCTTTCTAATTAAATATGTACGTACTTATGAAAACAAATTCACGTTTTTTATCTCCCCATTGATTACATTTATATTAGGATGGCCTATAAAAAATGACGTTTTTTTATGAAAAACTTTATTTAATGATAAAATAACAAATGAAAAGTTTTATTCACTAAAGTATAAACCATTGTAAAGTAATATCTTTCTGCAAGATCTTCAATGCCACGACGGTACCATGTAGCATCTTTGGAATTAAAGAATTCTCGGCATGCAACTTCCTCAACACAAAAATGCCGTCCACGAAGAAAGTGCGCGAAATAAGCGATAATCGGAAGGCGCAAGGTCCGGGCTATAAGCTGGATGAGGAAGAAGCTCCAAATTCAGTTCCCTAATTTTTTGTTGAGCTTCAGTTGCAGTATGAGGTCTGGTGTTGTCTTGTTGCAGAATTGCCCGTCCTCTGTTCACCAATCCAGGGTAACGCCGACTTAGAGCATCATGCATCCTATCCAACTGTTGACTCTAACGGTAAGCATCAATCGTCTGCTCATCAGGAACCTACTCAAAGTGAATAATCCCCCTTCAAAATTCCACCACACACAAATCATAACCTTCCTTTGGAACCTTTCTGGTTTGGAAACCGGCAATGCACGTTGTCCAACAGTAATCCATTGATTTTCTGTGCTAGGATTATTGAAGTAAATCCACTCTTCATCGCAAGTAACGATCCGTTTAAAGAAACGCTCATCCCAAGGATTAGCAAGCAGTTGATCACAAACCTGAACTCGCCTTTCTGCCATTGCAGGCGTTAAGTCGTGACGAACTTCTCTACAGCTTTTCCAAGTTGATGCAAATAGCGCCTTACGGTTTCTTCTGAATACCTAAGTTCTGCTAACTTATGGGTACTTGCTTCAACAACATCTCGAAGTTCAGCGTTACTTAACGAGTTGGACCGACCAGAACCTTGTTTCTCCCAGTAAATTTTCGAAACCAGCGCTGCGCCGTACGAATGTTTACTATTCCTTCCCCTTCCACTTCGCATACTTTCCAGAAACGTTTTGTTTCCAGTAATCACGCAACAGAATCAAAATTTCGTATTTTTCGTCAGCAATTTTGACGTTTATTGCTAGTTAGAAACAAAAGAATATCAGAAGAAATTTAGACGGGGGCATTCGCCTGCTTGATTAGCTATTAATACTGCATAGCATTAACATATAAAATGTTTTCTGGATAGGAGGAGAAGGGTTCAATAAGAAACTCTAAAAAAACGACATTTTTTATGGGCCACCCTAATACATCAATAACAAACAATCATCTCTTTATCTAAAAAAAACAACATATAACTAGTCAATGTCCTATAGCTTAGCGCGAAATTTGAATTTCTCGTGCATCCATTACACCACCCATCCATTCATATCTCCCAATATCTCTACTCTTCGTTTGGCTTACATACGTTGAACACGTTCTCTACATCATTCCAGAAGTTCTCATTTATTGTATACCAAAGCCTAAGTCAATGTGAAGAGACCGTATTAACTGGTACCCACAGTTTTCATGATGATTATATAATGTTACTGTACAGATACAGCTTGCGAGCATCATGAAGAAGAGGTGCTGTATATGGAGCACTCCCTAACCTCTCGTAGAGTGAAGCGATGGAACAAATCCAATTTTTGTGTATTAATGGATGCTTGAAACTACAACCTTCTTCTAAGTATTAATAAAAAAGGTACATCCAGTTTCCAATGTAACGTAAATGAATTTACAGAAAGAAATCCGACTTTCATTATACAACACGCAAATTAAATGCGTCCATTCGTTATCAACAACGCAAAAGGAAGTAATTTTCCAGAAAATTACAGAAATAAAACGCCAACTGCCTAATTTCAAACTAAATTATTTCTGCGCCGTTGCCAGTTCAATGCGGTTTGTTATAGAATGATTAGGTTAGGTAAATTTGAATAGTTACAGTATTGTGAGTATGTTCACAATAAACGATTCAAGTGTTTTTAAAGTCTATAAGAATAAACAAAAGTTTGTATCCACAAAAGCGAAAGGACAGTTAAGCCCACCTTTGAAAGTTAACCCAAATTTTAGAATTATTTGAATTAAATTCATCCTTTTTATTGTTATTTGGTTATATAAACCATACGAAAACACTTTCCATTTGGATTATTTGCATAATTTGAATAATAATGTTCGAATGATTTCAGCACATTGTATAATAACGTGTAACGAACGGTTCTATACAATTATTAGTGTTTATTAATTAACATCACTGTTCAGAACAGATATTATTGCTGTTCTCTTTATGCTACTTTGATCTAATCTTAAAATGTAAATTAGATGCAGTTCATTATTTTACAGCATTAAAAACGAACTCACATTCACATTGAAATATTATTCGCTATCAAATTGATCTGCTGTTATTTTACGAAGAAGCAAAAGACCATTTATTTAATACTAATCTCAATTTGTCACTCCGCCTAAAGCAGCGTTGAAAACATAAATGTGACAACGTTTATAGCATTATAAATCAAACATAATTGATTAGTTAATCGAAAGGATAAAAAAGCTCAATCAAAAAACAAAAATAATGGTACAACGTCAACTCTTGTTGATGGTCAATTTAGATTATATGTAAATGGGGATATAAATGTGGTGTTATTGATTCCATGCAATGTTTAATTATTCAAAAAATCATTCAACGCTTCGATGTTACTATTAAAATTTGTATGAGTAGATCAATTCCGCTCGATTAGTTCATTTTCATTTAATCTGCGGTCTTGGGAGATAATTTCAAATCCCACAATGAAACAGGGGTTTCAATGTATTTTCATTTTCAAGCGTAACGAATTGAATGTCATTTCTATGTTAAAGCTAGTACAAAGAAATTCACTATATTAATTTTGTCTTCTGTAGTTTTCTTCCAAGATGAAGCAGTTCGATTTAAAAGCTATAAATAACATATTACTACTGTTTGTGACGTTTTATACGTTTTTTTCTGTTTCTACATTTTTTTTTACTTTTTTATCATCAACTCTTTGAATTTATCAAAGAAAAATAAACGTAAGAGCACTAAACTAAATCAGTTCAGCGGATAATGTAAGGTAACGTAGTTTTCCTGCAAATTTGAATTATAATATGTTCACAATTGCCGTAGAGTAATAAATTAAGGAATGTTTAAATAGTAATGCAATTTAGAAGTAGGAGGGCACAACCAAAAATTACAGCTAACTGAGCCAAAAACTATGTTCCGCTTGAAACTGTAAACTGATAGATTTGCGCCCTTACGGTATCCTAGACAATGCCTGTATGTGCGCGCACCATTTGAAGAAAGATAATTTTCACAGTTATTTATTTTATTTCAATTTTTAATGAATAATTATGTTAAAGGTCCAACTTGGCAAAGAAAATTTGTGAATAATGTACAGGGTGTCCCAACGATAGAGTAAAGTAAGTTTATGCTTAACTAGAATTATTTGTGTAAATATTGTATGGACCATAGGTTAGAGGTAAGAAGTGTGCATTTTTTTAAAATATTGGAAGTTATACAGGGTGTGCCAGAAAAGCAGGACGTGAAAAAGTATGATTTTTTTAAATAGAACACCCCGTATTTGATTTTAGTTTTTAATTCTACGTGTCCATACAAACATATTTTGTCATACAAAAGATTGGCTGAAAGTTTTTAGTTCTTGAGATATTCGCGTTTAAAGATTATTATGGTCATTTTCGTGGGGTTGATGAATGGGCAATTGTTCCGTTATTTCACAATAAAAAATTGATATTTCGTGTGAAAAATGAGTGATATTATACTAACGTTTAGACCGAGTAGTATTTCTAATTTTCTCAACAGGGTGTTTGTTATAACCATTCAAATTTGAAAATTCTCAAATTAAAAAAATCAGTTTTTTAATTGCACACCCTATATATTTTTATTTCATTTTATTCGGGATTAAAAATCTATCATTTTGTCAAATATATCCTATATCTATCTTTGATAGTTTTCGAGAATTTCGATTTTTCACACTAGCTACTTTATTTTCGATAACATTGCATTGCATGGATCTTGGTAGCCATGGAAAATAATAATTGCGTTACTAAGATACAAAGGTTTCCTACTTGTCAAAATAAACACATATTAAATTTGTCGTTTTCGCATTTAACTTGTTATCAATTCTTGTATCAATTATGGATTATTCGACAAATGAATTAATTGATATGATATACGTGTTGGGCGAGGCTGAAAAAACCCTTTATTGGCACAACGAATCTACAAAATGAAATATCCTGAACGTCGAATACCTACTACTGTTGGCTTGGAAAATTTGATGGATAGATTTGATTCTAGCGGTAGTGTTAAATACTTCAAACGTAAAGTTGTTAATAAAAGGGCAGCTAATGAAGAAAAGAACTTGAAATATTATTAAATATTCAAGAAAATCCCCAAGTGAGTTCTAGAACATTAGCGACGATATGTGATACCTCCAAATCAAACGTGAATCGAACAACGCTGAAGTATAAGTACCATCCCTATCACATTGAGCTTCATCAAGAATTGCGAGAAGAGGATTTTGCAAGACAATTGAATTCTGCAATATCATTAATCAACGGCTGCAATTAAATAACAACTTTTGTGCTCCATAATGTTTTCCGATGAGGCGACGTTTAAAAGTAATGGGGCTGTAAATCGGCATAATATGCACTATTACGCCATTGATAATCCATTTTGGCTACGAGAAGTTCAAAACCAAAATCATTGGTCACTAAATGTGTGGTGTGGTATACTTAATGACCAAATTATCGGTCCCTATTTTTTTGATGATCCATTAACGGGCCGCAGCTATTTGCATTTCTTACGTGAAGAATTGCCTGTGTTACTTGAGGATATCAATTTAGAAGGACGACTAAATATGTGGTTGCAACAGGATGGTGCACCTCCACATTTTATCGGGACGTAAGGAATTCTTGAACCAGCAATACCCGGAGAAATGGATAGGACGTAATGGCTTTATATTATGGCCACCCAGGTCATGCGATTTAACTCCACTGGATTTTTCCTATGGGGATACATAAAAGATCGGTGTATATTATTAAACCTACAACAAGGGAGGACATGAAAAATAGAATTCGCGAAGCTTGTCGCACAGTGACCCCTCTTATGTTATCCGAAGTGAGACAAAACATGAGAAAAAGGCTCAATATGTGTATTCAGCAAGAAGGCCGTCTATTTGAGCATTTACTAAGACGCAATGTTGAATAATTATTGAATTACTGTTTCTCATTAATAAAAACTGTTAATATTCTCGCTTAGGCGGTTTGTTTTATTTCGTCGCAATTGTTTTCCATGGCTACCAAGATCCATGCAATACAATGTTATCGAAAATAAAGTAGCTAGTGTGAAAAAATCGAAATTCCTCGAAAACTATCAAAGATAGATATAGGATATATTTGACAAAAATGATAGATTTTTTAATCCCGAATAAAATGAAATAAAAATATATAGGGTGTGTAATTAAAAAAAACTGATTTTTTTTAATTTGAGAATTTTCAAATTTGAATGGTTATAACAAACACCCTGTTGAGAAAATTAGAAATACTACTCGGTCTAAACGTTAGTATAATATCACTCATTTTCACACGAAATATCAATTTTTTATTGTGAAATAACGGAACAATTGCCCATTCATCAACCCCACGAAAATGACCATAATAATCTTTAAACGCGAATATCTCAAGAACTAAAACTTTCAGCCAATATTTTGTATGACAAAATATGTTTGTATGGACACGTAGAATTAAAAACTAAAATCAAATACGGGGTGTTCTATTTAAAAAAACCATACTTTTTCACGTCCTGCTTTTCTGGCACACCCTGTATAACTTCCAATATTTTAAAAAAATGCACACTTCTTACCTCTACCCCATGGTCCATACAATATTTACACAAATAATTCTAGTTAAGCATAAACTTACTTTACTCTATCGTTGGGACACCCTGTACAGCGCACCGAAGCAAACAAATCGGAAAATATGTGAACTAAAAGAATTTTATTTGAAATATTTGAAGCGGCAAGATTTTTAACCAATCGCACAAAAATATTTATTTTAGTACTTTCACAAATTAAAGGAGGGGGCACGTTTTAAATGTAAAATACCTTTCGGTCAGAATTTAACCAAATTTTGATATGTTCTAGAACTTGACCAATTGATCAAATGTCTTCATTGCCCGAAAGCTCAAAGCTCAACAGTTTTTGATATACAGGGTCTTCAATATCACTATTTGATACTTTCAATATATCATAAAATGGACATTTTGGCAATATTAACGCAAAACTTAGTGGAATGTTATTTTTTTGTGCTACTGGTTACAACATTTTCTTTACTTTCATTATTTTTGTACATACACCTGATATACAGGGTGAGACCAAATATATGTATCTGAAAAGAATTATACGGTGGTATTGTTTTGATATTTTGGTGAATGGAAGTTAACACATATATATGTCCATTTAAATTATTATTGCAAGTTAAGTCCCCTAGACGTCCGTTATACAGAGTGTTTCATTTCTTTAATAGATTTAATTGAGTATTATTATACTTCCTAGTTAATTTTCTGATAACTTAATTGAAATGTCTATATTAAAATAAACTATTTGCTAACTGTATATACCTACATAATAGTCACGATGTGTTTATACTGATACTGGGTGTCCAAGTACAAAGGACCAAAGCGATATCTTAAACTTCATATAGGTACGGAAAAAACCGTTAACATAAAAAAATCCCTTGCAATTGGATGTCGTTGCGAAATACAAAGCTTTTGGAGATTGACAGATAGAAAGGTTAGATGTGCTTTATTTATTATTCTCACTATTTTCTAATAAAGTTTTCAGTAGATTCTTTTGATAAAGAAGGCGCTTGTCGAAGTTCATCTTTATTTTGAAAAACTAAGAAAAGAAAATTCTTTAAGATACTAGTGTCTTCACTGTTCACACCATCGACAGACCGGTTTCGCAGGTCTACCTCCATCATCCCGCTTTGTACAGCCATTGGAAATAAGAAATGTTTATGTAGAAACGTTAATGAACGTATTTTAATATATTAAAAATATCTAAGCTTAATAAGATACCAGTTAACTGAACTGATGAGGCAGAAAACAGTAAATAATTTTTGGTCTTGATATAACCATTGTCATAGAAATCAAAAAGTTGCATAATCAAATGTTAAATGTCTATCACCTTCACATTATTTGCATTTAGTATATGATTTAAAACATTTGTAGAAGGATATTTGATTAGCTCTTGATACCTAGCGTATCTTAAAAAGCATAGTACAACTGCCACATGAGAACAAGTACCTAAAGTTCTGGCACCAGTCTTGCAGGTGCAGTAAGTACCTAATATTGGGTTAGGTTCATCTTCCTCATTATTCGGCACAAATGCAATCCACAACTGGTAACGAGTAGCATTTCTGAGGCGAGAATATATCCTTACACGTAAAAACCGGGTTCGTAGTTTTCATCAAATTGATGTTGAACCTGGCGGTCCTCTATTTCATTGTCCTGTATATAAGAAGGAGCAAGCTTTAATTGAAAAATACCTACAGTTAACTCTTTAAGATAGTAATGTGACAAACGTGGGAATGAGTGAACGATAATTTCATTTAAATCAACCCATCTGCCCCTTCTAGCGCGTAAGTTTTCCTCCTCAACCCTGGCTTGAACAACATTTGGCTCTTGAACTTTTTGAAGAATATTTTCAGCTATCTCAATGGTAGCATCTTGCATTAAAATGGGTGGAAAATATTTATTTATAATTGTTCCAGCAATTTTAAGAAAATCAGCATTATTACAAATGTGGGGTGTTTTTATCTTACAGCTAAAAAATTTAAAAATTGATTTTAAGTGCCCATTGCGTGCTTCTACGATCCACCTGGTTTTCGTAACGAGACGACTATCATTAGCCTCTTCTGTGGATAACTGTAGCTGACCTCTGGGTAAAAAGGCTGGCATTTTAAAATTAATACCTAATCTATTTAAAGCTGGAATAGCATCCAAGTACCCGCGGTCGAGAATGAAAATATCTCCTTCATTAAACCATTCACGCATTCCATTCACATCTCTATTAAATTCACTTATAAGTATGTTAGCATCGTTGTTTTCAGAATTTGAGAAATATGGCCCTTGAATGTCTAGAATAAATCCACTCGGGGCAACAAGCAGAGATGGCTTGATAAGATGTTTACCCTTATAGGTACAGTAGGACTGTCGCAACACTTTAAAACAAGAACTTTTCTCTATTTCTAGATAAGTACAGTCATTATACACTATAACTTGAGGCCGATCCAGGTTTTGATTATATAGACGATTTGCAAAAAGAGTTACATGATTTTCGATGTAGCTGTCTTTTGTTGTAGCAGTAAATCCAATATTTTGTGGTACAAATCTTGCAGAAAGAGATTGTCTAACTAGAGATATAGCTAAACTGGCTTGTTGTCTTGTGGAATAATTAAAAATAACCGCTAAAAAACTATCACTAAGACCTTGTCGTAACTTGCACAGGAATGCTAAGAGACCTTTTTTACTTACATATCTCAAAGAATTTCCTATTCTAACGGGGTCACAAACGTTGAAAAGATTATTAAATTGATCTTTGGTTATAGGAGAAACTGCTTTAAATTGAGAATCTGTGAAGTTATTTTCGTCTTCGTAAGCCGTGTCGTAGCTTTTTTTCTTAATTTCCTTACGTAATGCTTGTAAAAAAATATAAATCTCATTACCTGCTAATAATGGCCGATTTACATATCGTAACCCAGGGAGCAGAAACTCAAACAGATTACCATTCTCATCCAAATGAATATTACAGCAGTACGTATTTTCTGGCACGTATATATCTCTCAACAAAAATATTAATTCTACCTTTCATGGATATTTTATGTATATCATTCCCATCGTTACAAATGCAGCATAAGTGAGTTGACCTTTGTATCACGTTTAATCGCAAACAATTTGGGTTATTGTCTATTGCTAGAATTTCCCTCACAATAGAAATATTGCAGACATTGCAGATTCGAGTTTCTTCTATTATGACCCGCTCTGGTGCTTTCTTGCATTTACCTCACCACTTATTTTCACCATAACCCTAGGAACTAAAGCATTTCCACAAGCAAAACATGGAATTCGATTCATTTTTCACATAAACTCTTCAACGATTTTAATTCAAAAAGTAGATTTGCAACTAAGCATCAACAATATTACTTAATTAGTGGATTAATTTTTGACGTTTCATAGCCACCTACTATATTGTTGTTATTTTATAAGTTTGGGAATAGAAAAAAATAATAATTGTAGTATGAAAAACGGAAAGAAAAGTGCAAAATCAGAAAAAAAATAAAAGCAGAAGAAAAAGCGCAATACCACATTACGGTTTTGGTTTAAACGAATAAGTAAATACTAAATATAATTTTATTAGAAAATAGTGAGCATAATAAATGAAGCACATCTAACCTTTCTATCTGTCAATCTCCAAAAGCTTTGTATTTCGCAACGACATCCAATTGCAAGGGATTTTTTATGTTAACGGTTTTTCCGTACCTATATGAAGTTTAAGATATCGCTTTGGTCCTTTGTACTTGGACACCCAGTATCAGTATAAACACATCGTGACTATTATGTAGGTATATACAGTTAGAAAATAGTTTATTTTAATATAGACATTTCAATTAAGTTATCAGAAAATTAACTAGGAAGTATAATAATACTCAATTAAATCTATTAAAGAAATGAAACACTCTGTATAACGGACGTCTAGGGGTCTTAACTTGCAATAATAATTTAAATGGACATATATATGTGTTAACTTCCATTCACCAAAATATCAAAACAATACCACCGTATAATTCTTTTCAGATACATATATTTGGTCTCATCCTGTATATCAGGTGTATGTACAAAAATAATGAAAGTAAAGAAAAGGTTGTAACGAGTAGCACAAAAAAATAACATTTCACTAAGTTTTGCGTTAATATTGGCAAAAATGTCCATTTTATGATATATTGAAAGTATCAAATAGTGATATTGCAGACCCTGTATATCAAAAACTGTTGAGCTTTGAGCTTTCGGGCAATGAAGACATTTGATCAATTGGTCAAGTTCTAGAACATACCAAAATTTGGTTAAATTCTGGCCGAAAGGTATTTTACATTTAAACCGTGCCCCCTCCTTTATACTTGACAGTATCGTTTGTGGTTGTGTGTTAATTTCTTTCTTATTCTGCGTTACTCGTTGGTAAGATCTGCTTTTTTCAAAGTTGTATTTGTAAAATAGTCTTTGGAGAAGGCCAGCGAACTAGCTGCTATTGCTGTCGGTAAATCGTTACCAACTATAACGAGAACTAGACAGGAAAAGCAGTTATCTGAAAATCAGTTAATAAAATCACCTTCTAAACAGAAACGAAGCGGGGGATCAAACAAATTAGTTTTTGATGACTGTGACTGTTCAGGAAGTTTATACCGTCGACCAGAAAGTTCCAACAATAAAAATATTGGTTGATAAAATGAAGGACAAAGTAAATTATGCTGGTGGGTAAGATACGTTTCGAAAGTAATTACTAAATGTAGGATTAAAATTTAAAAAATGCCACAATAAAAGAAAATTATTGATGGAACGCTACGATATCGTTGCTTGGCGTTCTCGCTTTGGATGAGACCTATATCCATTCTTCATATGGTGTCAGCAAGTGTTGGCAATCTGAAGAGCAGCCTGGAGTATACCGAACTGATAGATCAGGTCAACGATACATTATTATACACGCAGGGGTTGTTAAGGGTGTAGGACGTTTCCCGCATGGTCAATTCGCCGCTGGCCGTTTCGGCGCGGCCGTTCCGCCGCCAAAAGTACACGATAGCTCGTATGAAAAAATGGACCTCGCATCTTCGATCTCTTTTTTTGAGAAAATACTACGAATTGCGTTGTAAATATGAATTCATTAGAGACGGAATTAACACACTGTATAAAATGTTGTTTTAGTTCGTTTATATTATTATTTTTTTTAATATCTATAAATTGCAATATATAAATTACGCCCTAAAAAACTATTTTTTTTTCTAAAAAGCAGTAAAAATGAGTTCATAAAATGCCCGTTCCTAATAAAGATGCATATTTTCGAAAAAGAAATGTTTATTATTTTCTATGTAAATACTACAATACATCAAATAATTACATTAAATACATATAATACCTACATTATATTAATGAAATTGGTAAGTATGGGCGATTGAACGCAAATATTCTAAAATTGTTCTATCATTAAATTCTCTCACAATTATTAAAATTCTGTCGTCACCTAATGAGTGTCCTAATGATAATTATCTCATTAGAAATAATCGTTAATAAGGTTTAAAATTTGGTAGATACGTGAGTTTTTATACGATATATTTAAAAAAATGTAAGGTGGTATGTGCTAGTGTTGGCGGCGAAACGGCTCGCGCCGAAACGCCCAGCGGCGAACTGGCCCTGCGGCGAAACGGCCGCGGCGAATCGGCCGCGGCGAAACGTCCCACACCAACGCAGGTGGTGCCTACAGATTTGTGAATAATGGGTTGTTAATATTTAAATCCAAAAGCAAATCAGGAGATGACCATGATGATATGAATCATTATAATTTTATGCAGTGGGTGGAAAAATAATTAATTCCAAATTTACCACCTATTGGTATTGTTGTAAGGGATAATGCGCCATACTATAGTATGCAAATCAATAAACCCCCAACCCAAACTGCACGAAAGCAATATATTCGTGATTAGATTTAAAGCAATGGGGTTTCTACTACCAGTGAAATGTGTAAGGCTGAATTAATAACATTTGTTAAGGCACAGAATCAAGCTAAACGATATTATGTTGAACAATTGTTGATAAACCATCGCCACGCTGTAGTACGCTATTGCGACTATAAGTATGACAAAACACAAGGTGGCAATGCATAATGTCAATCAAAGTGTCCTTCAAATAGAGAATTTAGTGCGAACAGCCTTTGCCGAAATAAGCCAATCAGATTGGGAAAAACATTGCACACACGTCGATCATATAGCCGAAGAAATGTGGCAGCGGGACAGATTGATGGATTAAGAAGTTGAAAAATTGATTATCACAATTAATACTGGGCTATCTGACAATGATACAAACTCTGACGAAGAAGTTTGGGACAGTGAACAAAATACTTTCCACTGCCTATGAAATCAAACTACTTCCATAAATTTAAAATTTTATTATAATAAAAGTTACATTTATTTAACAGTTACAGTATAATGGATTCAACAATTTTTAGTTAGGAATTTTTAATTCTAAATTATGACCTCCATTGTTATTTAAACCAACATCTATTCGTTTTTTCATATTGCTACACATTTTTTAACTGGTCTTGGTTAATGTTTTCAATCACAGCTCTAATTGCATTTTTTTAAAATATTGAAGCTAGTATACATCTTCTTGATATGGCTACATATACACCAATTTCTGTAGCATGAAATGGAACTTGTACAAATTCACCAGGAGCCTCATCAGACCACATCGTATATTGTATTTTATGACATTATGTAACCCGTTAGATAAAACCACGCTTCATCAATAAAAAATTACATATCTAGCATTTCGTCATTCCTCAAATTGTTATTAAACCACTGGTGTAGTTCATGTGTGTCTCATAATCAGGCATTATAGTTATTTTGTATGAACGTTAATGTAACTTTTGTTCAAGTGCTTTTCGACACATTCCATAACAAGCCTAAAATGCATAAAATAATTAATTATTGTCATACTAAAAATAATGATTAAAAGTTTGTGCCTGTTTGTTATAATTGCCGTAAATTTTTTAGGAATGCATTCTATGCACACTCGTATATCAACCACATTTTCAGTTAAAACAGACTACGTACAGCTGATTTACCCTTGTCAACACTGCCTGTACTTCGAAACTGAATAAATCCCTTCACCATTTCCATTCTGCTGCCTATTGGTTTTCTTACAGAGAGTAGGACATTTCTTAATATAAATCGTTTACATTTAGGTTAAAGGGTTACTTTTTGTTTATGCTGTACTTACTTATGTTAAACGTTTTTGTTAACAATCAATCTTAAGAAAGACTAATTAAACAATAATATTAAAGAAAATAAACGAATAATAATAGAAAACACTGAAAATGGCTCTCAATTCCCTAATGCATTACGCTAAAAATGTCAAATACAAGCTGCTAATTTCATGGTATGGACTAAAGTTTTGATATTTCTAGTAGAAAATAATATCATCTGGACATCTATTTATGATCTCTACGTAGTTACGTGTGTTCAAATATTTAAATTTACCGCCAAAATACCTCTTAACCTGAATGTACTCTGAAAAAGACGACTGCGCTAGTTCCGCCCTCTCAGTTATCATTTTTCCTTCGGTCAACTATAAATAATATAAGGCTTCACTCATATTCACTTGAAAACGTGCAGCGCTTCCATACAGACCGAAAACAAAGCACGATTTTCAGTATATAACCATCACGTTTTAAATAAAATAATTAGCACTCAATTAATCTAAAAATCCAGCCACCTGGTCTACATCGAACACTGCGGCCGCTTGCAGAAAAAAGCAGTTGTCACTCCACAGGGCAAACAACAGCAACAAGGAAGAGGTTAACAACCCACTAGGACAAGAAGATTGTTAAGTCGAACCGCAGGAGGAAGAAACAGTATACCGGAGAAGCCAAAAAGAACTAGGACACTGCAGAAGCAAGAAGGGTCGTATGTAAATATCTATAAGACCGCATCTAACACAGCACCAACACAGAAGTAAGGTCGACGCCGACTACCTTTCTGATTTAGTCTGAGATTCCAAAACTTTTTTTCCTCGGGATGTCAGGCTGCACCTCGGCGGAAACCCGCCCTTCCAGTAACATTATTTCCATTATTTCACAAACTCCCGCAAACAACACTAACACCAACGATGGTCAAGTACGACCATCGGCACCTCCGCGGTTATCGCAGTACCCCTACCACCTTGCACACCTAATTCCAGAACCACATACAAAGTTTCCACCACATCACCACCTCCCCGATATATTGCGTTTGCAATATCCCTGGTGGAGCATCATGTTCAACCACAAACACACATGCCTTCTCGTTAAATCACTACACTTCTCGAGAAAACCCAGGTGACGCTATGACAGCACTTTGGGATCACACAGATTCTCTTACATAACTATTTGGCACTCGCTCCAACACCACTACTAGACCTCTATCCTTTTCCTGTGTGATTCGTCACATACGTAAGGGCATTCAAGCCGAGAACTCTTCCTAAGCCACCCGCGACAACTTTCTTTCAAAGAGGATCTTCATGCTTGGAAGATATTATCCCTGCGAACATTCACTCCTACCCCCACCGCTTCCAAAGTATTGCTCTACGTGCACGCATGTGAATCATATTGCTTAGGAGTTTCCTGATGGCTGAATCCGCTGTCCAAACTGTGGCGCAAGTTAGTTCCTCCGGCGCTTGATCACACCGTTACAACTGCGAAGGGAGCACACCCATCTGATTCGTTCTAATGCCGTAAACGTCGGGAATCCAACACGCTCAAACGTCAACCCGGCACCTAAACCCTCAGTAACAAGGACTTTCTTCGAAGCTTTACCTATGCTAATTTCCAGCTCTTTCCTGGAAAGAAAGAGCACGTTTACTGTATACTAGAATTCGCCTTACAGATACACTTCCAACGAAAAACGTACGCTTGCATAGTAGGCAACCGTTCTACCGTTTCCGTTACTAGCATGTCCAATCCTTACATACCTCATTGTGGATATAAAAACCCAGAGGTGTCTGTCGGAAACATCGCTCCCTCAAAAGCATTTTATACATATACAACATACATATTCAGAGAAATAAAACTCATAGACAAAGGCACCCTAAACTCTGCCAATTACCATTCCTACATACAGACCACTGAACGGACCCCGAGGTACCATTTTACTAGTAAAAAATTCTTTTCTGTCCGCCCAGTTTCAGTTACCTCCGCACCTATAGCATCTCCATTGCCTTGCTATGAAGATGCACTTCTGTAATCCAATATTTTTCCTATTATAATCTACCCGGCCCGAATACTCTTTCTGATGACATTTTGGAGTACGCATCCAGCCTTCCTAATTTCTTTATCCTAGACACCTAGGCAATTCTAATTCCCGCGACAATTGATTGAAACGGCAATCAGTAAAGACAGGATTAATTTGTCTTCACTCTTACGGCGCGTACACCTTACACGTACCAAGAACTCAGAACTTAACATATTTCGAGCACTTCGGCACTTCGATGTCTGATCACAACATTTTCGCAGAACACAGCTCACTTTTTCGATCATACCTCTTCTGCATTCGAAATCCCCACCTCAATCTGATGAAAACCAACCGTAACACCCAGGTAACGAATAAGAAATAACCGCACACATTCACACGCAAATTACACCTGCAGATTTTCGTTATCCATCACATACAAATTAACGTAAGAGGGAACAAAATTGGTAAGTAACGGATACATTCACTTGCTGGTGAGTTTGAACTCTTTGGCGAGCTTGAAAACGCTTCGCACTAGTTTATTTCTAGTTGACGAAATAAAGATCATGGCTGGGAAAACGTTAACCAAAAATGTACCGTAACATCCTATTATACACTCCACGTTTTTAAAGTGAACGTTATGCTTTAGACATATGTACAGAAAGTCATAGATTGTAAGAATATAGGTAATACTTTGGTTAAGAATTAACATGTAGGACAAAGGAATGAGTCAGCCGCCATTAAAGTTCATCCTATAAGTTTACGTGAAGTTTGAACTTGAGATATATTTTATTAATTACACCAATTTATAGATTTTTGAAATTTTTCTCCTATATTAAACGTATATAAGAATCCATTTAATTAAGTAAGTTAGAATAGTGTAACTTTTTTCTTCTCTTTTTTTACCTTAGTTGTCAAATGAAAATTTAGAGGGAATTTTATAATGTAGAGGGCTGGATTTCCACTCCAATAGGATTTGACAGTTTAGCTAAAAGAAAGTGTCTAACTTCGTCACTTTCTGAGTAGTAGCATAATTTAACTATCGCTTTGGTTTATAAATAAACGCCAGTTTAAAACTATTGTCGTTTTCTTATTCGTCATAGACTTTCCAAGTAAAGCACAGGTGAACATTACGCAAGCTCGGACGTTTCATAAAAATTAATATTCACTTTCAAATAAGGCGGACGCTGTTGTCCATAATCGAATATTCAGTTCTCTAACACTAATACAAGAAGTGTTCTTACCACATGCTATAGTAAGTATATACTTTAGCGGATTAGCACATGAACTTGTACACTACATAGTTCATGGAAGCAAACGTTCTTAGATTAAGTCTAATTACGACAACAGCTTTCTTCAGTATTTAAGCAAAAAAGAAAGAAATTTTATTATTCTAATAATTTGAGAAGCATTGTTAATACTCACTAGAAAATCTGGAGTAGTCAATAACTATTCGGATTCAATAATAGAAAATTTTGAGAAAATTGCAATAGAAATTATACCTTTCGATACGGTATTATGTGATAATAACCACGACTTATTGTTAACCAAATTAATATTATTGCAGGAACATGTACACTAGATAGTTCATGGAAGCAAACGTTGTTAGTTAAAGTTTAATGAGACAACAGCTTCTAGTTGTACAGCCCTAATCGCCCTAGTAATCGGATGAGCAATTGTAAAACTACAACCCAGTTACCATTAGTATTTTCTTTGTGCAAATCACAGAGTAGTAAAAGCGCAAATGTTCTCACCAAAAGTTCCTTCTATTTCAACAAGCAGACCTTCCATTTCTTTATCGTAGTCAAAGATAAGGCAGCGATTGTTGACGTGGTGTTGAGACCAAAATCGTGTTCAAACAGATGCTTACTAAATGTAGAGTCGTCTCGAATGCAATCCAAACTGGAAAATTTATCCCTTTTCTAAATCAGCGGCGCGGAGAAAATTTTTTATATCCCATTTACCATCGGTAGGGAGACATCTCTAATTACGTATAGTAAGATCCGTATTGATTAATGACAAAGCCGGCTGTACTCAAGAAAATGTACTATCTAAAACAAAACCCTTGTTGTCAAACCATTTAACAGCTCTTACATAAATTCCATCAACAATAGCTTCTTTTGCTTTATAGCTATTTCTACCCCTTTTTCAAGACAATATCAACTGAAAATGCAAGTCTGTTTACGCGGATTGTTCCCATTTTACAAAGTTCGGCTAACAGATTCTGCGAAGAAAACCAGTTATCAAAATAAAGTAGGTGATTTACATTTTTATTCAGGTGCTACACTAATTTCAAGACAATATTTGACTGGCACCCAAATCAGAACTTTTTCAATTCTGCCAGTAAATATATCAAAAGAATGCACACGTGCTTTAGTGTCACATGCAACGAATATTTTATATCCTCACTTATACAGCTTGTTTAGTAGATATTGTTTTATTCCTCAGTAGGCTTTGAATTGTACCATTTGTTTATCAATAATTATCGTCTGTTGTTGGGGGATCTCTAAAAACTTCCATAGCCAGTGATATACTAAAGGTCTAATTTTATCTAATTTATCACGGTCTGGAGTACCTGGTTCTTGTGTATTTCAATTGTCATTTAGGTGTAAGTTTCTCTTTATTAAACTTTATTTATACTTAGTATATCAGCAACTTGAGCAATCCTACTTTCTGTTGCTCAAAACATACGAGACCTTGGCAGTTCAAAAATCGGCTTATAAATGACCGTCCCGAAGAATTGCCCCAGTTCAGACATTTTCAAATGAAGTGGTTTATTTGGATTTTGCTGAATTGAAAACAAATTGCTCTGTTCCACTATATTACTTAGAAAGTCGTTATCAAAGAAGTATCGAAAATAATCGCCAGGTAATTTTACTTATTCCAATCGTGAAACAGTACCTTGCCATATAGGTACATCTTTCACATCGTTCAATCCCAGTGTTTCGTCACTATCGGAAGATACCTCCAGATTATGATCGACAATTTCTGGCGCACGTGACAGTTCATAATTTTTATGGTTGCTATCGGTGAGCCAGCTACCTTCACTATCATTCGGTATAGCTCTGGGAATTGACTTTGTTGTTCCGTTTCCGTAAATGCACCTGTGCTTATTATCTGCAAGAGTAAAATATTTTTTGTTTATAACTTCAATTAGGTATATATTGTAATAGTCTTTTTGTGCCCCCTACTGTTGGAGACCATTTTGTAACAGTTCTCACGTTGGTGATCGTTTTGTAACGGGTGTGTTACCTTCGATTATTACATTGCTTGTATACACCTAGCTATAAAGAATAGTATTTGGGTTCTTTTTTAATCTTTCATAATTTCAAAATCCTGAGTAAAAATTTTGTATTGTTTCTTGAAAATGTGAAACGGTTCAACGTCAACTAAGTGATTTTAATTTATAAAGATAACGTTCATTTACTAAACTTTACTTTTGTTATCACATTTCTGTTCGTGTAAATGCAGTTTAATAATAATCAACAAATTCCCTTTTCCTTTTATCGGGACGCTCCAGCTGCTCAATAAAGTGATAAATGGTTATTGTTATCATTCATTAAAATTGTTCTCAATCTGAGGTTATTAATTACCTGTACTTTGCAATTAATTGAACGTTCTTTCTTCAGTATTTATACATGCAGTGTTTGTATAAGCTTTTAAGATTTGCAACAGTCAATAATAAAATGAATCAAAAGTGATAATATATAGTCAAATTCTATATGCAGACTGTTTTGTTTACAGCATTATATAAAAATGATTCTAATTCTGTTAGTATTTTTCTTAATATTAGCATGCAAAAACAATCGTTTACAAACGATCAACGCAATATATTTTCTTTCAGCCTTTGTACCTAAAGATAAATTTAAAAATAAATAAAACACACCAATTTTCGTTTATTTATACTATCAAAAGGATCTTACTTGTTATCACTTCGTTTGAACTGGTGACGTAATGCTTGCGTTCCTTGAACCGGCGAAGAGGCCTCAAATAGGTTATAGACTGCTAGCGCCTTGCTCTCTTTGTTCTTTTCAATATCTTCTTTGGATCTTTGTGGGGGATGAATACGATTCTAATTTTCTTTCATCACTTAATGATTTTAGTAAATAATTAAATAAAAACATATTATGTTTTAATTTTTCAACTTTGACAAAATTGTTTTCAACATCTTTAACAATTTTAATAGATATTACCATTATATATATATATATATATATATTATAATTTAAAATACACCATTAAAAAACCTAAAGAAGATAAGTAGTTTATTACATAGAAATAATTAATACAAGTGAATATCTGCTATGGTTAACTCTTATAATTGTTTTTTTATGGGATTCCAAGGTAAACGGTTTTATACTTTTTATTACAATAAGAGTAGTTTATTGACCTGCATCACATTTCTTTAATTGATATTGTTTAATTTTTATTTATCTTAAGTTTGGCGCACTATGTACGGAATCAGCTGTAGTTTCTGTTTATAATTGAAAAAGAGTTTTCCGTAAATAAAGATTATTATTATTATTAAAAAAAGTTCTTACAGTAAGGCTAGTTTTTTCGCTGGTCCAAATTTTATTCACATCGGAAAAATCATAGCTTTAAAATAGGTATTTCCCGGTTACTCCCGATGCATCGAAAACTTGTTTTCCCGCACTGCGGTGTTTTTTACTTTCCAACAGAAACTAGGGTAATTACGTTGTATGGTTGGTAGCAGAATTGAAATGCTGCTGATATAACGGACGCGACAAGGCAATATTTTGATATAATTTCTTCGGGATCACCCCTTTTTCACAAATTTAACAAAAATAATTTTAAAGAAAATGGCGACTTAACGTTTGAATTTTTGTTGACATGTAACCATAACAGCAATGTAACATTACAATGCCGGCAATGCTACCGATCCATTTAGCATAAAAAAAAACAAACGATGTTAAATTATTTGTTTTTAATTTTATTAATTTATTCGTTACAAAATAGTTATTTGTATTATAAGTAACGAAAAGTATGGTTTTTCTTTACGAATCGCGATCTTTCTAATCGAGGCGCAGCCGAGACTAGAAACGCGATGAGTAAAGAAGATTTTACTTTTTCCTATATTTTCGGATACTAAATGGAAATGGATTACATTTTATAAGAAATTATTTTAAAAAAAACATTACAAGCGCGAGAATCAAATTGCCTTTTCCACCACTGCAGCAATTTTGTCAAGTGTTATCTCGTGAAAATGGAAATAAATAATGAAAATCATCCTGAAATACCGGCATTAGCGCTTGAAGCTGTTGCTAGTTTATTACCCTTGAAATCACGAGATAAATATGAGAAGACCTACAATATTTTCAATTCTTGGAGGACGAAGAAGTTAACACTCGCTTCTTTTCATGAAAAGGTTAGTTTTCCTGAATACATTTATTTATTTATTTTAAGTTTTATCGTGGTTGACATACTGCATGTAAATAACTATTCCGCGGCGGCGTTGGATTCCGGTAAACACATGCACATTTCAACAATTTTTAATATGTTGTTGTGTGGTATATCTTCACTCTTGCAATGGTTAAAAAAGCTCAACACATTGTTTGTCAATAGAAACATGAACTTCTTTCCACTCTTTTATTCCTTTAGTGGTTGTATATCTTTTAATGCATACAATTTTATCAAAAAGTTCATCTATATGAATGTCAGGGTGTTGTTTTTGAAAAACCGTTTATGAGTCAAATTGAGTTACGGTTAGGTCTTCTCCTTCATTTACCAAAGCTACTAGCATAGTGTTAATTTGCTTTGGCAAAAAGACTTCATTTTTTCGGTTCTATTAATTGTTGCTTTAAATTTGATAGAACCATGTATACTTCTATCATTGAAGATTTTTCAGATTCCACTTGCAGCTCACATTTGTGAAATGTAGAAGCTTGTGAGCGAATAAACCTTAGCCAAACTTCAAAAACATTGTTTTTAAAACTATTAACATTCAACGTGGGGCATTTTTCTTTAGAGAGAAAGTAACTTTGTAACGGTTGGAATATGTTTAATATTCTTTCTCTCGAAAGTACCAACGCCATACATCTGGTTTGACTGTATCCTAACAGTTTTTGGTATTCAACATTAACATATTCACAAAATTCTTTTAATTGTTCAACTCGAACAGTATAAATGTAGAAATAGCCCTAGATTTTTACAATAATGGCTTCGATGTCAATAAGCAAGCTAATGTCTGAATACAGTTATGAAGGATATGAGCAGCACGGTTCACTACTAAAGGTCTTTTAAGTACCGCTGACCTTTATGAAAGACGTTATTTTGGCTGTCTTGCTGCTCTTCCAAAATTATAATTTATGTAATCAGCGAACATTACCATTATTTTTGTTGCGAATTCGTATTAAATACGATTGACAAATTTTGTCAATCGTTTTAATAATATATTCGGATATAATGTCTGAAGTTTCACCTGGAAGATCTTGTTTTTCATAAAATATCTTAAGAGTATAGGACAAGTTTAGTATAGATTGTTACAAAATTGACCGTTCCAAGATCATTTTTAATGGAGCTTAATGATTCTGTTTTTGTTAAATGTTACACACAGTACTTTCAGATTTGGTTCTAGCATATGAAAATTTTTGTTGGAAGCAACTTTTTATTATCTTACTAGTGCAATCCAGAAAAAGGGCTGATTGTAGATCGCGTTGTGGTATGACCGAGTAAATTGAATTGCAACTATCTTTTGTTTTTCAGTTCCAAATGTATCCTTACGAAAAAAAGACACCTTGCTACTACTAGAAGCAGCAATATCTTTCTTTTTATGCTTTAGTGTCGATATGTGCAAGTGAAAACTGTGCACAACATTCTAAGTACTTTACAGTACTATCTGAGGTTGTCTTTTTAATAAATGGATATTTACTTTCCATATCTCTATTAAATGTGTACTTTCTTTTTGGCATTTTCTGATTTTCTACCGTCCTAGATACATACACTATAACGATTATTTATTTAAAAACAGTTATTTATTAACACTTGACATCAACTAACGAACTGTTCACACTTTATTTACACACACCGGTAAATTTATTTTCCTCACGTACAATACACCATCGTAAGCAAATTCTTTTCGCGCTAGACTTGATACTTAATACTGCCTCACAAATGGGATCGTACGCTATTTATTTAAGTCAGCAAAAGTGCTAGAATAATCTCGTAAGTTGTAGAACTTGTGACGTCATCCTATTGTGTCTTATGTGGAGGTGGCGCTATCTTTTTCGTACTTTCTAGCATTTGATTAATTCCTTCTCAACAATGAAAGTCAGAAAAAGGACTTCTTTATAAATACGTAATTTATTAAAATAATTCCATATATCAAATGATGTGTTTAAAACAGGGATAGTCCATTATAATACGGGGCGAATGGTCACCTTGGCCTGATGTCGCGAATTAGTAACATTCGGCTAATAAGGGTTAAATGAAATGAAATTTTTACATGTGTGTGTAAAATGTGTTGCTAACCTCCAGTGAGGGAAACTTCTAAAATGAAATTGTATTAACCGCAACCAAGAGCAGAAATGTAAAGTTATTTCCATCACTTAGAACTATAATGAATCCTGAATAGAACATAAGAAAGAAGGCTATGTTCAGAGTTTAAAAAATAGTTGAAATTATGACAGAATTCCGATATCGGATTAGCGCTTCTTTTCAAACGCTACGGTTGAACATGCAACTTTTAACGTTTTAACACATATTATATGACGAAGATGGAAATAAAGTCGTTGTATATAACCCCGCGAATGCTGAACTAAAACCTACACTGTACGTTAAAACGTAGGTTCAATTTAAGTGCATGCGTTAGAAGAAGATGCAAATGTGCATCGACTTAAAATCACTACACAGCGGTACTTCAAATTTTTTTACTTATATCGGTTTTAAAACGTTAAAACTTAACTAAACCAAATTGAATAATTCTAATTTATTTAAAATATGCATAAATAAATTCATTATGACGATATAAATAATTAAGTTCCTAAAAGTACCTAAACAATATCTGATGAGCCCGAATAGCTACATAAAATATTAACATACAATTTATATAAAATCGTTTTACGATCTAATTGCGTAGGGTTTATTCCATAATTCGGAACCTTCAACAAGCCGCTTAAATTTTAAATTATGATAGTTTTACAAATTAATAACTATTATTTTCAGTTATTTTTACAACTTGTAACTATTTCACACAAAAAAAAAAGAATTCCAATTAAGAAAATTTGAAATTTGAAGGTTTTTTGGTTTCGAAAAGCGTTCTATATTTCAATTTTACACAAAAAAGACGAACTTCACTTCACAAAATTGAAAAACTGAAATTTAATTTTAAAATGTGCACAAATACTTTCATTATGACGTTATAAACTTTCAAGTTTCTAAAAGTACCTAAACAATTAAATTTCTAGGGCAATTAAATTTTTTTGAATATATAGGTATACGATACAGAAGCCAGCGATTGGAAGTATGATGACAGTAATTAGGGAATCTGCTAATTGTATTGTGTACAATTATAGTTGAAAAGTTTTTTTGAAAGACAAAAATCTGTAAAATTTCAGTTTTTGAATTTTGTGAAATAAAGTTGGTCTATAAAATTAAAATTTAAAACGCTTTTTGAAACCAAAAAAACCATCAAATTTCAATTTTCTTAACTGGAATTCTTTTTTTTTGTGTACAATGATATATTAAGTGATATGAAAATTGCCAAGAAGGGGTAGGAAACAATTTTGTCGGGTGTATATTGTGCGAGATTGTGTTCAGTTCTTTATTGTTTTCGCTTGTGATTGTTTGATTTGAAGGTGTGATCATGCCTAGAGTGTGCCAACGTGGAAATTACCGCCAGTTAAGCGAATTCGACAGAGGTGGTATAGTTGGTTTGCGCGAAGGTGGGTTTTCGTTTAGAGAAATCGCAAATCGCCTTAACCGGAACCAATCCACCATCATGCGCTGCTATCAGGCATGGACTAGGGAGAGTCAGAAACGCCGCAGAAGAGGAACCGGGGGGCGAAGAACAAATGAAGTGCAGGACCGCCATCTGCAACTTATGGCAACAAGGTTAGCTAACGAAGGTTGTCCTGATACCCTTCGAACGGTTTACCGCAGAATCAGAGCTTTCGGCTTACAATCCTATCGGTCATATCTTTGTGTTACCACTAACGGCTCTACATAGACGGCAACGTTTGGAGTGGTATAGGTTGCGACTGCACTGGAACCAAGAGTGGCATAGAGTGGTGTTCACTGTTGAATCCCGATTCTGTTTGGGGGTGCATAATGGCCGTATGAGGGTTAGACGAAATGATGAATTTTCTGTTGCGAGGCATGTGCAGCAAACTGTAGGGATTATGGTATGGGGTGCTACAACTTATAGGAGTAGGTTTGGTATTCATCCGAGGCAATATGAACGCCCAATAATGATATGTGAATGAGTTGGTAGAACCCCATATTCTTCCATTTGTTCACCAGTTGGAAGACCCACTTTTGCAGCAGGATAACGCCCGTCTCCATATTGCAAAACGTTCTTTGGGCCGATTTGCAGAGGATAATGTTAATCTCTTGCCATTTCCACCCAGATCTCCCGACCTTTCGCCCATCGAGCATGTTTGGGACATTATGGGGAGAAGACTGAGAATCTTCCAGCATCCTCCGCAGACGCTACAGGCTCTACAGCACGAATTACAGGTTACTTTGGACACAGTACGTCTAGAGGACATCGACCATCTGCTAGAATCTATGCCACGAGTGGAGGGGTGTAACCAACAGGGGGGACCAACCCATTATTAATAAAAACTACGTTTATGTTTTGTTCTATTTCTTTGACATTTTAATCAATTGCTACCTTTTAGTAGTTAAACGTTTCTGTCAAGTTTAGTCAAAAAATTCCTACCCCTTCTTGGTGTTGCAATTTCCACGTCACTGAGTATAGTTTAAATTACAAAAATAATTGAAAATAAGAATTGTCAATATGAGAAAAATATAATTTAAAATTAGGTTAGGAATTAAGGAATAAACCGTAAGCGATTAGATAGTAAAACGATTTTATATAAATTGTATGTTTGTAACAACCCATTTTGAGTTGTATTAAAATATACCGTAATTTATGCTCTTCGTTCATTTACTTGTAAATATAAGAAAAAAAATTTAATTATTAAGGAATTATAGGTATGTGGTAGGCAACTTAATTTGCATTTTGGTGTAACTTAAGTGCATATCTTCTTAAGGGTTTATACTCCCACTTCTTTAAATTATTTTTTTCTGCTCATATTTTCGCGCAAGGCGTCATCATCTGACTTGCTAAGCGTCCATTTTTTCATTTCATGCAGGAAGCCATTTTTGGGTTTTCACCTAAATTTTGTGAAAAGTGCCATTGATTTAATGGTAAGAAATATTTAACTCGTAATACTAAAATCTAAAACATTTGCTTTTTGCAGGCACTTTTATTTTTTTATTTACTTTTACGTTTACATTTTTACCACTTTTGGCATTTTGATGCTTATGATTGTAATTTTGCACTTAATTTAGATCTAAACTAGATCACACCTTTTTATTTGAACTTTCGAGAGAATGCAATAAACATTGGATTACCCAAATTTCTTGGAGAGCAATTTATAAGAAATAAAATTCCATTTTGGTGAGGTTTACAACGTAATAGCATTGTTATTGCGATTTATTGCGCAACATTGATACAAGGATTACATCACATTGGTTTGCATTTCCGCATTTATTTTTTACAATACCAGGGGTTCTCAAGAAGATGTATTATATTTTGTAACAGGTATTTATAAGTTTAATGATTTCTTAGTATAAGGCTAATTTTAAGATATATTTTATATAACCCTAAATTTAACTGTTAATAAACATAGTCTGTATATTTTTTATTTTTTATATTTTGATAAAATTTTTATTGTAAACCTCGGTTTAGTTATTCCGAGCATAATAAAAAAATAACTTGGCGTCCGAGATCATTTTTATTAGTGTTACATTGCAGTTTTTTCTATTGATGTTAAGTGGAAATAACACAGCATAAATTGTGGTAATTAAGCAAAACAAAAGCAACCGGCCTATTTAAACTACCGACCGAGACAAAGGCATTATTTTTGGTGAACGGGTTGTATCTCGAGTTAGTTTAACGATTTGTTTTGAGAACATTTAACACCCAATAATTGATTAAATTTTTTAAACCTGTTCAACCACGTCATTATATGTTAATATTTTATGTAGGTATTCGGGCTCATCAGAAATTGTTTTTTAATTGCTTAGGTGCTTTTAGGAACACAATGAATTTTTTATGCACATTTTAAATAAATGAGAATTATTCAATTATTCAATTTAGTAAGTTTGTAACATTTTAAAAACGATATGAATAAAAAAAAAATTAAATACCACTGTGTAATGATTTTAAGTCGATATTTGTCATGCCGATGCACATTTGCATCTTCTTTCTTACTTTCTGGTCAAATTCGAAATGTTAGATTCATGTTTTTTTTTTACAAATTGTGACTAAAAGCTTTAATAAAATGTTTGTAATGTGACAAATACAGAATTGTTTGCCTTTTGTAATTTGTATTTGTTGATTGTTATTCCTTTTGGATGTGACATTATCAGATGTAAATTAATTCGACTGAGGGATCATTTTAAAAAATCAGATAAATTGTACAAAATTTAACTCCGAACGTTTACTCTGCATAAAACTTAAATCGTGTAAAATACTTCAACTGAGGTGAGATAATTAAAAGTCGCCTATAAAAAAAAGGAAAACTCTTCAAATTTACTAATTTCTCCCTTTTCAGAAACTTGCCTTTTAGACCATTTTGTGCTTTTAAAAGAAAACTTTTTCGATGTATAGGTAGGTATACAGTGCATACTTTTAACAAGTTACAAGTCTGAAGTGAAAATTGTTGTACTTTTAAACCCTCTTTAGTGGTACGAGATTTAAAAAATTTTAAATCTTATAACTTTGTCGGTATTTGTAAAACAATTTCTAATGATAAAATAATAAATAAAACTTCCCTCTCGGTGTATAACTGAAAAATGAACATTAAAGGTAAAAGCACAAAGTACTCTAATAAATTTCAATTGGTGCTTTATGAATATTTAATTTTTATACGTACAATTTTTTTGTAACTATGATTTAGAAGGCTATTCAAATTGTAGTGCCCCATTAACAACTGCCCTGTTCAGTATTCAAATAAGAAAGAAGCATTCATTGTATTGAGCCGAGAAAGTAAAAACGAAGGAAAGTATTATGTAAATGAATGTGTCATAATTTCACTTTTTAATTATTTTCCAGTTGAAAATAAGTTGTACGAAATTTTTTGAATTATTTAAACTGCCATAACAGTTTTATTTCCACATTGTGCACAAACGTAATGAAATTGCGTAATGTTTAGATATGCCGGTCGCATACCGGATAGCATAGAACGACATTCTGTAAACTTAATGGTAAATAAGAAAACGAGATTGAGCAAACTAGTACTAGAACCTTTTTAAATAACTTTAGATAAATAGATTTTGCTGTTTAGACTTATTTCCTAAATTGTAGATTTAGTGTTTTACGTACATTTCTTTGGAAGAAACGAGAAAAGTGTTGATGAAAATGAATCTGAACTAATATTATTAAAGTAGTGTATAAAAAAAATCAATTCTAATTTAAATGCGGTTGTTAGTTATTCACCCCTTCATGTATTTAAGTTAGCTCCAGACGTAACTACCGATCAAATTGTGCAGCATTTAACTAGTAACAATTATTCTAGTCATGTGAAATGTGAAAAATTAATATCTAGAAGACCCGATGAATACAACTCTTTTAAGGTTTCAATCTCAAGTGAACAGTTTCAAAATTAAGAAAACCGGAAATTTGATCCGGAGGAACAAAAATGAACAATTTTTTTTTATTTCATCTAGTGAACAAAAAGATAGCTTCCTAAGCGTAGCCCATTCAAACGTCCAACGCGTAAAATATAAAATGGATGAAACAGAAACTTTTTTTGTGACGTCACCTCTGGAGCACCTTAACTTTCACTTTTTTTATTTACACGGTGTTTATTAAATAGTGTTAAAGCTTCAGCTAGCGTTATAGCCCATGCGAATCTGAGAAGCTTCATAAAAGAATTAATGGTAGTCGATGCGCCGTTTCTTCTAACGGGCCATCCAAAAATGACATTAAATTGCAACGTTGGAAGCTACATGTAAACAAATTCACCACATGATACGTGACACAAGGTTTCAGAAGCATGTTGGTGATCAAAACAATACAAAAAGTACAGAACACATTTTTTATTATTGAACATATTGTTGAAAATGACCACCGTCCATGTCCATGCACAATTCCAATCGAAGAGAGATTGAATCGTTCCAACATTTCCAGGGTTATTTGCTGAACGGCAGCACGTTGAATGAGTACATGATCACCAGTGAAATATGAAATCCAACGACGCAATGGGTGCAAAAAATGCCTGTCACACTGATGTATACAAACGTCACCAATAAATTGGGCTAGTTGCCAAGCGTACTTTTCTCAAATTCTGCATCTTTTAAAACCTTAAGCTGAGGTTTTAGAAGGTACGGAATGCAACCAAAAAATTGCAAAAAAATTCAACATCAATATTTTGTTTGAAAATGAATTTTTCATCGGATATTTTCCCAGATAAAAGCTAATGAAGTCGGTCAAATTTCTAACTTTGATGGCTCGTAAGAATAAATGGTGCACCGCCTAGCAATAATTTTGTTATAGGGCTTTTCAGCTTTGCCTGGACTATAACGCTGCCTGAAACTTTAACACTAATTAATAAACGCCCTGTATATATGCGCACGTGGTGATCGTTTTTTTTTTCTTGTGTGGTCTTCTTTAAGTTAGAGTTTGCCTCTATACAGCTTACAAACTCTATCTTAGCTTGTCAAAAAGCCTCTGTCAAAAATGGACCGTAATCGAATTATGTATACCGGCCTCTTATTAGAAAACTATCTTTTTAATCCTAGAATTTTTACCGATAAGGGTTTGTCATGCCATGCTATCACATAAGACGGCTTTACATACAGGTTCTGTCTCGGCTGAAATACATCTTGTCGAAAAAAGGATTTTAGATTTGTAGAATGTACGCCCAGGAGAGATTATAGAATAGAATCAAACAACGGAACTTCGCAGAGCAAGTTGTGAAGCCATATAACTGTCTTATAAGTTAGCGGTAGGCCCCCTTATTAGAACAGTCATAGGTTCAAATCCTACTCGCGGCAGACTTTATTTATGTTCTATTACAAGTTAGCATTACCCCTTATAAGAATACAAATTCCAATTTTAGAGCTAGGACAAGGGGTGTTGCCCTGTTGTTTGATTTGATCGAGGTTGATCGGTTGGTTGAGGCCCAAATTTCCCACAATAACCATTACAGGGACCTGTATGTACTTTTAAAATATACCGCCAGGATGCAACAGCTGTATTACAGAAAACATTCGTTAGTCTATACACAAGTAGATGGCGCCTTTAACAAATTTAAAATTGGTGCTCATGGGGCACAACAAAGGGTGAAGGTCCGAGAACAAGTTGCGAAACCCTATACGTGTCTTACAAGTTAGCATTAGGGCCCCTTATTAGAATACAGATTCAAATTTACAGCAAGGGTGTGAACCCGAGAGCAAGTTGCGAAGCTATACTCCTGTCTTACAAGTTAGTATTAGGCTCGCTTATTAGAATACAAGTTCAAATTTCCTGCTAGGGGGCCACGGGGCTAAGCCCCGAGAGCAAGTTGCGAGGCCTTATACTTATCTTATAAGGTAGTATTAGGCCCCTTTATTACAATACAAGTTCAAATT
This sequence comes from Vesta saturnalis, assembly GCA_036346205.1. Taxonomy (NCBI): domain Eukaryota; kingdom Metazoa; phylum Arthropoda; class Insecta; order Coleoptera; family Lampyridae; genus Vesta; species Vesta saturnalis. Next base: position 6,046,059 of record JARFJB010002009.1, read on the forward strand.
TCTCGCAATAATCAGAATGTGGACTTAAACACAAATTTCCCACCAAGGGACCAGGGACCCGGTAGCAAGTTGCGAAGCCCTATGTCTGTCTTACAAGTTAGCATTAGGCTTCCATATTAGAATTCAAGTTCAAATTTTCCCGCAATAAGCAATCAGAATGTAAACACTTAAATACAAATTCAAATTTCCGCCAAGGGTGCGAAGCCCCGAAAGCAAGTTACGAAGCCCTATACCTGTCTTATTAGGGTTAGTCACCCCCTTATTGGAATACACATTCAAATTTCCCACCAAGGGACCAGGGGCTAAGACCCGAAAATAGGTTGCGAAGCCCTACGTCTGTCTTATAAGTTAGCATTAGGCCCCCTTATTATAATACAAGTTTAAATTTCCCCTCATTGATGGCACCACAAACAAATTCAAATTTTTGGTCGAGGGGCGTGGGCCTGAGAGTAAGGTGCTAAGCCCTACATCTGTATTACAAGTTAGCATTATACCCCTTATTACAATACAAATTCATATTTCCAGCCATAACCTGCAGAGACAAGTAAAAAATTCAAAGGCCCACGAACAAGTTCCGTTCACGACAAGGGGCAAAGACCCGAGAACAAATTGCGACGCCCTACACCTGTCTTACAATGTCGGTTATGTTCGGGGAGGGTTGGAGTGGGGGTCACCGAAACAGCCTTAGCTGAAAGCCTCGAGTCGCAAAATTTTGCCTATATGAAGAAGTTTATTGCTTTTCTTAAAAACAACGGTGAATGCTTTCAGGTGCGACTTTCCTTTTAAGAACTCATATCCAAACCCCTCTTGCTAAACATATCTATAATCGCTAGTATGTAACTGTACCCATTACTGTGATTACTTAAAGATCACATATCACAAATATCAGTCCACCATAACTCGATAAAATGTTACTCGCAATGTATCAGCCTCGAGTAAAATTCTCGCTGTAGATTTATGTGTGGTGTACACTTTTTTGTTTTCTGTAGCAACACTGTAATAACTCTCCTGGGCGTACATTTTATAAATCTAAAATCCTTTTTTCGACAAGATGTATTTCAGCCGAGACAGAACCTGTTTGTAAACCCGTCTTATGTGATAGCATGGCATGGCAAACCCTTATCGGTAAAAATTCGAGGATTAAAAAGATAGTGTTGTAATAAGAGGCCGGTATACTTAATTTGATTATAACCCCTTTCTGACGGAGGTAATTCATCTAAGATAGAGCTTGTATGCGGTATAGAGGCAAAATCTGGCTTAAAGAAGAAGAAGACAAGAATATTTTTCGGCGTATACACCGCTATATTGAAGATGCTGTCTTGTGTATTACAAAACATGCTACTGATCCGAAATTGGATAATCTCAAGAAAGATCTATGCGGTACAGCTTACAGGGTGAAGAAGAATTGAAATCATATGTAGTATTTCAAGGTAGTGTGGAGAAATTAGCTAATTTTGAGAATAATCCCATATCTGTGTAATAATAATAATAATAATAATAATAATAATAATAATAATAATAGCTTCAAATAAAGATTGTGTATTACCCGCCGCATGTATTTTTAAAGCATAATCACAATCGAATGAGTATTAGTATGAAGCAGTATCAGGGGTATTAGCTGTTTTTACTTGTTAATAAGCTATTACAATATAATCGCTCAAGATGAAAACAGTGAAGTTGATGCTGGTAGTGATGTTCTCTATGAAGATCCAGATAAGTTAAATTACGCTGCCCTTAATTTTGAACATAAGGGGAAGTACACCCATCCCAAAAAAATTCTTAACTGCCGAAAATGTCTTGACACTAATATTTAATATAGGAGATTATGGATTATCTAGATTTGAGGATGTTTTCGATAATTTCCTGTTAGACGTAGAACCTTTTTGCGACCCTGTTTCTATATAAATAAAGAGTAGTTACTTTCAACAGTCGACCTTCAATATTTTACTTTTAATTGATTATTACTATTAAAGGGAGTACACAATGAAGCGTAAAACAGCCTATAATGCATATATGTGTGTAACTATTTATCGTATTAATGCATTTTATTTGTTCTTAAACCTTGTACATATAATTTAACATAGCAAAATTAGTATATTGTAAAATAAAATAGGTCTAATGAGAAATGTAATAATAATTTTAATAACAATTATGCAGTCTCCCTATTACGAAAACACATTGTAAAACAATTATCTAGATCAGAATGATATTTAAACCTCAGATAGAAATTAATTAATAGTCATACATACAATATGCTAACCTCAGATATTGAAAAAACATAATCGTTTAAGTACTAGGTTCGTATATCCTTGATAAAAATCAAAACAACCCTAACAAATATTAATAATAATAAATACAGATTGAATAATATCTTTTTTATGAAAACACTTGTCATCGTTATCTTTACACGTTTTATCTATTAATTCTTCCTCATTATTAGAATACATTTTTTATGACTGAACCATATTACAGAAATTATAAAAAAACATAAAAACATAACTCAAATAATAAACAAAAGCTGTTTAGAATATAATAAACGATTCAATTACAAGTAAACAAAGCTACACTCCATAAAAACTTCTAATTAGTGACAAACTGTGCACTAAACCTACTGAGATAGCCAACTCCTTTAACAATTATTTCATGAATTCTACCAAACATTTGTTAGCAAATAACGTTAGCCAATCCGAGTTCATTAGTCCTAATAAAATCCTAAATTCTATATATCTTTACGAAGTTACTGATGAAGTATTGTACGTTATCCAAGAATCAAAATGATTAAATTCCTCAGGCAGTGATGAATTTTCTTCCAATTTAGTTAAACTGCGTGCTAAAGAAATAAGTAAACCGTTGTGCTTCATTATTGAGTGTTTCAATAACGGTATTTCCATGATACTCTTAAATTGTCTAAAGTGATTTGTGTTTATAAAAAAGGTTATCCAAGAAGTCCAGATAATTATAGGCCCATAGCGCTTCTTTCTATTTTTTCAAAAATTATGGACAAACTTCTAGCCAAGCGTGTCATTGACTTTCTTAATAACCATAACTTATTTTACAATAATCAAAATGGATTCAGGAAAGGTTCATCTACAACCACAGCGTTAGCATCAACTTTGGATATCATCTACGACACTTGACAGTGAAAATAAGATGTTAACATGTAGTGTTGATTTAAAGAAAGCTTTTGATTTAGTAAATCATACAGTATTACTTAATAAAATAGAAAAGGTGAGATTGCGTGAAAAGTGTCACCTGTTAATTTAGTCGTATCTTAATACCAGAAAGCAGTATGTAAATTGTCAAGGCTGTTGTTCGATAACTTTAAGTTTAGGCATGGGAGTATCTCAAGGCAGTGTACTTGGTCCTTTATTATTCCTTTTGTATATAAATTATATGGAAAGCTGTATTGGCATTAATGCCTGTTTATTTGCAGATGACCTTACACTACTTTCTTATGGAGACAGTGGTAGTGTAGTGTCATGTCAACTAAACTCTTGTTTAGTAGAATTAGCGAACATTTTATTTTAAATCAGTTAGTTTTAAGTACGTGAATTATGCAATTTTACTCTAAATGTTCTCAATATAATGCAAGTTCACTGATAAAGATACCGAAAATGTAAGTCAATAGAACAAGTAACGGTTTTCAAATTATTAGGATGTTCTAGTGCCTATTCCTTAACTTGGAAGGATCATATATCGTCGATGAGTAAATCAATTGCATCAAAGTGTTTTGCACTTAAGCGCTTAAGTTACATAACTAACCTCAATATTGTCAAAATGTTTTATTTTGCGAACGTACAGTCAATCATGAGGTAACAACACGCATAAATATCCAATATTTGTTTTACAAAAGAGAACACTAACATGTATGTTTCATATTAATCGTTACACATCCTGCAAAGATTTATTTATAAACAGTCAGATATTAACTATGCCTTGTTTGTACATTCTAGAAATCCTAAAATTTGTAAAGAAAAACTTGAATGCTTATCAACTTCAAAATACTTATGAAAATGATAACTTAAAATTATATAAATGTAACCAATATTACATGGGAGCTGTTTTGTATAACAAGGTTCCATTACATATAAGAAATTTACCCTATAAATGCTTTATCACAACTGTAAAAAACTAAGTTCAAAATGTTTCTATTCAGTTCAGGAATTTGTAGAGTCAAGTATAATTGACATGTTTTGTCGTATCCTATATCTGTACAGATCACATGGACAAATAAAGATATTAATATTAATATTATTAATATTATTAATATTATTAATATTATTAATATTATTAATATTATTAATATTATTAATATTATTAATATTATTAATATTATTAATATTATTAATATTATTAATATTATTAATACTAATAATATTAATATTAATTATATCGTATCTATGACATGAATACTAACTAACGACAATATTAATAACAAAGGAAGTAGTTTAACCTTTTTTGGCGAAAGCAGTAGTTTTATCGAACATTTGCTAACTGTAAACTTCTGTTTTTCTATAAGTGTTTATGTTATACTCCACAAGTTATTGCGCATTTTCGTGTAACCCAATTCATAATTAGGTGCTTCTTCTCAGGCCGCTTTCTCTGTACGGGTTGGTAATGATTAAGGCTACAAGGATTTTAGATGTTGCCGCTCTGGATGGCTCCACCGTTGTGCAATTGAACCACTCCCGGAGATTTCTCAGCCAAGAGATACGTTTTCTTCCTATAGATCTTTTTCCAATTGTCTTCCCTTGTATAATTAGCCACAACATCTCATACATAAGACCTCTCATGATGTGTCCCAAATATTCCAGTTTTCTTTTTTATATGGTAAATACGAGCTCGGTTTTTTTTCCAATTCGTTGCAATACTTGACGATTGATAATCTGGTCGGGCCATGGGATCTTTAAAATCCGTCGGTATATCCACAGTTCACAGGATTCGATCTTCTTTAGGTTTTGTTCTTTCAGTGTCCACGCCTCACTCCTATACATCAACAATGGAAAGATATAGCATTGTAATGTGCGTATGCTTAGTTCTATATTGAAATTTGTATTTGATAATAGTGATCGCATTTTTATGAAAGTTGCTCTTGCAATCTCTATTCGTCTATCTATTTGTAAGATGTGTTCGTTATCCTCATTCCTTACCGTACCCAAATACTAATACTTTTCTACACGTCCAATCACAGTGTTGTTAATTACCAGTTGTTGTTGAGGGTTAGTTGGATTTTTGTTTAGAACCATACATTTTGTTGTATTGATAATTATTCTGATGCGAAATTCATTACTGTAGGCACTAATTTATTTCAGGAGCTCTTATAGGTCTTTCTTACTAGTTGTGATAATTACAGTGTCGCCTGCATGCCTAATATTATTAACACTCTTCCCATTTATTACTACTCTGGCTGAAGTACAAGCAAGTGCTCAACAAATAATCTCCTCTAAGTATAGGTTAAATAGTATCGGAGACAAGGTACACCCTGCCTAACTCCTCATATCTCATCTGACTCTTCACCTTCCACTCTCATTGTTGCTTTGTTGTTGATTCCATTATAATCTTTGAATAAGATTTATTATTTTTCCGATTATGCAATTTCTCTTTAAGTATATAGATTAGTTTATGATAGTAATCAATGAAGCATTAGTGTTGTAGAATCACAATGTACCGTATCTGTAAAGTGTAATTTGAACTTATTCGCAATAATACAAATTCAAGAACGAAACAATCGCTAAGGGTTATATCTTGACTTTACTATTACTTCAATTGCTTGCCTTACATTGACTTTCCTGGCATAATTAAAACATTAGAATTTATTTACTAGTCTGATATTTCATTACTCGTAAACCTCAAAATTATCAAAAGAATTGGCCCTGTTATGTGAATGAGATAGGATTGGGTGAGGTTGTGTTGCATCATGTGGGACAGGTAAACAATGAAACTACTCAAATTAAAATTAACGAGCTTTGCGCAATGATGGTTCAACCCGTTAATTTACCAAGTTGGGAAAGAACCACCAAGAAAACCCAATTTATTAATAAATGAGTAATTGCCCAAGTACATTAATAAATGAAATAACAAAAAAACAATGGAAGGATTCAATATATAACAAAACACCATTAAATCAGGTTAAAGAGCGTACAAAATTATAAAATTAAGTAACAGAAGAAAAACATGAAAAGCAATTAATTAACTACACATAAACAAGGTCATCTGCACCCGTGTCAGTAAACCCCGGCATTGTTTATAACAATTTACTTGGTATCTACTATTTCACGTTTGTCCACGTCTTACTACTTACACGGGAGGAAACATTAGTAAACAGTCAACAATACCAACTCACACAAGCAATGTCCTTTTATTTTAACAGATTTCAGGTTAATGAGCGTGCTTGCGTAATTAAATAGAAACTTCTTGCAAGGCAATGAGTGATTTTTAATAGGTTACATAGCCTTGGTGAATTGCTTGCTACGAGCTTTAACTTATATTTAAATACCTACTTACGTTTGAATATAATCTTTTAATTAATCACTTATTCGCTAATATTTAACAGGTTAAGAAACGCCGTTTAAACCCAAGACGATAACGATTATTTATAGATGTATTGTTTACACGCCCACTTATTAAAACCCGAATATTTAGTGATACGTTTATTTACACGACTACTTTAATTTTGTGAAAAACTTACATTATAAACACAGAAAAAAAAACAAATTCGCGGTTTTAGTTTTACTAGAAAGCACACGATACAATATTTATAGGCAGAACGGTTTACAGTGAGGGTTTGTAATTAAACAATCAGATCGATCCGACCTGAATCGAACTCTAACTGCCACTAACTGTCCTTACTCCCCAAATCCACCCCCGTTTTTAAAAGACAATAATTATCACGTGGGAATATTTTCATATTTATTACTGAAAGAAGTATTCATGTTTAAAATATGCACTCTTACGTAATAAACCCTATATCTAGGTCACGAATGTCAAAGTACCAAACAAAGATGTCTTTTAATTTGCGGTATGTTCCGATATAATTAATTACTAACTGCGACGTTTTTACCCCAAAAAACGTTTGTATAGAAATTTTCAACGATTCTTCGCAGGTTTTCGGTAAATGCATTTTCTACAGAACACCTGTTTTCTACCCCAACATGTTTTTATTTTTCTGTTCAACCTTCAGTAAAATATCAGTTACATAAAATAAAATACCCGAAAAATATTTTCAAATTACGACTTATTACCAACATATTAAGACCCATTAATTATCTTTTCTTTCACGGTAGCAAATACGATTAAACATGTTTGTTACAATAATAAAATTTTCTCGGTCCGCTACCTACAGTGTAGTCCAACGTTTACATCTAGCCCTGTCTGTGTTAATATATTTATAGCTTCAATTCGTTTCTGAATCCGAACTGGTTTCTCCAATGTTTTCATCGACATTTTGTGTCTTATTTTCAAGAATACTTTTAACGTATGGCTCATAAGGCGCATTGTTCGATGTTCTGAACATTACTTCGCGTTCTCGTTTTTTAGGATTGCTATAAACGTTAAACGAGGCCATCCATTCGGTATGATACCTGTATCGTAAATAGCATTGTATAGATCTTCCAGTATATTCAAATTCTGTGTATCTATTAACTTTAACAAATCCACTGGTATTTCCTCTAGTTCAATTGCCTTATTATCTTCGAGATTCTTAACAGCATACTCAATTTCTTCAGTAATAATTCTTTACCCAGGTGATAATGGTTCTATTTGCTCGGTGTCGTCTCGTTCATCCGAGAATAGTTCCATGATATATTCTTCCCACCTCTTAGTGTTGATGAAACATCTATGATTACGTTTCCTGGTTTATCCTTTACAAATCGTTGATGTACTTTCTTGTTGGTTCCGATGAATGCTTTGATGTTATTATGCATGTTGAACGTGTCATACTTCTGGCCTAGTTTTTCTATTTCCTTGCACTGTTGTTCCATCTGTTTTTCTTTTGCTTCATTTGTCTTATTGTTAGTTCTGTATTTAACCTCATCTTTTCATTTTTGCCTTCTTCTCTCTTCCATGAGATGAAGGATTTCCTCAGTTACGCATCATTTGGTATTTCGTCTTTCATACTTTAGTTGTTTTTGCCCTGCAGTCAGTATTTCTTGTTTTATGTTCTTCTGTTTCTTATTGACATCTACATTTTGGTTAGTAATCTATCACGTTTTCTACATTTTCTTTAATACTCTTCTTAACTTCATTTCTAATCTTATCAATTGTCAGAATTCTGGTGTCAGTTCTTGGTGTCGGGAGTGCTTCGTTTGATCCTTTTCAACCTGATATTAATATTTGCTACCAATGGGACATGGTCCGAACCTATATCGGATACGGGATATGTCTTTACAGATATTACGGAGTTTCTGTACCTGTTGTTTATAAGTTACATAATCTATCTCTATCTAATTTTTGATTAGGTGCTAATCAAGTGCTAATGTTAAATGTAGTGATTCAATCGTTTGGATTTAGTTTGGGTGGGGCTAACCGCAATTAAAAATCTCATATGTTTAGAAAAAGTTGTTCTTTGTAACCAACAGTACGATCTACTTTTGTACATTGAAGAATGGTTAAATAATTTATTACATCTCAAACATCATAAAACGTCAAGTACCCGAATTAAGAGCTTTTACCGTTTAGTAAATGTTAAACACAGTCGTTACTGGAGGAACCCACTTCTCAAAAGTAGTTTATAAAAGAGCATTTAAAAAATTTGGCACTCTATCGGTTTGCTATTCAAATATTTTCTTTGTGTACGTAGTACCAAATTATTCAGTTTTTGAATTAACTGTTCTTGCCATTTGAAAAAGTTTAACGTGAGTATAGATTACATAAAGGGACGTTTAGGCTTTTGAACGACATGGTAATTACATGAATTTAAGTGCATTTTAATTGTAGCTTATGAAATATAGCATTTCGTATTTTGTGCCACTCAAGATAGTAATCTACAAATAAACGCGGTGTACAATCTGAATTTCCATATAAAAGAAGTAGAGAACTCATCTTAACGTACATAATGATTGGCTATCCTACATGTAAATTCTTTTTTTTTATAGAAATTGAAGTTTAATGACGCCACACTTTTATATAAATTGTGTGAAAAATAGTAAGGACAGATATGAAATTAGCGTAAAAACATTGATAATGGCCTATAATAAATCTAGGGATCTTATAAATTGAGAGAGATATTTGAGAATTCAATTTGTGACAATATGGCTGTTTTGTCTATCAGGGCGAATTATTTCGATAAAAATACTTTTAAATTGCTAAATCACTTATATCGAGCTTAAAGTGATTGTTCAAATGCTTCAAGAACGAAAAAAATTATGGAAGCAATGGTCTATAATAAGCTTTGCTTTATTCGCATTTTAGGTAAAAACTGTATAAACATGGACGAAAAATCAATAATTCAACTTGAAAAACTACGAAAATCGAGGGATCAATATTGTCGATTATTTTTATTGTTCGATTTTGAAATTGGGGCCACCCCTGTAACTTTTGCACCGTTGGTTAGGTTTTGTTCAAGTTTCGATGGGTTATATTAGAGCCAGTTTGGGATTTTTTTACATAAAAAAACAATATGACCGACTTCCGGTTTCACCGAAAATGACACAAAAGCTGAAAATTTAAATGGAACAACCTGTATATTTTTACATGTTTGGATTCTACGGCTTCAAATACATATAGTTCATCTGCCAAATGTCAACTCAAACGCCATTTTATTTTGACAAAGTCGCCTTCAAGAGCATGTTGTGTTAATAAAAACTAGAAAATTAAAAATTACTGCTTTATTTAGGAACTAAGGAAATTACTATGCATATCGTTTTTCTAATACTTGAAAGAACTATTTAATATACAGTGAGTTTTAGTTAAAAAAACCGTAATTTTTAAATTTGATCGCTAAAAAACTTCACAAAAATTAATTATTAGGAAAAATAATATTGTAGGCGTAAATTAATTGCAAAAATGTCTGTTAACAGATATAACTAAATAAAGAGATAAACAGTGTAAGTGGAAGTTCATGTTTCCGTTTAATTACACATGAGGAAACTCGAATGTGAGATCTTTTCCTACATTTAAATATTAGATAACTTGTCAAGTATATTAGTGTTATAGAACGCATTTGAATAAATATTTACAAACATGTTTTTGCGTCATATTGCCCGGTCTGATATCAAGTATGGGGCCCCAATTCTGTCAATTAACCTCGCATGCTCTCTGTCTACGTTACTGTTAATTCTGCAATCTATATAACTCAATCTGCCCCCCGCTAATTACCATAACAAGAGGAGGGAGGTTCAATAGAGTCTCCATTACAGCGGCGTCTTTGAATAAATATTTACAAAAATATGGCCCGTTCTGATATCAAGTATGGGGCCCCAATGCTGTCAATTAACCTCGCATGCTCTCTGTCTACGTAGATTGTACTGTGAATTCTGTAATCTGTATAACTCCAATCTGACCTCCCCCCCCTAATTACCATAACAAGAGGAGGGAGGTTCAATAGAGTCTCCAATGCAGTGGTAGGCGTGGTTCTCATGGCTCCGGTAATGCCTAAACTGACAAGTCTTTGTATGTTGCCTAGTTTTAGTTTGGTTGTTTCCTGCTTCACCTTTAGCCACCACACCAAAGCAGCATAGGTTATTTCCGGTCTGACTACCTGTGCACCATACTTGGTCTCAGACCCCATGATGTCATAGGTGCGCCTAACTACCGCAAGGGTAATTTCCGCTTTTCTGATAACTTTATCATTCTGTAGGTTCCAGGTAAGTTTTGAGTCTAAAATAACTCCCAAATACTTTACCTCTTCCGGCATATTGATTACTACATCGCTATATCTATTAGGTACATATTGAAACATGCTTCCGCCATCAAATGTGTACCCGCTCACTGGTAGGAGTGTAAGTTCGGTTATGTTCCTATTTATTGGTCATTTTAAGAGTTGCGAAGGTTTTATACTGTCCTAAATTTAAATAAGACTAGTGGATTTTACTGTGTAAGTTTAAAATGGATCTTGTTCTACGTTACCTTTAGCTAACCTTATTTACGATAAAGATACAGTTTTGGTTTTTGATTTTGTTTGTTTTTCGCTACGTAGTCTATATACTTATCCTATATTTTAATACGTATTTAATTTGTACGCACGAAAATAAAAAGTATCTATGAGATACACTTTGAGTACTAACCAAGTCTGTAACTGTGAGCCCTGCACGGTTAAAAGTAGCGAAAGTTATTTTACTTCACTCATTAAAGAACCAAGTGCTAATATCGGTTGAAGAGAACTACTATTCGACGCACACAAACAGTAAATGGTTGCACTTTCACGATATTAATTAAGATAGTGTTTAAAACGGAACCTTAAATAATCACCGCAACATTGTTAGAATACATTAAAAAATCTTAACAATTTTGGATTAATCTTCTTTTCCTAAAGTAAGAGCGCTACCATTAATTTTAAGGTTCATTTTAGTCATTTAGTGATTGAACACTTCCTTGTTTATGCGATATTATCGATTATAATTTTAAAGGAGTTAGTTTTCAATCACATTTATATTTATGTCTAATTTTAAGATTATTTTTCATTAGCTAGGGCAACTAGGAATGCTAATTTATCATTTGTTTGGAAAAATGTAAATGAACCTGAACTTTTTCGCTCTACTAATAGATGTATCAAGTTGATAAAGTTTTCTTTTCTTTTGAGTGTCGCTGACCCATTAAAGATTTAGTTATGCTATTAAAGGGATGTATTGTTGCAATTTATTACTTAAAATTTGTGTATTGCATAATTACACATTTAGAATTCAAATTCAGAACTTCCAGAACAATTAATGAGATTTTAACACTTATATATATATATATATATATATATATATATATATATACAGTTCAACCAAGCAAACAAAAGCCCTGAGAGCGCGTACCTGAGGGAGCTGTTAAAAGTATTAAGGTGGCAAATTTAAATCAAATGTATGGACTGCTTATTCAAAATTCTGTGAACAAATTTATTTATTTTATGTTAGGTACATCATATGTTATTGAATTAATTACCAAAAACTTTAAGTATTTATTATTTAAGTACAAATAAAATGGTTTTGAAGTTATAACATTTTCTACAAATAATTTACACAATTTTTAGTTTTGTGAACATTTGTAAAATATCATATGGCCCGTTCTGATATCAAGTATGGGGCCCCAATGCTGTCAATTAACCTCGTATGCTCAGTGTCTACGTAGATTATATTGTGAATTCTGCAATCTATTTAGTTCCAATCTGGCCTCCCCCTAATTACCAGAACAAGATGAGGGTGGGTCAATATAGTCTCCATTGCAGCGGTAGGCGTTGTTCTCATGGCCCCCGTAATACCTAAACTGACAAGTCTTTGTATGTTGTTTAGTTTTAGTTTGGCGGTTTCCTGCTTCACCTTTAGTCACCACACTAAAGCGGCACAGGTTATTTCCGGTCTGACTACCTGTGCACCATACTTGGTCTCAGACTCCATGATGTCATAGGTGCGCCTAACTACCGCAAGGGTAATTTCCGCTTTTCTGATAACTTTCTCATTCTGTAGGTTCCAGGTAAGTTTGGACTCTAAAATAACTCCCAAATACTTTACCTCTCCCGACATATTGATTACTAAATCGCTATATCTATTAGGTACATATTGAAACATGCTTCCGCCCTCAAATGTGTACACGCTCATTGGTAGGAGTGTAAGTTCGGTTATGTTCCTATTTATTGGTCACTTTAAGAGTTACGACGGTTTTATACTGTCCTAAATTTAAATAAGACTAGTGGATTTTACTGTGTAAGTTTAAAATGGATCTTGTTCTACGTTACCTTTAGCTAACCTTATTTACGATAAAGATACAGTTTTGGTTTTTGATTTTGTTTGTTTTTCGCTACGTAGTCTATATACTTATCCTATATTTTAATACGTATTTAATTTGTACGCACGAAAATATGAAGTATCTATGAGATACACTTTGAGTACTAACCAAGTCTGTAACTGTGAGCCCTGCACGGTTAAAAGTAGCGAAAGTTATTTTACTTCACTCATTAAAGAACCAAGTGCTAATATCGGTTGAAGAGAACTACTATTCGACGCACACAAACAGTAAATGGTTGCACTTTCACGATATTAATTAAGATAGTGTTTAAAACGGAACCTTAAATAATCACCGCAACATTGTTAGAATACATTAAAAAATCTTAACAATTTTGGATTAATCTTCTTTTCCTAAAGTAAGAGCGCTACCATTAATTTTAAGGTTCATTTTAGTCATTTAGTGATTGAACACTTCCTTGTTTATGCGATATTATCGATTATAATTTTAAAGGAGTTAGTTTTCAATCACATTTATATTTATGTCTAATTTTAAGATTATTTTTCATTAGCTAGGGCAACTAGGAATGCTAATTTATCATTTGTTTGGAAAAATGTAAATGAACCTGAACTTTTTCGCTCTACTAATAGATGTATCAAGTTGATAAAGTTTTCTTTTCTTTTGAGTGTCGCTGACCCATTAAAGATTTAGTTATGCTATTAAAGGGATGTATTGTTGCAATTTATTACTTAAAATTTGTGTATTGCATAATTACACACATTTAGAATTCAAATTCAGAACTTCCAGAACAATTAATGAGATTTTAACACTTATATATATATATATATATATATATATATATATATATATATATATATATATATATATATATATATATATATATATATACAGTTCAACCAAGCAAACAAAAGCCCTGAGAGCGCGTACCTGAGGGAGCTGTTAAAAGTATTAAGGTGGCAAATTTAAATCAAATGTATGGACTGCTTATTCAAAATTCTGTGAACAAATTTATTTATTTTATGTTAGGTACATCATATGTTATTGAATTAATTACCAAAAACTTTAAGTATTTATTATTTAAGTACAAATAAAATGGTTTTGAAGTTATAACATTTTCTACAAATAATTTACACAATTTTTAGTTTTGTAAACATTTGTAAAATACTTGAAAAAACATCATTCTGATCACATTTGAATATAAAGTGACTAATAAATTACAAACGATGTACACTGTGTCCACGTTTTTTAAGTAATTCATCAACACAGTAAGTTTTATTATGCTTAAATTGCTTTACTAACTCCAACAGTTCAGCTTTTCGCATGGTGTCTGTTGTCGATACTCCATTACTTGTCAGCCAGTCTTGAATTTCTTGTTTCCTTGTTGCTTGCGTTGGTGGTTTATTAATTTGAATGCTGTGATATGGCGCATTATCCATTACAACTATACCATTGGGTGGTAAGTTTGGTATTAACTGCTTTTCCAACCACTGCATAAAGTTGGTATGATTCATCTCATCGTGATAATCGCCAGATTTACTTTGGGATTTAAAAATTAACGGCCCATGATTAACGAAACCATAAGATCCACCCACATGAACTACTATGTGCCGCTGGCCAGATCTGATGTTTTGGTACACACCGGGTTCATCATTGGATTGCCAGCACTTGCTAACTCCGTACGATGGATGGATATATGTTTCATCTAGGTACGTAACTGGTTTCTTATTTTCTCCTAGAGCATCATTTTGCCGTAAACTTCTTAAATAGCGAGAACGCCAGGCAACAATACCAGTGCGCTCCATTAAAAACGTTCGTTTATCGAGGCATTTTCTAAATTTGAAACCAATTTGTAGCAAAGCCTTTCGTAAGGCTTCACGTCCTCCGGAGTAATTAATCTTATCCTCCATTTTATTGACTAAAATGTTCAACGTTGGCATCTTTTTTTCTACAGTATATATTTAATGAACGGTCCTTTTTAAAATGCATAAATCTGCTTCATCTAAAGCCATTTTATTAGAACCTCCACTTCTTTTTTTCTTAGAAGGAGACTTTAAAACTGAATTTTCAACTGTTGCAGCTTCATTTCTAATACAAAGAAATACGTCATTTAGAAATTACGTTTAAGGTTTACAAACTACGTACCTAATTTTTTTTGTAAAACTAATCGATTTTCCTGTTGCCGCAGCAGCTAGCTGAGTAGCCTTGTCCAAAGGGAATGTCCACACACCATTAGATTTTTGTTTATCGAAAAATTCCACAACTGCTTTAATGATGTTCCGGGCTTCGTAATGAACACACTTCTTCGACTTACTAGCCATTACGAATAAAACCTGAAAAATTCGAAATATTGAAAATCAATACGATTTGATATTTTAAAACTTGTCATGCTCATTTAATTTAAGTGCAGCTACGTATTTCAAAATCGTACACTACTCTAAATATTGAAAAATCGATGTAAATCGATATTTAAAAAAGCATGCTTACTGTTTTAAGGTTATGAACTCTATAATCGTTTTATTATTTAAAGCTTTATACTAAAAGATACATGTGCACAATACATACCATTTCTCTCACAAATCAGTAAAAAGAGCCTTGAAAAAGACTTTTTATAAAGAATAATCGACAACAAATACTCAAGAAACACGAAAATAACCTGCCAATGCAAAATGCGTATGACAAATGTCAATTGTTTGCGTTTGGGAATGTACGGTCGGAGACTTCTTAATGGCAATTGGACGAACGTTTTACCGCTATAAATTTTTAAATTTAGTTCACATATTTTCCGGGGTTTTGTTTGCTTGGTAGAGCTGTATATATTATAAGTAATGCGAATAATAAAGTTCTACTAGTTTTATACACTTGTTTTTACTTTCTTTTATAAATAAATATTTTATAACAATACTATCATTCTTTTACTACGTAATGTTCTATTATTATTATATTACTCAGATAAATTATATGCGTTATCGTAAACTGTACGAATAAATGCTCGTTGAACCTTAATGTTCTACACTTCAATTGTTTGTTGGAACTTGTTTATTAATTTAAATCTATCAAAGCCAAGAGATTAAATTAGAAAATTTATGTTATTTCTTAAAACTAACATGAGGATTTTACTAAGTAACTCAATTTTTTTATAATGCATATCAATTTCTCCAATATTTTCACAGTGAATTTTATATTAACTCTCAAGTCATATTCTACCAGCGGCGTCTCGTTTCTGCATTTTATGACCAAAAATTAAAAATATTATTAAGCGCTCATTTACGTAATTTTATTATCTTTTAAATGCCTAAATGTTTTCTCATTTATCCTATATTGACGTTAAATGCATTATATATTAAAATCTTCTTATGATATTACCAAAATTACTGTGATAAAAGGAATGTTATGTAAAGGATGCATTATATATGTACTATAAGTAAGGCAACGCTGTGTTACTTCTAGACCACAACTTACAGATGTCGTTCGCGTTTGAAGTTAAAACACCAATTTTTAAATGCACTTTTTAATATAATTGTTATGGTTGAGGTACATAATTGTACGTTTGTCTTACAGACAAACATGTCAGTTGTTGGTATGAGATACAAAAATGAATTAGCCTTAAGCAGTTGTTCTGGCCAGAACTGGAGGGAAAATAACAGAACGTAGTTTGCATTACTGAACCGGTTGAATCGTTATTTTTATTGATAGGTACTTAAAATTTAAGTTCTTTTGCCACTCTATTTTTTACTACTCTGTATGAACATAATCATGTTCTATTAGAAAGAACTATTTCTGTAAAAAGTGCCAAATAATTCAGTAAATAGATTTTCACTACTGAAACTCTGCTTATGGAATGGGTTTTCGTTTTCGTTTCCCAGAAGGGTTAACACCTCCTATAATAGACAGCAGTCATTTGTACGTTAATTAGATGACAGCACTATTACGTCTTTTTACGTAAACTTTTTATTAATTTAGAATTACACATTTTTGTTATCATTTAACAAAAACAAAATATATCTGAAGTTGTTAGTTTTTGCAAAAATATGCAAAGGCCAGTAGATCGAAGCTCATTTACAAGATTACTTACTTGTAAAGGGTTGGCTCGGGAATTAACGAGTACAAGCAGCGATAATGATCACGAGAATTGGATATTGACATCAATCCCGGACTAATTGCGTGTTCGACACACCATCGTAACATATCGTCTAAAAATGTTACATTGTAATTGGCATTAATCTCTGAAATATGATCATTCCAAGCTTTAATACCTTCAGGTCAAAGCTTGAAGTTGAGAATGTTCTTTTACGTTTCTTTTTAAAAATCTATACCAAATGGGTTAATAGTAAAATATAAATTTATTTTTGGTGTGTTAATTCTGTAATTAAAGATCACTTGATTGCACTATAATTAATTCAACCTAATACGCTGAACCGTTTTTGAACTATTCTCTGTGAAGATAATGAACGTTTCTTTCAAAATCTCGTCTTTTGAAATGTAAATTGTCATTGAGTTTAGTAATTAATACAATTTTACGTTTTTCAGTGATGAAGCAAGAGCGTTGGGATTTACAGTATTGGTTGATATGCGTGGTGCCACTTGGTCGACGGTTAAGCCTATACTCAAAGCTCTCCATGAACACTTTCCTCAGGGAGTCGTACATCAAGCCATTATTGTTAAACCTGATAATTTTTGGCAGAAACAGAGGACGTCGTTGGGTTCTCATAAGTACAAATTTGAGGTAAGTAACTAATTCTTGTTGAACAATATATTATAGTCCCTAATTGATATAAAGCGGCTAAAACTTAATTTGCAGCATTTTCTATTGAAAAAATTTAATACATTTCTATTGTATGTTTCAGACAAATATGATTAGTGTAGAAGCCTTGCCTAAAATAATAGATACCTCACAATTAACTTCAGATCTAGATGGTTCACTAGGATATGATCACGCTAGTTGGTTAGAAACACGTTTAGCTGTCGAAGAATTCGTGTGGCAAGCAGCAGATCTGTTAGATCGTCTTGATGATTTACAAGAAGATTTATCCAGAAATGACTTTGCCGAAGATGTTAGCGGTGCTAAACATGGTATCGATATGCATAATGAAATGAAAAAAAAAATTATGAAGGCGCCTGTAGAGGATATAAATTTATTAGGTCAAAGGTTATTGCAAAGGGTATGTGGAAATGATACTGGTCAGGGTGGTGGTGATGAAAGAAAAGATCCCGACTCACCTGTAATCGGTACATCTGATGCTGATATCAAAGCTTTAGTATTACAAAATTTAGATGCCGTTCGTGCTTCCCAACAACATTTATTGCAACTTTGGCATCATAAAAAACTTAAATTAGACCAGTGTTTTCAACTGAGACTGTTTGAACAAGATTGTGAGAAGGTTGGTATATTTCATACTTTCATTAGCTTTTAATTGTTGTATATATTTCAGATGTTTGATTGGATTTGCCATAATCGTGATGTGTTCCTATTAAATTACGTAGAAATCGGTCACTCTTATCAAGTAGCTAAACAATTACAAGAAGAACATCAACATTTTACTATGAGTTCTATGAATGTTTATGTTAACATAAATAGGATATTATCAGTTGCAAGTCGACTAATTGAAGGTGGGCATTATGCAGCAACACATATTCGTACAGTGGCTGGAAGATTAGATAGAACGTGGAAAGATTTTGCGTCAGGTCTTGATGAACGAACAGCAGTTTTAGCACTTTCTGTTATTTTTCACCATAAAGCCGAACAATATGTTGATAATGTATCTGCGTGGAATGGAGCGTGTGAAAGTAGTAATATACCTACAGAAATTATAATGCTCGAAAATGCAATACATCAGCATCAAAATTTATATGAATCTATGTGCCAGGCATATACGGAGGTAAATTATTTTATGTTTATTTACTATTAAGTATGTTCTATTTTAACAAAATAGAACTTAACGTTGCATATCACTTATTTTTAAAATGCTGTTATTTTAAACATGGTTTGATTATCTATACAAGGTGTTGTTAAAGTATGTAGCAAAATTTTAAGGGATGATACTTTGACCAGTTTATAGTAAATGTGAAAGTATTGTAATGTTATATTTTTAAATACAGAAAATATTCTTATATGATTTTAAGACAAAAGCACTAATAGCCGTGGTGCTAAATGGCTGCGTTAACCAGATGCAAAGTGTTCAAATCCTGAAAATTTAGTTATTTTTGAAGAACTCATCGTAAAATACTTTAAAATTTGTTATAACGAGGTATTATCTAGTCATATATTAGGATCATTCCTACAATATTTATGAAGAAAAAATGGTACACTACTGACTTTAAGGTAAAATAGCACGTTACTTTGTTTTATTGATTAGTTATGCAGAAATAACCTTTTACGCTTTATTACAAAAATTAATATTAATCGTAACCTAAATGACTTGAAATTATATGGAAATACATGGTTTAAAATGCTATTTTAAAAATGGTCAGGTTTATTTATTAGTAAGATTACCGATGTACTAAAATTTGTATATAATCCAAATTCATCTTTGTTTTCATGAAGTAGATTTTAATGTGTTGTTCTACAAGGGACAATAGGAATTTTGAAAACGCCGATAGTCTTCTGGATTATTACATTGTGAAAAATTTGGTCACTTTTCGACCTGTGGCACATTTTTTTAGGTATTTATATGTTGGGTACAAATATTGTAATTTAATGTGAAAATTGTTAATTTAAACATATGGAGCGTTTTTCCACTCTTGGTGCATACACAATGGCGACACGTGGGGCCTATCCACATCTGGATTTAGTGAAGTGCTTATAGTGTAATGGGTATAGGTTCTTCATAAAAAGTTTATATGTATAATAGTTGTTTATTTTTCTCCCATTCTTTTGAGTATACATTATATGTAGTCGGAAAATAAAAAGTAAACGTAGAAAGGTATTTGCATGTTAAATCAATATAAACCTTGATTTACCATACTCATATGTAAATATGTATGTCATCACATCCATACAAATCATATTTATAGATAATTCGTAATATTAACAAATTGTAAGATCAATATATGTTTAAAGGAGTAAACTTTTAGCATATTAATCCCTTTTAGATGGCATCATTTTTCTAAGTTTACAAGGTTTAAAAAGTAAAAATGTATTGAAAATTCTATCACATTTTTTACTTTTGAGCTACAAGTTGTAGTTTACACGCTAACAATTTCTCACAACCACATAAATGTAAAGATTTTATGAAAATGTTATTATCTAGAGTGGGTGTTGAATATATATTTCTAGAATGTGTGGGGGTCCATAGCTAGGGGTGGGCGATATCGCAAAATTGATATCAAAGTTTGATATTAAAAAAATATCATATCAATATAATATATCAGATATCTATTATCAAATATCGAAATATTAAAATATCAAGATATCAAATACCAAAACATAAAAATATTGAAACATCAAAGTCGCCGAGCTGGTTGTGCCGATAAAAGAATGAGATGGTATTGAAACTGAATAGCGATTTTTATCTAAAGCAATTTAATCTCTTCATAAATCCCCGTAAAAGAGCAAGTTCCCCAGTTATTTGAATTTGAAAACAACAAATGAGTTACTTAAAGATATTAGTAAGTACATATACATTTGAGCAAGTGAGGAATGAAATGATGTTCCGTTCTGACTTCGGAGAATTGAGAAAGATTGTTTTGTTCCAGTGTAATATTAAATAATTTGATATTTTTTTATTTTGATATTCTGATATTTTGGTATATTAAACCATCAATATCATAGCGTATCATATCAATATTTTGATATTTGATTAGATATATCAAAATATCGCCCACCCCTATCCATAGCCCTCCTGGCCCCTTACGCGCCGCCGCCCTTGAACATATGTTTACCAATACAATTGAAAACGTATTGAATTGTGTTAACATGTTCCGCATTAGAAACATGAAATACGTAACCAAATTTTTGAACGAACATATTAGATTAAAGCAACATATAAAATCAATTAAGCATAGCTACTACAAATTCTTCTTCTTTCACTTATTTGTTCCCAACTACTTTATAGGGGTTCAGTCCAATGATGGTTAACCAAGAATAGACCTATTTGTGTACGATTGTATATGTTCCAACATAATCACAAACTGCCAGACGATGGCTGCCACCATAGTTGACAACGTCTTATTTTACTAATTAAATATAAGTCAAGTTTTATAATGGTGAGACAGTGTGTAGTGTGTAGAAAAATGGACTATTTAAGTTGTAACCTTACATTCATCGGTAAGTAAACAGACCATAGACATAACATTAATTATTTGCAAAGACCCCTAGTAAGCAAAAATTAAAAAATTCATATCTGCTTATTAACCTGAAGTGCAAATACATTTTAATATGTTTTTATAAAAAAAAAAATACATGATATAGAGCGTTGTATTATGTGTTTTGTAACTGTGGTTTCATATTAGTTGAGTTGATCGGCCTATTTCCACAGTTTTTGCTTTTTGAGCGCGACGTTTCGGAAGCGGACTCTGCTTCCGTCATCTGTTTTCGCACTTGAGTCAAATTCATATGTTATGATTCTTTTTCTCTAAGCAGTTGACTACTCTCAGATTCGAACTTGGTACCTTTCACTTATTAGTCTGACACCTTTATCGCTGAGCCACTGGGTAAATATATATATATATATATATATATATATATATATATATATATATATATATATATATATACAGGGTGATTCACGTCGATGGTACCTTAGACGTTTACGGAAAACGAGACATGGGATTTTTTGAAAATTTGGTCACTTGCATGGCTGGCTCGGATCTATCGATCTAAAATATTTTCAGCGTTGCGACGTTGTCGCTTATGTGGAAAAGTGGCATCACCTTTAATATTTTTAATGAGACCACCTGTATATTATTACATTGTTGGGTTCCCTATTACTTTTAAATTATTTTTGCATCACACATCCCTATGCCTATCTTCAACCGTTTTTGAGTAATTAATTAATTTCCTTATTTTTTAGTCAAAACATGGTTCCAATCGAATGTTCATTATTGTGGTGTTTGAATCTGTAGAAAGTTGAAATTCTGGATGCACTCTATGAATAAGCTGTTCATCAGTTCTGCGTAACGAAATTGGTTCCATATTATACAGGGTCGTTCGAAATTCGTTACGTTTCCGCAAGGTACAAAAATGCAGAAAAGTTAATTATTTCTAATGGGACACCCTCTATATTATCGAATATTCTGATAGACAATTGAAGTCGCTTTAAAATGATGTATCATGTTCCTATACCTAAACAGATCACCCGACCTCACACCTCTTGATTTTTACTTGTGGGGTAATTTGAACCGGAAGGTTTATATGACACCGGTACCCACGAAACAAGACCTGCGTCAACGAGTTACCAGGAGCATTGAAGAGCTAGATCCCACAGAGATAAGGCGGGTCACAATTTCATCAACGATTATTCGTATTCTGAAATGTTTGGAAACCAACGGTCATTTTGAAAATTTATTGTAAATGCTTTCTAGTTTTGTTAGTTATTGTTTGATATTATTTGCATTGCGATTCATGTTTAACTGAATTTGTTATTTGACGTTCTTTTTTTATAAATAACAGTAGGTATTAATAATTAATGAAATTATTGTATAATCGTACAAACTTTCTTTTGTCCATTGGTCCCAAATTAGGATACATTTCGTTGAACTTCCAGCATGTTCTCGCTATAATTTGGACACATTGTCCATGAAAAATAAATAGTTTTATCAAAACTTGAATTGTGTAGTAATTTCCTGCTATTTTGACCCTTTTCAAATTTCTCCCGTTAATAAACACCCGAATGTTTTATTATTAGTGCAGTAATTGTGACAGAAAAGACGGAATAGTGCGATTTTTATAGGAACATGCTTCTATTTCGGAAACCATACTGTTTAAGTATAGGAACATGATATATCATTTTAAAGGGACTTCAATTGTCTATCAGAATATTCGATAATATACAGGGTGTCCTATTTGAAATAATTAACTTTTCTGCATTTTTGTACCTTGCGGAAACGCAACGAATTTCGAACGACCCTGTACAATATGGAACCAATTTCGTTACGCAGAGCTGATGGACAGCTTATTCATAGAGTGCATCCATAATTCCAACGTTCTACAAATTCAAACACCACAATAATGAACATTCGATTGGAACCATGTTTTGGCTAAAAAATAAGGAAATTAATTAATTACTCAAAAACGGTTGAAGATATTCATAGGGATGTGTGATGCAAAAATAATTTAAAAGTAATAGCAAACCCAAAAATGTAATAATATCAGGGCGTCTCATTAAAAATATCAAAGGTGATGCTACTTTTCCACATAGCTGACAACGTCGCAACGCTGAAAATATATTAGATCGATAGATCCGAGCCAGCCATGCAAGTGACCAAATTTTCAAAAAGATTCCATGTCTCGTTTTCCGTAAACGTCTAAGGTACCATCGACGTGAATCACCCTGTATATTAGGACTAAGCCTGATGACGAAAGCAGAATCCGCTTCCGAAACGTCGCGCTCAAAAAGCAAAAACTGTGGAAATAGGCCGATCAACTCAACTAATTGTTTTTAATTCTTTATTGTTTGGTTTCACTGTCATTGTACCCATAGTCCCTCCAAAATGTACACCTATGTCGCTGCCAGAAAGCTATGTTATGTTGGAGCAAAACAATTTATTATAAAATGATGAGGAATGCTCGGTCTATTCTTGGTTAATCGTCATTGGTTCAGCCTTAGCTTTGAGGCGACTCTCATACATCTTTTAGGTGGTCGGCCAGGAGGTCTTTTTGTGTTGGGTTTTTGTCTTTATCCCATTTAGCCCATCTGTTCTTTTCCATTCTAGCTATATAATTTTTCCAACATCGTCGTCTTACCCTGCCGAACCGTATACCACATCCTGTATTTGGAGCTCTTCCCTCATGGTCTCGCTTCTTATCTGATCCCTTAGTGTTACTCCTTTAATCGAGCTTAATACCTTCATTTCTGTTGTTCGACTTATGCTTTTTGTTTCTACAGCGTATGCTAGTACAAGTCTCACCACTGTCTTATACATTTAGACTTTTCTCTCGGTGGTCATATACTTGTTCTTCCAAATTATATCTCTCAGAAATCCGGCAATTCTTGAGACTTTACTCGCTTGTGTGCGAGCTTCCCTAATCAAATCTCTGTGGCTTATCATTTCCACTCCCTGCCAGTTTACATCGTATTGATTCTCTTGATATGACCATGGACTCTGTCTTTTCTATAGATATCTGCATATTAAATGTCTCTGCTGTTGTTTGGAGCCTGTATAGCATTCTTTACAAATCTTCCTCATTTTCGGCCAACAGTATTGCATTGTCCACATGGCACAATATTTTCATTGATTCCTGGCCCATTCTGTATCCCCCTCCGGTTTCTTCCAAACTCTGTAGAATTTTATCCATGATTAGATTGAATAGGGCAGGGCTCAAACTGTCGCGTTGTCTTATTTCTGTTATTATTGTTACTTCTGCTGTAAATCCTTGTTATGTTCTTATTTTTGTTTTGTTGTTTCTGTTAAGTTGTGCTATTGGCTGTATATAATCCTCTGGTGTGACATGTTCTGGCAGTATCTCTATAACATCGGCCAGTTGCACTCTGCCAAACGCCTTGTCGAACTCGATCGATTTTTCAACCATTTGTCTCAGTATGAAAATTTCATCCACAGTGGATTTATTTTGTCTGAAGCCTATCTGTTCTTCACCTACAACAACTTTGTCTGTTATTTTTGTTGTATTGATCTTAATGAATAGCTTGCTAGTGCTGTTTAATAATAAGATAGTTCTGTAATTTTATGGATCGTTCTTATTTCCTTTTTTGTAGATTGGTATAGTGATGCTGTTTTTCTAGACTATTGGTGTTCTTCTGATTGTCATTATTTTTTGGAGCAGGGTAGTTAGTACTTCTTCCAGTTTTGTTTCGCGTATTTTATTAGGGCAGAGATTTGGCGAAAGCTAGTGGATTATAAAGAATAATAATAAAAGTTCTTAACATCAAATCGTGAGTGCACCCATGAGAACAGACACAGTTCATAAAATAAGAGGAATATAAAAAGAATAAGTAAATATGTTGGTGAAGAATTTTGGTAAGTAGATAACACTAAAAGAAAACCGCGTGAAAGTTATAAGTACAGAATAACTACTAAAAATACGCGAACTACGTTGAATTATTGTAGGCCTATCATTACGTAAATGAACTACGCATACTTGTGCGTGAAAAATTACAGACAAAATTTGAACTATCCGGTTATTAAGATAAGGTATGGTAGACGGAAGAAATCGAGCAAATAGTATAGCATCAACAAGGGATTGGTTAAAAAGAGACAGAAAATTTTGACAAGTGGGAAAGGGAAATATTAGCATTTGAAA
Organism: Vesta saturnalis; assembly: GCA_036346205.1. Taxonomy (NCBI): domain Eukaryota; kingdom Metazoa; phylum Arthropoda; class Insecta; order Coleoptera; family Lampyridae; genus Vesta; species Vesta saturnalis. The sequence continues at coordinate 6,071,356 of JARFJB010002009.1, forward strand.
AAAGCCAAAAAATATGAAGAACTCCACTTAAGGAAATCACATCAGTCATACCAAGAGAAAAGAACGTAGCTGAGATGGAGGCAATACTAAAGAAATTAGATAAGTTGAAAGATGAGTTAAAAGAAGAAATAAATAAAAAGCAAAAGAAATCCAACAGAAACTTTGAGAAACTCGAAGCAGAATTCCATAAAAAAAAGGCGGATTGGGAGAAAAAAGCAGAAGACTGGAAAAAGGAAAAGGAGACTTCTGAGAAAAGATTAAGTAAACTAGAAGAAATATTAGAGAAACAAGAAAAAGCTACTACACGCATAAATAACATTGCAATTAAAGGCGTTAATATCAACGGAAATAAACTAGAGGGAGAAGTGGAACAATTGTTAAAGGAAAAATTACACCTTAAAGTAAATAACCACAGAGGATTTGCATTCACAAAAAAGAACAGTAAGCAAATAGTAATTGTGGAACTAAAATCGGAAGAAACAAAGAAACAAATTATGAAAAAGAAAAAATATCTAAGGGGGATAAACATTAAGAATGACTTGACAATAGAATAAAGAAAAATACAAGCTGAATTGAGAGACATATCGAGAGAAGAGAAAAAAGGTAAAAGAGCATCAGTAGGGTATAAAAAGATATTTATAAGATGGAGAAAGATTTGAATAGGATGTGAGAATACAAAAGATTAATGAACCACATCCAAAAAACTAAGTACAACTAAATTGGACAAGAGACGATTGATGACGGACATGGCAATGTCATATATTAGGAATCAATGAGACAAAAAAAAAGGGAAAAGGATGAAAAACCTTGGATAAAGGATACACACTTAGGTATTTGGGAGTAGAAGAAACGAGTCGAGCAGTACAAGGGGTAGGAATAATTACACACCCTGATATAAAAAAGGCAGTAACGGAATATGAAGCAGTTAGTCCAAGAATTATTAAAATAAACCTAGTAATTAAAGAAACAATATGTATAATTCAAATCTATGCACCCACAGAAGACAGTACACAAAATGGAAAAACATAATTCTACAAGTACAGGAAATAACAAGAAAGGAAAGAGAGAAGTGTAAACACCTTATCTTTATGGGAGGCTGAAATGCTAGAACGGGAGACAATGAAAACATAGGCTTGGGTATTATTGGTAATACGGAGGTGAAGGAACAATAAACCGAAATGGGAGAAGAATAATAGAATTTTGTGTTGATAATCAACTATTGGTCAGGAACTCACTCTACCAACATGAAGAAATTCATAAAATAACATTTGAAGCACCTGAGCGAAATGTGAAAAGCGTAATAGACTACATAACATTTAGTAAAAACTCTAAAGATGTAATAAAAAATATAGTATACAGTTAAATACAGTTAAATACGGAACACATATACTTTATAGCTAAAAGTAAATTCGGTGAACCAAAACAGAAGAAGGTAAAAACTATAAGAAAATAAGAATAGAGAAAGTAAGGGATGACGAAAACAGTCAAAAATATGAGGAACTAGTGAATATGGAATTAACCGAAGAGAGCTGAATACACAAATACAGACCTAAACGGAAAATGGGAAATACTAATTAAAATACTAACAGTCAGCAGAAAAAAATACGTGGGATTAAAAGGATGCAGCTTGGAACTAAAATAATAAGATGGTGGAATGAAAAGGTAAAGAAAAAGATAAAAGAAAAGAAAATTGCATGTAAATAGTACATCAAAACAAAAAACGAACAGAATTATGTGAGCAAGAGAAATAAGGCCAAGGAAACTGTAAAACAAGCTAAACTAAATTCATGAGTAACCTTTGGAGAGATAATCGGAGATACTTTTGACATACTGTCAAGAAGTTAGAAGGGAAAAGAAAAGTATACATAATTATCTGCCATAATGCTTTCTCAGATTTGTAAATAAATAACTTCTAAACCCACAATACATGAATTCGAGTCATCAATTTTTAAACACAACAATTCCTTTCTTTTTTGATCCGCCATTTTGAATTTTTTAATTTTGATAAATGATTTATTCTTAGCAATCTTTAAAACCCCCAATACCCGACCTTCAAAAAAGTTTTGCCACTGGCAGTTTTTAAAAAATTTTTATTAGATAAAAAAGTTGCAAAATTGATCATTAGCCCACAATACCTAAATTTTAATCATAACGGATTTTAAACATGATAATCCCCCATTTTGATCCGCCATTTTGAATTTTTTTATTTTGAAAAATGATTTATACTTAGCGATCCTAAAAACCCCCAATACCCGACTTTCAAAAAAATCGCTTGATAAATTAAAAAATGCACAATTTTGTACCCTTAAAACGGCGCGCCACTAGTTATTATATTTTTTTTTATTTTGAAATTATATAAAAAGTATTAGTTTGTTTTTTTAATTATGTAACTTTTTAAAACTTGAACCAATGATTTTTTTTAATTTTCTAATCCCCTAAGAATGCCACACCACTGGTTGGATTTTGCTCATTAACGAGCTTGACCTAGATTTTATGGCAAAGAAATTTTGTTCCTAATGTCATATTGATAGCTTTTTGTTTCGAAAGACATCACGCACACTCACACACAGACACACAATCAGACACGCGATTATCTTTTCTACAGATGTGTTTTTCGTATTGTTTAGGCCTCAAAACGTCGAGAAATGTAAAAAAAGGTGTTTGAAAATTTAAACCAATTACATACCTAGCTTTCTCTTTGTACGTACGTATATGAGAAGCAATATAAAAGATGGGGATAATAAACTAATTACGGATAAGAGAATGGTACAAGTATGGAGGAAATGTTTAGAAAAGAAATTTGAGACGCTAGAAGAAGAAACAGAGGAAGAAGTACAAGAAAACGATAAGACACAAGTAGAAACGGAAGACTTATAGAACGAAATAACGCAAGAAGCCGAAGAAGCAATAAAAACAATCAAAGTAGGAGAAGCACCGAGAAAAGACGAGATTAAGATGGGAGGAAAGAAAGTGTTGGTATGACTTACACAAATTTCTCAGAGGGCGTAGACACTAAGCAGAATAGCAGATGAATGGAAACAAAACCTAATATTACGTGTTACGGGACAAACTCATTAGAGCATCAGTCCGTAAAGTTAATGTGCGGGCAACGGCAGTGGGATGGGCGGGGTTCTTACTTAACGCTGCAAATGGTCACTCGTCACAACTCCATAACGACAAAATCGGAAAAAATGTCACAAGGGCGCCACCTGTTAGGATACATTTATAGCGGAAAAACGTCATGAACTAGATCTTAATAATGGCCTAACAGGAAACCAATAATGTTCACTCAAATAAAACTCACCTCTACCTAACATTCTATCCCAAAAATTCTACGCAAAGTTCACCTAAACATCAATAAAATCCTAAACTTCATCTAAAATCCGCCAAATGACGATAATAAAACTCAAAACTCATTAAACATTTCAACGTCAAACTTATTGGCCTAATCAATACGGTAATTAATTATTTAGTTTAAAACGAAAAATACGTCACAATAAAACTAAACGCGATCGAAAATTTATAAAGTCGCATCAATATCGAGTCGCAATTCCTAAATTCGAAAAATACACAACTACGCCACAACAAATAAAACAAACTTGCTTACCTTATGTCAAATCCAGGTATAACGGTGACCACAATCGTTAAGTTAATCCTATTCCTGACTTCAAAAATAATTTGCGAATGTTCGTCAAACAATCACTGGTATGCAAATATGCCAGCTGTTCGGTCAACGACCTATTTACTTTATAATTATGTTACGTTATTTCTATTAAAACTTATCTTCAAATGCAATTATATCAACCAGATAGTAAGATTAGTTAATTCGCAGCGACAGTGGACTGTAAATGTTTGGGGTGGTATTATGGGTGATTTTATAGTTGGGCCACATTTGTTTAACGGACATTTAAATGGTGCTGAATATTTATATTTTTTGCAAAATGATTTGCCCCAACTTTTGCAAAACATTACTGTTGTTTCAAGGCAAAATATGTGGCTACCACATGACGATGCTCCTACGCACTTTGCGTAAATATCAGAGACTACTTAAATCGAGAATTTGAAGATAGATGGTTAGGCTGTGGCGGCCCCGTTTCTTAGCCGCCTAAATTGCCAGACTTAACAAAATTACATTTTTTCTATGGGGTCACATAAAAAACGTATATCAAACTGCTCCGATTACTGCAGAATGTATGAGACAACGGATAACTCCCTTATGAGAAGTAAATAGATCTTTTCAGGCAAGACTGCAATTGTGTTATGATCAAAATGGGGGCCAGTTTGAGAATCGGTTATGAAAACCTCATTTGTCTAAAAATAATGTTCTGCAGTTTAATGGATTTTTGGATTGTCAACATGTAGCCGGTTGGCTTGATCACCATAAAAATTAGATAATTTTTTTTTAATTTTGCCGAATAATTCGGAAATAGTAAATTTTAAAGATAGGGCACCTTACATAAACTGACCTCAAAATTTGATGATAAATCCGAAAACAGTATAAAAATTGGGGTATTCCTTTTGGAATAAGCCAATTATTGAGTTTTGAAATTATGCAACTTCGGATGAATATTTCGGGAGTTGTAGAGGACCTTTTTAATGTCAAAACGTAGCTTATTAGGTTTTCTTAGAGCCCCAAAATACCGATCCCGAAATTCGTAGAGGTCAGGGTACGGCACCGATTTTTGTGGAACCCATCCGCTGTCAAAATTTTCATATTTTTCCAAATAATTGGAAAACGGTAAAATATGGCAAAAAAAATTGTCGGGGGGGGGGGGGATGATTCTATTTTAAAAACATAATTTGTTACTACCACACTTTTATGACGCACTCCGTATATTGGAAAATAATTTTTTTTAAAATACGCACCTCTTAAACACTAAAAACTTTGATAGGAAATATTCCCGTCTAAAACTCAAATTTACTGAGAAATCGCACTTTGACGCACTAATGAGTAACCCTGTATACCCACAATAACACGCAACACCAAGACGAAACACACACATGGTTAATTAATCCTTACAAAAATTATCGTATTTATTCGAAACAACCTCCTTGAACTGAAAAACATGGATTTGCTTGTTCAACAAGTGCATCAAATGACTTTTGTATGTCATCGATTTGGATGTCGTTGAGAAAGGCGGAGATTCTTCAATTGATGCAAAACGGTTTCCCTTGATAGTCAAATGGAGGAAATAAGAAATAATCGCAGGGAGCCGATCGGGCGAGTAAAGGGAGTGTTGAAGTAAAAAAAATTGATTTTTATTTTAAAAATTGGTAACTATTGTCGCATGATGAGAAGGTAAAATAATCATACAATAATGTAGGAATATAGTTTTTTTTAAATGTTTTGTGAATAATAACGCTGTTATTTCTCACTTACTATGCTAAACTGAATTTTGCAATATCTCCTTTCATTGGTTTACCTTAAAGTCTTTTTACGAATAACGAAAATCCAGTACCTTATCAAGCAGTAATATATAGTTGGTAAATTTTTTATTTACAGGTATATAACTCGTACCAAACTTTATTAAATGGTTTAGATGTAATGTTACAAGTGTGCCATAATTTATCAACATCAACCATTCGTGACACCAATGGAAATATTGATAATGTATGAGTTATTTTTTGTATTACATTTTTCAGGCCTCTTGGGACGTTGGTTTATACACTGAAACACTCTCTCTATACTTTTATCCTTTATTTTTTAAACTTTAAATTAATCACTAGTTTATTAAAATTTTAACCACTTCTTAATTTTGCTTGGTGGCAGGTTCATAGTACAAGTAAGAAGCTTCTCTATCAACTTGATCATCTGGTACAGGTCTGCAATCAGCCCGGAATAGATAAAAAACATGTAAATATTTCTTTTACTAATTTTTTGTTATACTACATTAACGTCAACTGAGTATGGAGTGTATAATGTGTAAAGTGTGTCTATTAGATCAATTAAAACAGTTGCGTATATTTGTGGTATTGCCAACACTTTTATTATTATGCATTCATGTACTCATAATATTATTCTTATAATTAAGAGGTATTTTAAATGGTTAATTTACTACCGTAGGGTGAAAATACAAATAATTACGAAAGTCGACCAGGTGGAAATCCTGCAGCAGATTATAGTGAGGGAGCTAGTCATGTTCTTGCTGTAATACACCAAATATTGAATCACCATCGAGCCTTAGAACAAAAGTGGCATGCTAAGAAAATTAAACTTCATCAAAGATTGGCGTTGCGTTTGTTTCAAGAAGACGTCAAGCAAGTAAGTCTTAAATTGTAATTGCAATTCTAAATAATACATACATTTGTATTAGGTTTTGGATTGGTTAACAAATCATGGTGAAGTGTTTATTAGAAAAAATACTGGAATTGGAAGAAATTTACAAAAAGCACGTGTTTATCAGAAAAGTCACGAGCATTTTGAAAATGTCGTTCAGGTAAGTGAATAAGTTATTTTTGTTGTTTTCATTTGGTTGTGTAGAAAATATTTTTGCATTTATGAAGATGGCAACACAAAAAATATGTGTACATTTGCAATAAGTGCATTATAACTAGCATAATTGTTTAGGGTTAGTTACATAACAGTTCTTGAATTTGTAAGTGTATAAGGTGTGTGTGATAAAAGAGTAGGTCATCTCGTTCCCTACATACTCTAGGCTCAAAATGTGATGATTTAGCCCCACTTAATTATCATAGAAAGTTTCACTAAAGTAATGAATGTTTAAAACCTAGCCAGTTAGTGTATTCTACAGTTTATGTAGATATAAAAATTGCCTATACTTTGGCAATAATTCTTGAGATCATAAAATGGAATAATAGTGCAGTAGGTTGTGCAGGTCAAATTATTACAGAAAGAATACATAAAAAAGTCATGTACGTTTCTTTAAGTCAACTAATTGTAATAAATTATTTTCTCCGTACCGATATTGATATTTTCCACAATTTTTTTAATATTTTCAAAAAATTTTGTATTTTCATTTAATTCATTTCATTTCATTCATTTCATTTAATTTAATTCAAAAAGAGTATAACATCAGTCATGGTATTGTTTTAATAATAATAATAATAATAGTTTATTGATCAACAAATTATAATCCATTTACTGATCAATTAAGCCAAATTTTCAAATAAAGAAAAAACTCTAATTAATACCTCACTTTTATTTTAGACCGCAATGTGTACAATATGTAATTAAAAATTATTATAAATTTTATTAAATACATAAATAAAAAGTTTCTGTAATTTGAATAAGTGTACTATTAATTAACTGCCATCATGGTTCAAGTAATCGATTAATATCAGTTCTGTAGAACTATGTAAATTTATAAGTGAGATTACAATCAAATTACTTATATTAATGGAATGTGAGCCTGCAATATGTAGATTCACTACCAAACAACTTTAATATTAATTTATTATAAGTTTTGTTATGAACGAATAAGTTCAAGGTAAATATGTAAATTTATTATTCTCACAAACTTATTAATATACAATATGTATTTATATAAACTGAAAATGAATTTAACACTAAAAAAAAATGAGAAAAAAAATGTTACATACCTTAAAAGAAAGGGAGAATTTCAATTCAATACATAAGAGATTAAAAACCATGAGAAAAAAATACAAAAAGAACCTAAATGCACATTATGCAGAATATATAACTTGTATATTACGTAATATGTGATTTAATGAACTATGGTGTTTATCACAGTAGTGGCATGTAGCCTTAAAATATTTAAAAATGAGATACATAGGTGATCCAGCAAGTACATTTGTATTTGGCGCAGAATAATAAAAGGTATCAGACATTCTTGAAGACATTCTAGACCCGTGAAAATTTATCATTTGTAGGAGATATGAACTAACAGTCAATGTGACTGTTAAGAAGTTTGTACAAAAAGGTCTAGTCCTTTCTTCTAAGCTCATTGCAACAGGCGTAATACCTGTGGTTATTACTCATGTTTGTTTATACACCGCTACAAAGAATAATATTTCAAAATTATTGAATGCAATTTTATACTGTTTTTGTGCGACTTAAAATGATTACCTTTCTATTTAAGCTGAATAGGTTTGATTTATAAAGATATCATCTACTAGTTTCATTTTAATTCGCTTGCTATTTAATTTCAGTTTGATTAAATGAACTTTAATATTTACGTTTGCGAATTCTTGTCTTATCAAGATGCTCCAACTAGCTCAAAGGTTAAAAGAAACGGTCATTGTTATCAATTACCAAAATTTATACTCAATTTGATTTTCTTATTTATTCGGATTTCTATTGAGTTTACTTTCTTCCGCATTTATATATTCAATATTTATATAAGCTTTTAATATTAATGGTCTTTAATAATAAAAATAAATCAAACGTTATACTTATTTAATTACTGAAATTCGCAGTGCAGAAATGTTTTGTTTACAACAACATATAACAATCAAACCTATGATTTTAAGTAATATTCTTAATATTAACATGCAACACTTCTTTATCGATAATGAACCAAATATATGTTTGTTCAGTATCGATGCTTAAAACATTGAAATAGAAATAATACACAAAGATATTGTTTTTATTGTACAGATAAACTTACTTGTTACTTCTTTGAAGGCTGATGACATAATTGATTCAATTGTATGCTGGTGGTCGCAGGCCTCGCTTGGGGTATTTTGTTGCTTTTTCAGTGAAGCGGTCTTCAGGCGCCTTGCTCCCTTTGTTCTTTCAATACCTCCCTTGCAGCTTTAGTGTGGAATGTTTCTACCTTTCTTTTCAATAATTTAATGAGTTTATTATTAATTGCTGGATGTATTTAGTTTTTATTTATCACTGAATTATTAAAATTTTGCTACGAATTGCATGCGATACTAATTGCAATGCTAAATTTTGTACGACACCATCGTTAACACTTCGAGTTATTGTTCTTTATATATTGATTTACCAATCTGGAACGATCACTGTCTTTTATATTTATTATTCAGTATTACACACAATAAAAGATGATGATTTTGATACGTACAAACGCGTGATTATTTTAACTTGTTACGTCACCTTTTTTTATTTATCACCAACTTGACAATATTTACATATTATTTACTATTTTACTATTATCTTAATAAGGAAGGTAATTTCACTTCTCCCCTATTATATACTAAATGTTATCTTACTTTATTTCTAAATTTAGGGTAACTTAAATATTACCTACTTTGGTTACTATTACTGCATCTTTCCCTGTCTTTACAAATCATTTATGCTTTTGCAAACTGCCGCGTTTATTTGAAAGCTTTATAATTAAATATGTAAATACTTAATGAAACTAAACTCAAACTTTTCATCTTAATATTAATTACATTTACCTACAAATAACCAACAACCATTTCTTTGTCTAGAAAAATAATAATATAAATATTTAATGTCATATAGCTAGCTTGGCGCGAAATTTGACATTTTCTAATGCTCCCGTTGCATCATCATATCAAATCTACTTAGTAATGCATTTTGACAATAACCTTGTGCAGGATAAATACTGTTTAACTTGTAACTAATAAATTTTAGAAACTTCCTTTTAGGTCAGGATTCTACCAAGGTTCTGTGTACAATTATTCATGGGACACTCTGTATAGTTGAATTTTTTATGAACTACATCTTTACTAGGGTAATGGTCATATAAACATGAAGGTGCTGTAGCTAAAAACAGTGTGGGGTGTGGATTATTGCCTTGTAATCCACATCAAACTCCAAACGGTAACGATTTACGGTAGTCACTTAAGGTTTAAAGTTGAAAAAGCACCATCATTTCTCAATTTTTTGATCACTAGTCAAGAAGCGAATTGTTTGCATATGTGTACTAATGTATAGGAAATTAAAATGATATTGTTATGAATACTTATTTATTATTTTGTTAATATTACAATTACACAAAGTATTAAACGGTTAAGTAACTTGATAAAAGTGTTTTATCTTCAAACGTGGCAAAAGTGGTCACTGTTATACCCGAAATATGAAGATAACATTTATTATTATCCTGAAATTGTGCAGGATAAATACCGTTTAACTTATAACTAATAAATTTTAGAAACTTCCTTTGTACATTTTCAATGTTAGATATTTGATATTTATTAGTACTGCGCCAGATTAAAGCACGGTATTCTAACTTTGGGCGAACAAGTGAGAAGAACAATGATTTTAGAGCATACATGTTAGTAAACGATTTAGCGGTTCTAATGATAAAGCCTAACATCTTTATTGCAGAAGAGCAAATTTCGTTTATGTGATAAAAAAATTTAAAGAGAAATCAAAAGTACACCTAAATCCTTTAACGACGATACACGTAATAATTGGTCAGATCCTATAAAAGTAGTGGTATATAACCTTACCTTACATTTGACGGTATTTAGGTAAAGATCATTTCTATCACACCATTTCATCAACTGTTTCAGTTGCAGTTGTAAATTTATACAGTCATAGTCATTTAAAATAGATCAGTATAGTTTAACATCATCTGCAAACATAAGACCATTGCAGGACAGTTCAGAAGGCAAGTCGTTAAGGAATAACAAAAATAATAAGGGACCTAGATTTGAACCTTGTGGTACACCTGATGGTGCAGTAAATTGCACAGATTTGTAATTATTATACGTAAAGTATTGATAGCTATCAGACAAATATGAAGTAAAGAAATTAAATAGACTAACACTAAATCCAAATTTATCCAATTTCTTAATGATATTTATTACGTCTACTTGAGAACGATTATCAATTTCATGTGATATAAATTGCGTAATATAAATCAAATTAGTAGTACAAGATCTACGTTCTGCAAACCCGTGCTGATTGGATGAGATGTACAACTTAACGGATGAGTAAATACAAGGATAAACAAGCTCAAAAACCTTCGCAAAGTGAATAAAATACTAATTGGTCTGTAATTGCCAATCTCTGTAGGGTCACCAGATGTTAGTATTGGATAGATAGGGCATATTTCCATATACCTGGAAAATGAGATGTAGTAATTAATAAATTGAATAGTATACATAATGGTTCACTAAATATAGCACCACAATCCTTTACTAAAAATTGGGTATTCTGTCATGGTTTGATGTCTCCTTATTTGGAAGTTTTTGATTGCTCTCATACACAAGACGCTTTCGCATTACTAGATATTGAGTTTTCAGCAAACCTAAGGTAGTCACTGTAAGCATTAACAATTTGCAATTTAATGAGTTTCCTTAAACGTTAGTGGTTAATATCTCGATAATTATTCACTTTATGAGCTCTTAACAAGAGTACATATCTTACGTACAAGACATTGGAAAATATGAATTTATAATTGAAATTGATATTCTCACAGTGGCGTAATATTTAGGAGGCGTGAAGGGGTTTATCACTCATGTTGTACGCCACTGGAAAAGCGATTTAACATATTCTTCTACGGTTGGGTGTGTCTTAGGTCAGTAAAACTTTTCACTAAATTTAGTACAAAAATACAGGGAATTAAAAAAGTTAGAACCTTAATAATGTTCAACACCCTGCAACTTGTTAATTATCAACATTTTACTTAGGTCATATTTGGAAAATCGTCATAATTTTAGGTCAGGATTCTACCAAGGTTCTGTGTACAATTCATTATGGGACACTCTGTATAGTTGAATTTTTTACGAACTATATCTTTACTAGGGTAATGGTCGTATAAACATGAAGGTGTTGTAGCTAAAAACAGTGTGGGTTGTGGATTATTGCCTTGTAATTCAGATCAAACTCCAAACGCTAACGATTTACGGTAGTCAGTTAAGGTTTAAAGTTGTAAAAGCACCATCAGTTTTCAATTTTTTAATCACTGGTCAAGAAGCGAATTGTTTGCATATGTGAACTAATGTATAAGAAATTAAAATGATAGTGTTATGAATACTTATTTATTATTTTGTTAATATTACAATTACACAAAGTATTAAACGGTTAAGTAACTTGATAAAAGTGTTTTATCTTCAAACGTGGCAAAAGTGGTCACTGTTTGACGACGCCAAAAAACTTAATTCTGATGTACAACTGTCAACCATTTATTTGTTAACGTCAATATGGAGCATAAAGTTATGCTTTGTAGCATTTTGTAGCATTTATTTTATGATTTTATAAGGCTTAAAAATAAAATAGTATGCTATTTGAAGTAAAAATGACTGTGTGACTCACGCTGGATTATTTTCTTCATTTCGTTTAGCAAATAAACATCCAACCAAAAAATCATTTATTCTCCTAATAACGTTTATTAAAGTTTCAAATTGAGATGCGTAATAAAACGGTTCTCGTTATTAATTATTTATTATTGCTCATATATTTCGTTATTAGCGTTATCATTCACAAATTGTTTATTATAAAGGTACAATAGCACGAAGTCGTCTTTAGAATACTACAAATTGAAAACTCCGCCAGATTTATGTCACGAACATTTGTTTTAAGTAGGAAAGAGAAAATTGAGTGTTGTAATATTTAACAATATAAACACCGTTATTAATTTTGAACAATATCTAATTACAGTCGCCGAAGTCGAAAACACTCATTAATGCACGAAACTGTTTTAAATTCCTAAATTTAAAGTATCATCCCCCCCACTCTTGACGATTACGATTTAAATAACGCCCAAAGGGTCCCACGTTCTAACATTAAAAAAATAAGCCAATTGTGAAGCTAGTGTCTGCAACGACCTCAAAGTGAACATTAAATCCATTTCGGATTTTGTGCTTGGAAAAATTTGAGTTTTCAACTTTGCGAAATAATGTGTAGTGTATAAAGTAATTAGTACATACAATTCAAATCGATAAATTACAGTGTTAAAAATTTAGCCCATTTAATTCTACGTATTCTACATGTCTTATTAATGCGAAAATTATTTTTAGTCTAAATTTCAACAATTTATATGAACTAGTTCGTTTTAGAAATATTATTAACATTAAAAAAATAAGCCAATGGTGAAGCTAGTGTCTGCAACGACCTCAAAGTGAGCATTAAACCCATTTCGGATTTTGTGCTTGGAAAAATTTGAGTTTTCAACTTTGTGAAATAATGTGTAGTGTATAAAGTAATTAGTACATACAATTCAAATCGATAAATTACAGTGTCAAAAATTTAGCCCATTTAATTCTACATGTCTTATTAATGCGAAAATCATTTTTAGTCTAAATTTCAACAATTTATGTGAACTATTTCGTTTTGGAAATATTCCCATTAAAACACTTGTTTAACGAAACTGAAGTAAACTTATGCGAAAATCGCCCTAATAGTTTTATAAATAAGTATAAATTGTACCCTTCTATGCAGTACGCATATTAAAAAATGAAGGCTTACAGATTCTTTCAGTCCACAATGAAGCAGTTGCATACAAGTCACTGGCTTAACTTGATTTGCATAAAACAATTTTCTTACACAAATTACGTTAAAGAATGAGTGTTATTGAAACTAAACAACTAATGAACTCCTGAACAGGCTAAATTTAACGTAACGTGCTAAAGCACTCATGAATACTTAGGAGGATGCATAGGGATTTTGGACTGTCACAGGATGCCTATGATTGGTTACCTTCCGTTTGGTACGGAAAGTTGAAATTGGTACTGCATATTGATGATGTGAATGAGCGAACCCTATGAAAGGTGTCCGTAATTCAGCAGCACAGTAGTCCTAATACCGATAGTACAAAGAAAAAATTGAAGCAATTTTTCTATGCTCAAGGTCATAACCCTAATATCTTTTCATTGAATACGGTCGGCGATATTGAGAGCGTATTGGGGTGCATAAACCCAAAGGTAAGAATTATGTTCTATATACTATCGAATATGGGCCTTATATAGCAGAAAGAATTGTCGGCAGGTAAAGTAATGCTTAGATCTGTTGAAAAAGCTTAGTGTAGGAGCAATTCCTTTAGTCGCCGTCAAAATGTGGTCAACCCATGATAAATTTAAAGGTATAGTAATACGTAACATTGTAATGGAGTCTGAAAACTGAAGATCTGAGAAATAAATTATTTATGTATAGCAAAAAAGGTATAGGGGCTATCACTGATCCCTGTGGCACGCCCGTGTTAATGCCAACTTCTTTTGAACAGAAGCCATCAACTACGATACGCATTCGTTTTCTTCAAGAAAACTGAAAACCTAAACGAGGTGAATTTGGTAAGTAAACACTTATGCCAAACATTTTACAAACACACTAATTCTGATAAATTTTGTCATGTGGAACTCAGTGAAATGCACAGTTTTTTACTAGCTACTACCGCTTTTGAGATATAAATACAATTTGTTTTTTCAATAGAACACCTCGTATATTTTTGCTGGGTAAATAATGCTTTTAAGCTTCCTAAAAATATATGATACTTGATATTTATGCGTTACCGTACAATTCAGAAAAAAATCGTGGGTAGAGTTTGCCTTATGATTTATAAAAACACTTCAAAGGAACGCCCCGTATATACTTGGAAGCCATTTTAAAAAAAAAGAGACTTTCATAAGTAGAATTGTTAAATCTGTTGTTAACGGAACGTTATCTTTTTATCAAGAAACTGATTTATATTAAGGACGCATATTTCGTGATATTCTTTTACTTGATAAGATTTAATCAGAGTAGTTCCTACTGGAATTATGCATACACGGCGGGTCTATCATATTACTAGAAGATCAACGGTTATTTAAAGGGTTCAGTAACAGTTTTAACATGTTAAGGAGTGGTGTCTGGTTTAAAATAAAACTACAGGGTTCTATGTACAGTCTGTTCAATTAGTAATTACATCTAATGTAACATTTTAACAGCCATGGGTTAGACACCTTTTGAACTTGACCTCTTTCAAAGTGAAAACAGTTTGGTTTCGTTTATGATGAGACAATTCGATCGTTTCCTGTGGTCTTAGATTTTGGCGATTTTTTTGTTTTTGTTAAATTATACCTTAACTGAAACTATTTTCGTAGAAAATAATAATTTACTCTTCTTGTAAATTATTGGGATTTTATTTTAATAAAAAGTCCAATCAAGATAAATTTACCCTTGGCGGGTGTGAATATGTCGCGGACCGGTTCTTTGAAGTTTACTGGCGGGTTCAAAAACTAGTTGTCAGAATAACGGAACCACTATACGTGTTATGACGGAGTGTCTTTAGCAAAGACTAGCAGGAAAATTTATGGAATAAATACAAACATTTGGGTATTTTAAATTCAGGAATACAGAAGAATTTTAAGTGAATCTCTCAAATTAACTTCAACTCTGACGGTAAAGATAAATCGGGAAATTATTCCATCAGATGATAGAATAGTTATTTATGTATCAAGGGAGTTATGAGGTTATTAACATACATAACTCACGTGATAGATAAATACTTTAATTTCATACTAATACATTATAAATGAAATCTGAAAACGAAATTTTGTTATTTAAAAATTAAGTAGGCATGTTTATATCAACTGACAAGTTTGCAAATATTTGTCAAAATACATTAGAGGGAGTTATAGATCTATAACTGCGTAGTATAACTCCCAAGGGAGTTATCAACATGTTTACAGTACCGTAATTATTTGTTTATAATGTATTAGTATGAAATAAAATTACTTATCAAACAGGAAATTGATTTTAAGCGAATACTTGCTTATCTACTTCTGGTATAACGGTTAAGATAAACTGGGTTTTCCACCCCGAGTTCACAGAATAAAAGTAATTATTTTATAGTAAGCAAATTACATTAAATGAATATGAATATCATTCACGTCCCGAATAGGATTTAATAACTGGATTTTTATCACAAACTAAATCGTAATCTGAACACAACAACCTTCTGTATGGTGTGCTGGCGGCGGGCAACTGGATGTAGGTGTGTACGTCGTTGTCCCAGTGAACTCGGACTGACGACTCGTTTCTCTTAGGGATGCTGGATTCGAAGGAGGCGGCGTAGGGCAAAACCGTACGTTACGCTTCCATCGAGGTAGGAGAATACGACACAAGGCTGCACCCTACGGTAAGGTTTTGCCCAGCGTATTAGTGTATGTGTAGTGTTGTCCATTGTACGTACAGACAAGATTGTTTGCAAACGGCAGCAGGTCTAGAACGGTCGGGATGTACAGTGGTAATATGTATCATTTTAAGACGTTTGTTAGGTTATGTGTTAGTACTTATGTTTTTGGTTAGTAGATTCTTATCCTTTCACGTGATTTAGGAGTATCTTCTCCCTCTTCAGTCAGTGGTAACAATGTTGAGGTTATTGGTTGTATTCAGACTGTGTGTATGCGTGTGATTGTCCTTAGACTGGTTCTTACCTCAGCGGTGTTTTCAATTTAACATGGTGGTGTGCAGAATACTGTCTGGGGGTTCCGGTAGATGAGGTAATTCTTGTGTAAGGAGGGTTGTGACAATAGTAATCCTGCAATCTATATTTTTTGTTGTGTTGTCAATTGCGCGTAATCGGATGAATGTTTCCGCGTTGAATTGTTAGTTGATTTGGATGTTTATGTTGGTGTAATCTGTAGTCTTGGTTTTTGAACTCCTCAAGGTTTTGCTCGTGCTGAGCTTTGAAGTTATCGTCAAATGATGGATCGCTAGCGGTGGTGAGTACGGTTTCCAGGTGAAGGCCAAATAGGGCGGCTTTCTCCTGATTAGAAATAAGGAGGTTTTGTTCAGTAGCTTGAATGTGTTACAAAATTTCGGATAGTTCCGGAAGTTTAGTTAATCACTCACATTGATTCAGTTTTCTTGAGCAATTGTGTTTGTGTCGAGTCGGATAAGTGTGTGTAGTCTGCTGTATCCGGGGCCTCTGGTTTTCACATATCGGCGATATAATTGTCTTTTTTCTTTAATCCAGTGAACGATGTGTAGGGGAGCGGTTTGTGTGATATGTCACTGGTTTTTTGTAGTAATTGCAGAGTTGGCTGCGTTGGATATTAAATCTGGGCTGGAGGAAGAGGTGGTGCAAAAGACATTTTAATTTAAGGAGGAATGTGGTCGGAAGTGGTAGTTGCCCAAAAAGAAGTGATCTTCATGGGTGTCTTTCCGCATAGAATATGTGGGCTTATCATAACTGAAGAAAATGGGCTGAGTATTTCTTTTTCGAGAAAGAGGTAGGAGAAGTAAGTTGTGTGTAAGTAAGATCCTATTATAGTTGTTTGTCTTTGGCACCTAATTGAGGTCTATACTAATAGGATTGCGTTAGGGAGACAGGAGATGTAATCCAGTAGAGTGGTAGAAAGAGTGTTTTATCCAAGTGGGTTGTAAGAATTCTATTACAGGCGTTGAAGACAGTTGTACTATTGCTGCTACACACTCGACATTTAACGTCACACGCATTAATTGCCCCTATTATAAGTTCCACTGTAACGAGAAGATGTTTAAGCGAAATAGTCTTTCCATTTGTTTTAATTTCCACTTTATGGGTTGGAAGGTAGTGAGTTGTGTAACACCATATAGTTGCTATTAGCTATCACACGTACAAAACGTACAAATATTGTAACTGTAATAATGTGTGAAGCGAGGCACCTCCTTTTCTTTTGTTATGGCATACCCCACCCCGTGACGACGAAGGAGTGGGGTGGGGTAATCACGTGATCGGCGACCATTTTTGTTTTGGCAGCCATGTTTGTAATTGTCATAGTGGGAAAACTAGAAATTTTAAATAATATTCTAATCAGGAGCCTGCATGCTATCTCTCAAGACAACTATAGGCCTCCGAACATGTTCCCAGCTTTTACCCCTGATTGTGACGCCAACTAGTAGTGTATTTTTAAAACTAACGAATGTTTTCTATAATAGAGGTTGATTGTGGCTCCACCTAGTAGTATATTTTAACAGTATATTTAACTGTTATATGTCAATCAATCAAACCAATCAATCAAATCAAATCAATTAATCAAAAAAATTCAAGTCTAAGATACTGATTTGAAACTAACCTCTGTCAAAAACGACTTTAGATTCAAGTCTAAGATGTTGATTTGACATCAGCTTCTGCCAACCTTCTTGATTTAATACAAAAGCAATGTGCAAGTCTAAGATGTTGATTTGAAATCAGCTTCTGCCAACCTTATTCGATTTAATACAAAAACAAAAACAAGATGCAAGTCTAAATATTGATTTGAAATCAGCTTCTGCCTTCCATATTCGATTTAATACAAAACCAAAACAATATACAAGTCTAAGATGTTGATTTGAAATTAGCTTCAGCCAACCTTTTTCGATTTAATACAAAAACAAAAACAAGATGCAAGTCTAAGACGGGCCCCTTATTAGAATACTACTTGTGTAATACTGATCATTATATAACACTTTGGTACTATGTTACTAAAATACTCTTCACATTACTTGTGCAAGATTTACATTCATTTTTGCTCGTGTCTTGCTTTTCTCCTTTTCTCGTTTATAAGTAGGTTCACTATACTCCTGCTGGTAGATTATTCTAAAGTTTAGAATCGCACACAAAAATAAGATTCCGCTTTAGCGTTTGCTTGAAACAGTTAAAACCAATCATAAACTTCTGAAAAATTATGAGTTTTGCAAGGATAAGTAAACATACTAAAAGTGAGAGGTGTGAACTTATCTTTGAAGAAATAAAAAATGTGTGTTCAGCAGTTTATTACCGAGTTAACCAAATTTGTTAGAGAAAGTGTTATAATTACAATTATTATAATTGTCAGACGAATTATTCCCAAATAGATCGTCAAGCGTTTCCAATATGAAAATTTCAATTTTCAATTAAAGGAAACTGCACAATATGTGTATCAATATCCCTTCACAATAAATAATGAAAGCTGTAAAACACTTTCTATCTCATTTGTATTGATGTAAAATTATTTACAACTAGCAAGAGATGTCGCTTATTACGCGATTTTAGCAGAGCCAGTAGTAATAATCTACTGGCTCTGGATTCAAACGGGCATAAAGCTTACGTTATAAAATAAATGAACTCATATTTCAATATAAGTTCTATAAGAACGGAGTTTATTTTCATCACATTTATCTCAATTCTCAATTCTGCTCCAGATGAAGTATAAAACGAAATTCCAACATATGAAATAAACGCACCATTTTCTCTAAACCTCAGTGAAGTTAAACGAAGCATAATTTTAGTATATATCTGAACGTATTTTTGATATTGTATTTGATATCAATGGAAACATTTCACCATTTTATATTTTTAACCACGGAATTAATTGTTAAATATGGTACTATTTGATAAGTATAGTCACAGTGCCTGTAGGTAATTGTTTCATAACATTTGAATGGGTTTGGTGATACATTTTAACATCAGTTTCGTTTTAGCGTCCTAAAATTATATGACTTTAGGCTATTTTGCTGTCAACGTTGTTTGTCGACCAACCCTAAAACGCCTATGGCTTTGTATTAAAAGTTTTGTTCTATGTTTATTCATTAGAAAACAACGTTCAGTGTACAACATGTTTGCTATTACCAAACAAACAATAGGGTTGAAAAGTGCGATTTGCAGCTGCGTTTTATGAGTGTACAAGTTTTCATAAGTTTTAAATTACTTAAAATAAATGAAAGTATTCATTATAAAGTGATTGGCAAATATGCTTTTATAATTAATATGCATTGTCTAACTTTATATCAACTGGTGTGAAATGCCAACAGTTTAATTATAAGCCCGTATGCTGATATTTCTACTTCATGTATTAATACTGTATATTTTCATTTCAGTAACCAATAAATTCTTATTTCCAAGTTTCTAGATTATATTTTTGCATTCCCGTATACTAAGGTACTTATAGTAAAGGGAAAGTATTGCGATCACGAAAAAATTCGACCTCGAGATTTTGACGGATCTTCACGTTTCGAGGGCCCTTGAATCCATTTTGGCCATTTTTGGCACGCCGCGCGGGGTGTGTGTGTATGTAAACACGATAGCGGTCAGACCGTTTAAGCTGGAGTTACAAAATTTAGCATACGGCTATTATGGCAAAATCGTAGATCTGTATCAACTTTTGGGACGTATAGGAGTACCGGAAGTACCTGTTAACTACACAATTTTCAAATTTTTTCATGTAACGTAGTCGTAAAAATGATGCTATCAATTTGAAACTTTTTACACGCATGAAAGGTACTGAAAAACTATCAGATATCATTAGGGCACCGTAAATGGTATGTAGATAAAAAAAAACTACTCTTATTATACATTGACCGTCAAAAAAATCCGCCCACCAAAAATTGATGATTTCTTGAAGCACTCATTGGATTTTGATTATTTTTTGTGAACTGCAGGTGAATTCTTCTGTCGCAATACTGTGGTTGAAATTTTGATGTAGAGTTAAATTTGAAAATATACGGGGTGCATAAATGTGAAAATACTTTTTACCCGAAATTTGAAAGGTAGGATACAGCAACTACAATAGGGAGTGTGAAATTTTGTTTATTGAATAAATATGAGCCGTGAAAGTTATATGTACTATATATACTATCATAGTTACCGTTATGAGGCCGTGAATTAGGAATTGCGACGGCACAACAGTGATCCCAGCACTTTATTTGGTTATAGACATACGGTATAATACAACGTGGTTTAACATAATATATGGGTATAAAATTGACGTATGAAGAAAAGTACCATATTAAAAGAGGTCTTTCTATATAATTCTATAGGTGCCCTTCCCTTTGAATATGCATTAACCCATTGTTTTAGAAAAGAAAAACACTAAAAAACTTTCGCCGCTATCATGTGCAGTATACAATTTACATTATATAATGTATAATGTATAATGTACAATGTACAATTACAATGTACAATATACAATGTACAATGTACAATGTACAATGTACAATGTACAATGTACAATGTACAATGTACAATGTACAATGTACAATGAACAATGTACAACGTACAACGTACAACGTACAACGTACAAGGTACAAGGTACAAGGTACAATGTACAATGTACAATGTACAATGTACAATGTACAATGTATAATGTACAATGTACAACGTACAACGTACAACGTACAATGTGAAATGTACAATGTACAATGTACAATGTTCAATCTACGACGTACGATCTAAGATCTACGATCTACCATCTACGATCTACGATCTACGGTCTACGATGTATGGTCTACGGTCTACGATCTACGTAATTTAATTTTAAAGCAGGACCCCCCAAATTTTTTGGATAATCCCCACCCGTACACAAATTTGGGGGGAACCGGTGGTTTTTTTGGTTGTTTTAATTTCTATGGGAAAATGAAATTTAAATAAATTTAATGGGGGTGAATTCAAGAAAATAGGCCTCTAACAGTTTCGCCTTTACCCCAGGAATTATTTATTTTAAAATCGGTTTTTCTTTGGGTTGATCGGGCTCCAATATAATTTATTTTAACATTTTTTGTTAATGTTAATCAAACCAAAATTCAAATAATTTCAAAAAAAAAATTGGATCATTTGCAACCGTTAAAACGACCAGACAAAAAGTTATTTAGTTACTTCTTTAACCTTTTCGCGAATGATTTAAACAATTTAAAACACTTTGTTGAAGTGTTGTTTGCATAGCTTCCAACCTTTAAATACAAAACTGTAATGTAAATGTGAGAAACAGCCTCCAACCTTATTCATTTAATACAAAATAAAAACGATGAAGTTAAGACCCCTTTAAAAACTTTTGTAATACACTTTAAAACACTTTGGTTAATGTTACAAAATTTTTTTGGCAAGTTTATTCATTTTGGGCCCTTGTTTTTTTTCTTTTAAAGTATTCCTATCTCCCGGGAATTATTTAAAGTTTAAATCCAAAAAAAATTGTTTATTTGTTGAAACAGTTAAAACCAATTAAATTCAAAAATTTAAGTTTTGAAGGATGAAACTAAAAAGTGGAAGGGGAACTTATTTTAAGAAATAAAAATTGGTTCAAGTTTTTACCAGTTAACCAAATTTGTTGAAAAATTTAAAACTTATTTAAATTTAGAGTTATTAAATAGTCGCAACTTTCCAATTAAAACAATTTTCAATTAAAGGTGAAATAGGTTTCAAACCCTTCCAATAAATAAAAATTAAAACATTTCATCTATTTGTTTATTAAAATTATTTACCTGAAAATGTCCTTTTACCATTTTGAACCAGTTAATTTCCTTATTAAAGGGACAAAGTTACGTTATAAAATAAATTAATTTCAAAATTTTAAAAACGGATTTATTATACAATTTATTAATTCTAATTTTCCAATAAGTATAAAAGAAATTAACAATAAATAAAAATTTTCTTAAATCTAAGTTAAACAAATAATTTAATATTATATTGAACGTTTTTTGTTATTTATTTGTATTGGAAACATTTCACCATTTTATATTTTAACCAGGAATTAATTGTTAAATATGGACATTTGTAATAAGTACAGTTTAGGTAATTGTTTATAAATTTGTGGGTTTTATACATTTTAACATCAGTTTCTTTTACTCCTAAAATTATATACTTTAGGCTATTTTGCTTCAACGTTGTTTGTCAAACCCTAAAACCCTTCTTTGTATTAAAATTTTTTTATGTTTATTCATTAGAAAACAATTATTCAACATTTTGCTATTACCAAACAAAAATATTGAAAATATTTCATTTTTTTTATTAAATTTTCATAAGTTTTAAATTACTTTAAAATAAATAAATATTCATTATAAAGTGTTGGCAAAATATAATTAATTGCATTTCTAACTTTATATCAACTGGTGTAAATCCAACAGTTTAATTATAATATTATATTTTACTTTTATTAATATTATTTTTCATTTGAACCAATAAATTTTATTTCCAAGTTTCTGTTATTTTTGCATTCCCGTATCTAAGGTTTATATAAAAAAGTATTGCATAAAAAATTGACCTCGAGATTTTGACGGATCTTCACGTTTCGACCCTTGAACCATTTTGGCCATAGGTTTGTTTCCTGGAAATTGATGTGCGTTTCTGAGAAACTTTAACATTATTTCCAAGAATAATGCTTACATAACTATGAAAAGACGGATGAGTCATGCGTTTCTTTAACTAATGTTGTTTCCAGGATTACTTTTTAGACTAATTAATCGAGGGTTTGTTTCTTGGCCAAGGCCTGGAAGAGATCAATGAATGATGGGCACGTTTTTTGACTAGGACAGCAACCTTGACAGGGAACGGGATAAAAGAATATACATATCTGTGTTTGTAGGCTATTTACTTCTATGTCATTCGAATTATAGACCGATAGGATTTTTCTAGCCTTATTTCTCCTTTATTGGAGACGCAGTTATCGTAGATAATCCTCATTTCAGGATTATTTTTCGTACTCATTTTGCTAGTGGGTAAACAGTTGCGAATTGCATATTTCTTCTTTTTAACCGACTCCTTTTACCCATTACTTATTTTTATCCTATGAGTTAAATCGCAAAGGTTTTAGACATGGTAATACATTTCTGAGATTCTTTCGATAATTGTGATTCTAATAATTGCTTCTATTTTTAGATCCTGGGTTGTTTTTTACCTATAACCGTGAAAAGACTGACGAATCATGCAAGTCACACTTATTCGAGATAAGAACCTCCTCTGCTTTAGTTGAGCAACACACCCTCACCTTAGCCAAGACCAGCCATTTGGTAGAGTTTCACTTATCTGTAATAAGAACTCCCTTTAGCTGAGAAGCGCACCCTCACGTTAGCCAAGATATGAACCAGCACTTTAGTAGGGTTGCACTGAGATAAGAACCCCGTTAACTGAGGGACACCTCTCCTCTTAGTCAAAATCAACTGTTTCGCGAAGTTGCACTTATCCGTGATAAGAAACCCCTTTAGCTGAGAAACACACCTTAAGCAAATGTATGAAGCAATCCTTTTTAGTATAGTTGCATTTATCCGAGATAAGAACTCCATCTACGTCAGCCGATAAACACGTCCTCACCTATGTATGACAACCATCTTAACGGAGTCGTACCTACCTCCTGCCTTAGCGAGGAAACACACTCTCTATGTAAGTCGAACCTAAACGTATTTAGCGAAGATACAATTTTCCTAGATACGAACCCCCTTTAGCTGAGAAACTCACATGATATGAATCAATCCTTTTTAGTAGAGTTGCACTTATTCGAGGTAAGAACGGGCGAGTGAAGTTAGCATCTCAACAAAGAGTTCCAATAGTTTTGATTAGAGTTCTAGCTTCCTTTCAAAGACTTTAGAAGTACTTTATAGAAATAAAAAGAGTTCCGCTTATTAACGGTTCCAAATTTTAATTTGAAAAATGGGGCAGTAACTTCACATCGAAAATCGAGATCCAGTAGTTCTCATTAGCTAAATTACTATATTTTGCTAGGTTCTAGAGTTCCTGATATGAAAAATATTTTTTTGAAAATTAAAAAAAAATAAAAAATTTTTTTTGACATGCAATAGTTTCAATCAACTTTTGATGTTTTTATTCATTCCTAAGAGTTCTCGCTAATTAAAAAAAATTATAATCAACAATGAAAAGTTACAGCCCTTTTACTTAAAAAAAGAAAATGTTAACAAAACATTTTAAAGAGTTCTAATAGTTCTCGCAGCAGATTTGGAAGTATTCGAAAAGTTCTAAAAGAAATTATTATGATTTAAACGATCCGATTAATATTTATAGAATTATTCGACTTTAAAAATCGCTTAGCTTAAATTCTCCAAATGTCGACGAAAAATATTTTGAAGATTTCCAATAGGTCTCGTATAATTCTCGACATGCACAATGTCTTTTCAGAGTTCCGATGATAAAATTAATTAGATAATTTTTTTAACAATTAGTAAAAAATAGCCCATTTTTCGGATAAATTAATTTTTTTTTTAATTATGTAATTAATTTTTGCTTCGAAACTCACATGCAAACATTGTGCTTGTCGAGAACTATTTGGGAACTATTGAAACTCTTCAAAATGTTTATCGCAGATAGAAAATTTAAGCTATGCGATTTTTTAAAGTCGAATAATTCATTAATTAAATTTCTTTTAGAACTTTCGAATCAAATCTCAACTAAGAACTCTTAAAATATTTTAAGTGGAAGCTCTGTAACTTTTTCATTTTGATTATAATTTTTTTAATTAGGGAGAACTCTTAGGAATGAATGAACATCAAAATTGAATTTTCAAAAATTTTTAATATTCTTTAATTTTCAAAAAAAAATTTTCGTATCAGGAACTCTAGACCTTTCCAAAATATAGTAATTTAGCTAGTCAGAAATATTGGATCTCGATTTTCGGTGTGAAGTTATCAGAGGTGTATATACTATTTTTTGCGAAAGCGGAAACACAAAAACACGGAAAATTAATAAATTTACTAAGTTTCGTCAATTCTGTATGTAATAATTAGTGGCCTTTGGAATTCGTATCTTAATAACCATATCTATTGTCAGAAAACTGAAGATTGTCAATAATTTCAATAACTGTGGGCCTGTTTACATTTACTGTAAACGCAAATAACTAAGTTAGTTCTTTAGTTCTTGTGTTTTTATTTGCACTCTGTATTTAAAACTGTCAAAACATATTAAATAAACTTTTTAGGGAAATAATGTGACATATTTGCTCCCTAGGGAGAAAATGTTCCATTTCTGTCGTGATTTTGACAACAGAGAAACTAACTTCTACTTTCGCAAAAAATATTTCATTTCTTTTAATTTTTTAAGTGATGTCCAATAACTTATGTCTGACATGAAGTTTTAAACGTCTGTTTGACATAGATTTTGTTTTTTTTTTACAATGTTGCCTACTTTCGTAATGAACCTATTGTAAAAGAGGTTGCAAATTATCCTAATAAAAATGCTCTTAAAATTATTTTATTTCTTTTAATTTCCATTTTGTATTGGCATAAAATATATATTTAATTATTGAAAAATTATTTACACTGAAACTGCTCAAAACTTCTATGAGAAAAAAATATTTTTTAATGATGTCTTTAACTTGGTTGCTAAATCCAAAATTTTTGTGTAACACATTAATTAAAAATTATTACTTTTGAACTTATTCGTTCATAACAAAACTTATAATAATTTAACACATTAATTATTGATCGGGTTGCTTCCAGTCATTAGCATCACTTTTATAACTTTTTGAGTACTATCCAAATGTACTGCGGGAACTATTGGAACCCTTCAAAATATTGTTTATCGATATTTTGAACATTTACGAGGGTGGTCGATTGTAAAGAGTTCTGATTATTCTAAAACAATTCTCCTATAGTTCTGAGCATATACAATGCCTTTACAAAGAGTTCCGATGAAAAAATTAATTAGATAACGTTTTAAGCAATTAGTAAAAAATAGCCCACTTTTCGGATAAATTCATTTTTAAAAAAATTGTATAATTAATTTTAGCACCGTAACTCTTTGGAAAGGCATTGTGCATGGCGAGAACTTCACAAGAACTATTTGGGAATTATTGCAACTCAACTTCAAAATATTTATCGCGGATACTTGCAAAATTTAAGCTATGCGATTTTCTAAAGACGAATAATTCTGTAACTACTAATGGGATCGCTTTCGATCATTAAAATTTCTTTCAGAACTTTTCGAATACTATCCAAATGCTGCGAGAACTATTAGAACTCTTTAAAACATTTTCTTTTTTTTAAGTAAAGGGGCTGTAACTTTTTCATTGTTTTTGTCATATCAGGAACTCTAGAATTTTGCAAAATATAAATATAATAGCTTCTCAGAACTACTGGATCTCGATTTTCGATGTGAAGTTAGCACCCCATTTTTCAAATTAAAATTTGGAACCGTTAATGAGCGGAACTCGTTTTATTTTTTATAAAGTAGGGGAGAGTGTTGTATAGTGGGACAATATTTTTCAAATGATCATAAAATTTATATTTAATCTTTAATCAGATTCTCAGCGAATCATTATACTGGAAACATAAAAGTATTATTAAAAGTTTTAGAACTATGAAAAGTAAAAGGCTGATTAGATAGCTTGTCACTATAACCAAGTCCCACTATACAACCAACCTGTTTCATAGTGGGACTAGGGTCGCATACTGGGACAACCTGATAATAATAGGATTAAGTTGAAAGAAAATGAATGTACGCCAGAAAAAGATTCAAAATCATATTTTATTCAAAATATTCCGAAAAACATTGCTTACATTGCTGAGCATTGGCAACTAGAACATATACAAAAACAAAGGATATAAAATAAAACAAATAAACACAAAACGAATTTAAATAAATAGAAACCTTATTCTATGTTATAAGAAGAAAAGTCATATTTAAAACACCATAGTTTGAAGTTGGTCCCTCCAGAAATAAAGAACGGAAGTTTAATTACAATATCATCTTTCATAATCAAATCTTCGTCCTTTTTCTGAAGATGAATTTATCATTGGCAGTCTTTTCAAATAATTCACGACATACTCTGCCGCTTCAATTTTTTCAACTTGCCCAACATAATATTTAATTCTCTTCTTCATTATTTAACAACAAAATCATTTATATTTATATCATAATCTGCTTCTTTCAATTTTGTCCGATATTTCGTCCGATATATCGGAACTGTTATCACACAAATCTTCAATTGACACGTCACTGTCGCTGGAGTCTGCAAATAACTTTTGTACAGCTTACCTTTACTTTCTGTGTTTTTTTTCTTTGGCTATTTTTCTTCTTTTCGCTTCTTTTCTTCAATCAGTGGCGTATCGGTTAGGATCAATTGACTTTCTTTCTTCTGATTTAATTTTCTGGATGCTGCTTTTAAATGTGTCTTATTGATTCGGTAACAATATTCTTTAGGAGTTAATGCAAAGGCAAATCATTATCCGTATTCTCTAGCAACCTTATGTTTTCTAAGGCAAACCATCTTTATCACAAATATCAGGATCATTCGTAGCATTATCGTCAATAGGCTGTAATTTGTCAACAGGCTCGGCAAGATAACATGCAAACTTAGCAGATTAACAGGCTCTGTACGATTTGACAAACGAACACAAATAGTCTGATTCCTAAATATTTCGGAATTAAATGGACAGATCCTGTTGTTAAGCCTAATTATGTTGCTTTGTGAAAGCTTGTAAAAGATTTTCCAACTATATCCGCTATGTTGTACAAATTACTAATACCTGATGATTGAGCAACCATTCGTCCATGGCTTTATTAGTATTTAAACGGACCAAACAGGTCACGTCAGTGGCTGAATTGTGACTACAATGTGGTGGTAATGAACCAATACAATGCCGTTTATCTTGCAATATTGTAACTCTAACATCCATATGGCTCTCATGGTTATCTAGTATTAATAATATCTTGTTATCTGATTACAATGTACTGCATCTGCAACGTGTTTCAAATACTCAAAAGTTTGTTAGTCATAGCCATTTTGCTTTTGATCCAGGTAGAATTACATGTGCTTTAAATCAAAATGAAAATGGCGGTACGTATGTACCATTAGCACAGATAGTGGCACATTGTGACTAAACTTTCGCTCGTCACTTTACATTGCTTTTGACCACAATCCATTATTTTCCTGTTACAGTGGTAACTGCGGTTTCATCGCATTTGTATATAATTAGATTTAAACCATATTTTCAATCACGTTACGCAGGTTGGTAAAAATAGAAACATTATGTTTATTAAAACTGTTGCACTTAAGTGTTCATGTTCGTAGATTATGTTGTGTCTGCTAAAATTCATCCATTCCTTGATCTTATCTGCTTCCAAGATTCTGGAATTGATTTTCATTGAATACAAATTGTATGAATAATTTCTTTAGCTGACAATCCATAACACATATTTGCTGCAGTAATCAAGTATTCACTACAATTGTTCTTCGTCATCTGAAAAATTTGAGAAAATCCATGATGCCTAAACAAAAACTTGCTTTTGCTCTTCATACTCCTATATTTTGTGACATATCTGTGTAAAGCGGATTTGGTAACGTTATATTGACCAGCAGCATCTCTGATTTTAATATTTTGATTTATTACAGCTACAGCTTCATCTTGGCTGCATTTTACGTTTGCTTACTATCTTTATGAGATTTGTTGGTTCTCTAACCCTTTTTGTTATCCATTTTCTGCAACCAAAAGAAATATCTTTATCCATAGTCTTATATACCAAAATAACCTTAACTTAACCACATTACTATAAGTAAATCTGGTAACGTAAATTGTTTAAAATAAAATTCAGCTAGCCAAACCATAAAACATTATTTAAATAATGTGATACAATTGTCTGTCCAAAATAACTACTATCCATTGCAGCCCCACTATGCACAATTCAATTGTTTTACCATTATAAAACATTTTATATACAGTCATATAATTTTGTACTATACAACAGTATACTTTTAGGTTATTAATTTATTTGCCAACAAAACATAAATATAAGCAATATTGATCTCAACTTACCTTAAACACTTTAGACAATATGAAATTTCATAATTTTGATAAATAACGCCGATATTCGATACGATTTCAACACGAAAATAAAAATTGCTTCCTAGAAATCAGATGTTCGGCGGTTTCAGACAAAGTAAAATTTCCTGATAATATTTTTAGCTGATGACAGACATACATAAATGTCGCTCTAATTAATTCGGATATTTTCGTCGTTTATTTGCAAATTGAATTTATATGCAACTGTATACAACAGTACTTCTAAACTCTTTAAAAGGAAGCTAGAACTATAATCAGAACTATTGGAACTCTTTTTCGGGGTGCTAACTTCACACGTCCTTTTTAGCCGATAAACACCCTCATCTTTTTAGCGGAGAAACACACCCTCTACGTTAGTCTGTATACGAACGAAAAGTCTTTTTCGGAGAATCACTTATCCTAGATGCGATCCCCCTTTAGCTGAGAAGTGAACCTTACATATAAACCGTGTACCTTGAAGAGGCCACTGAACTGTATAATCTGGCAACCCCGCATAGTATGAGATTGTAGAGTGACCTAGAAGCCGCTTATTTTCCTTTCAATTTTTTTAGTTATCGCGTCCGAAAAAAATTGCATTTATGCATATTACACCCTACCCCGTAAATCTACCACCTCTTACCCCTTACCCCGATGATCTATCGGCACCACTAGATTCTAGATGTTTAGGTCATAAATACACATAGCAAGTTTTTGATATATCGCGTTCGAATGATTCCTCACAGACACACGTACATACGCACGGGCACGCATTCACACACGTACTCACGCATCCACGTACAAACACACACGCACAGCTAAGTAAATAATTTGTGTTACCAGTGGCGGCTTGTGATAATTATGCTTAGAGAGCTCTTACAATTAATGTACAAGGTATGAATAGGAATGTAGAGTTTCACATAAAAGCAAGCCATTATTACCCGTTAATGTGCTTTTCCGGTAGATGAATGTCGCACCACACTTGATTAACTTCTGGGTGCGCCATTGGCTATATTGTTACAAAAGCAACGTGCCTAATTTTAAACATTTTTCTTTATAGACTTTTTCCATTGGGAAAATGTAATCATATTGTCGTAATGACATACACGAAATTGGCTATCAAAGAGGAAATATTTTATTTCTATCGGTAAATTTTATGCTCTTTTAAATTAATTTTTTTGTTTATACATTAATTTGGTTGAAAAAATAATTGTTTTAATAACGGGAGCAAAATTTGCTTAACTTAGCCTTTGTCGTTTTGTGAGTATATTAATAATCTTTTGGATCTTTTTTTTTTGGTATTTTGTTTAATTTTTAAAATTGATGGATTGTCGAAGTTAACGTGGGTCGTGTCATTTGTCTTTCTGTGACTTGTTTGTACCTAGATCTATAATATATCTTATAGACTTGATACAAAATCCATTCTGACAATAAATTATGTATTTTATTTAACCATTTCATTGTTTTCACTTACATTGTTTACATTTCAAATTTTTCTTTTCAATTATAATGACCAATAATGCAATTGTTATGGTCGATGACTACATAGACGAACCTTATTCACATCAGGCAGAAAATCGTTATGGTTAACTGAAATATAAAATTAATAATATTCTATGTAAATTGCAATCTATTTACTTAACTAGGCGTAACACCTATAAAAATGCAGTTATCGCTTACCCATTGTTTGAATATTATTTTAGACGGATGTTATAAACAATTCCACTTGTCTCTTCTACATTATGCACTTATAGAATTGACAATACACGTGTTAAATAATGCATAACATTCTTATTTGTAAATAAAACGCTTCATTTAAAAAAAGGTAAGCTTTGTTACCAAGTTCCATTTCATTTCCCTTCTTTAAAGAAAATCTCATCTTCCATTTTATGAGGCGCTAAATGAAATGATCAAACAAATTGCATACTGCTTTGTCACATTATCAAGAATTATAGGTATTTTAAAATAATACCCCCATTTATCTAAATTTGTCAGGAATAGTGGAAGCATTACGAAAATTGTTTTTGTACGTTTAAAATTCTATTTTAATTATTCGAGGGAGATAGCATAAAGTATGCAAAAGTTGATTTTTAATTATTCACGTCTGTTTACATTTCATGCAAAATTACTTTTTGCAATATTTATTAAACTTGAAATACAAATTTATAAATTTCAAACCTCCATATCTACCTCAACATCTAATGATCCATAAAGCTTCCGTTATTATACCACAAAAACATTAATCATTCAGTATGAACTTTAGAGATATTCTCTGTATACGTGACGTTCATTGTAGTTTAATATGGATTTAATGAATCTTGAATCACGTTTAATGAAAATTAAACAAATTGAGTTAATGGTTCGAAATTATTTATCATTGAATAGAGGAAAACATTTACCTTTCTATTGAAGGAAAAGTATACTAAACAACGTGATACAGTTTTCAAGCACTAAAAACACAAATTGGGGGGGCGCTTTCTCGTTTTGTTTAATTCTGTTTAGAATGGCATTTAAAGGTTATATTTGCAACATTTTCTTATTTTTGGTTTTAGTAATATGCATAAATGTGTATAGATGACCTTATTTACTTTTATTTAAATGCGGTACGTCTAGAAAGGTTTTACATAATTTAAAGGCTTGTAATTTACTTGCATCCATCGTTATTTGCAAATATCATAAAATATCTGCGGAGGTTGAAGTAGAGGGACATGGGGAACATCGTTGCATATGATTATTACGTTAAACCGGTTAAAAGGTGTAATGTTAAAACTATGTGAGAAGAATTTAAATTGTTGTGCTTCAAATTCGTTATACCGAAGGAACTTGTTAAGTGATGTAAGTCTGTGATCCAGCAAGTTTTCAGCCGACTCGAAAAATTTTCCCATTTTAAATAAGAAAACGGGCGTAAATTATTTAGAAACTGAAAAATGAAATATCAAGCACTTATAGATTTATTGCATTTAATTTATAACCTAGATGTACATTGCAATGTGGCATCATCGAATTTTCTTAAATACAATAATACTATACAAATCGAAATAAGGTTTTTTCAGATTTGAATCCGTGATCTAATTTGCTCTTTATATTCTAACCTCTTGACTTTGAATATAAGTTTATATTCTAAGCACTTTCAAAGAAACGGTTTAATACCTGAATAGAAGCGGTCTTGTTCAAGATTGCAATACAGTTATTTAATGTCAAAGTATAGCTAATTGTATACGTTTTTATTTAATTTTTCTTATTTACTTCTTTAAGAATACCCTATAAGTAATATTTTTGTAATGCTTTATATGACTAGAAGTCACATAAGTAGAACCCGACACCGCCGCCATCTTGGATTTTACGTCACAGCCCACGTGGACCGTTTCCACCCATTTTACACGCTTACGTGTGAGCCCTGATTTTCAACCCTATTTTTCGCTCACGTGTGAGACCGGATTTTCCACCCTATTTTTACACATCCACGTGTGAGACAGGATTTTCCACCTTATTTTTACACGCTTACGTGTAGGACGCATTTTTTCACCTATTTTTGCACATCCACGGTGAAGTCAACCCTAATTTCTGCACACCTCGTGTGAGACCGTATTTTAACCCTGCTGGAAATTTTATCCCTAATTATTTAGTGACCGAGTGAGACAGGATTTTACCTTATTTTTACACAGCGTGATACCGTGTTTACCAATATTTATGTCTAGGACACTACCCCCTATTTTTGCACATCCACGTGTAGACCGTGTTTTCAACCCTAAACTCGCTTACATGAAGGACCGTATTACTTATTATTATCTTTGGGGTTAAACCTTATTTAAGGACCTTTTGAGCAGAGCTAACGCGAGGACAGGGGTGGGAGCTGGTCTTGGCTTAGAACTGATTTAGGGTTGGAGCAGGTGGTTAGGGTTATTCTTAGGATGTGGTAAGATTCTGTTATATTAAGAACAGTGCCCCTGGAGGTTAGGCAAATGCACACGCTACAATGAAATTAATTCAAGATAATATTAAAATTATCGTAGTGCTTTAAAATGAATGTTGTATTATAGGAGTTCTAAATAGTCGACATCGTGGGCTTCTAACTGCTTCGCCCCTGGGGTAAATAACTTATAAGACGTGTAGAGCTTAGCTATCTGCAATAATGTAGTTTTAACTTACTACAGTGAGGCCTTCGCCTGTCATAAAATTGTATTCTAATAAGGGGTTCTTGTAAGGCAGGACTTGTATCAGGGTCTGCTGGCCTTTGAGTTAAAATTGATTTAAGTGCCATCTAGGCGTAAAGACTAATGAACATTTTCTCAGAAGCTGATGATGCACAACCTCTCTCAGCTCATGCTCCTCTCTTCTCTTTACACATCACAAACGAATCAATTAATTAGTCAATCAAACACGTTCGATCATCAGATAAAACTCAATCAATCAACCGAAATTATGTCTTACAGTTAGCGGAAAATAGATTACAGTTCAAATGCAAAACAATATGACGTGAAATAATAAATAATTTCTACCCTAATGGAATGATGCTTTTATAGGCAGATCCTCTAAACAGCCCACCACATTAAACATCATATCTGATTTATTTGCATGTTTAATTACACACAAAACTATTTAATTGTAACGTGTTCATTAACATAAAACCCGTTAAAAAAATTACTTATATATAACATAATTAAATTAAAATTAACATGTTTTAAGAATATCAGGTTGATATAACGGAAATAAAGGCAAAAGGTTTTAATTTTATTATATACATGAATTAACAAAACTATAAGTTTAAAACCGTGCGTACCTACTTTTGTAGAGTTGATCTTATGTCGTTATCCTATAAGCATGATAATACATTTTAAAATCTTTATAGGCATTTTGAACAATATCAGGTAAAAACATAGATAAAATAATACGCTACCTTTAAATTTTCTTCAATATGCAAACTGAATTTTTATACACGTACTCACTAAAACATGCTTTGTGAATGGCTATAAACAGCCCATTACATATCGGACATTAACTATTTAGAAAGTAATACAGAAAAACCTGAATTCGTATTTAATAATTATTTATTACAGAAATTTACATTCAAAACACAAATATTTTAAAACGTCTAATACCACTAATGTTGCATCATAATAAAAAACTCATTATACAGTGAACATACTTAAAATATGTAACTTTATACGACGTCTATTATTACATGAGATGGATTATTCTTAAATTTAATTGATTTCGTTCCACAACCGTTCGAAATCTTGCTTCTTCGCGATATCAAAAGCTATACTAGTGATACTAAAGTATAATAGCGATAGCTACATTGCTAACGATTATTGATGTTTTTTGCATGAGATTTTTGAATGAGACAGCCTGCAAGGTATTTTTTAAAAAAGCTTCACTCTCACGAGATCAAACGAGATTTTGAGATACAATCTCATCATCGCACCTTGAACGATTATATTGTAACCTAAAAGCAAGCTATACCCTAATAGTTTTTAAATTATTACATGGACACGAGGTTTTAAATTAAATTTTCAACGGCCTAATGCACACTTAAAACCTTTAAGTCGCTTTGGGTTGTACCGTATTCACTTTTTCAATTTTATCTGCACTCTGTTTCGGGCTGTAGTACGTTTTCTAATACATAAACAGAATCTTCAATACTGTGATACGTGTAGCAGCAAAAAATTAGCTAGTTAGTTTCACCTCTATATTACTTTACATGCAATTTTATCATAAATAAATACATCCAAAAAGCTAATTAAACATAACCCACCCGGTATAGCAAGCCGCTTCCAATTATAGCCTTTCAAACAATAGGGCCTTCAACTACAAAATCGAACACTGCTTCGCACGAGGATCCGAAAACACGTACGCACGCCCACGAAACACACGCCGCACACGCAAGCTGCACGACATCGCACGCGCCACGGCGCCTCGTACGCACGCACGCTAGAACGTACGCACGTCGCACGTCGCACGTCACACGTACGCGGTTCGCACGACCGTACGTACGCTCGCACGCACGTATTCACACACACACACACACACACACACACACACACACACGACACAAAGCGAAACTTGTAAACCAAACATGAATCAAGACGATGGAGCACCGCTAGAAAACAGGTTTATTAACAAAACCGAAGGAAAGCTTAACGTTTGAAAATATTAAAAACACATATTATTTAATAACATGCTTTATCGGTTTCTTCTTCTTGAACCGTGAGTCCCTCATCATCATCATGATTTTGAGATTTGCCCTTCTTCATAGCTCTTCTTCTTCTTAGAACCATCATCTGGATGGATACAGCTCAATCATTCATCTTGAACGGTTGTAATAGTTTATTAACAAGTCAGTTTAATGTGCTGATGTTGGCTCATAAACAGGAGAATACATTATAGTAATGCTCACTCGATGACAGTTACACTTTAAAGAGCGAAACACACGAGAAACGAGAACGCAGCTAGCCTTTGGTCTTGTGCGAAGCGTGCTCGTCAATGTTCGGTAGAATCGGACATCTTCGGGGATGTCTGAAGTATTGACCTAACCACACTCTAACATAGCCCTGGGGCATGTTTATAAATCTAAACGCCTCTTTTATGATCGAGCTGTTTTCCTAAGACGTTAGAACAGTTGTTTGCTAAGCGTGCTCGTCAATGTCAGATCGGAATCGATGGATTGATTACCAACTCATAGACCCTGATATGTTTATAAATCTTAACGCCTCTTTTATGGTCGAGGCATTTCCTCCTAAGACGGCGCAGCTCGATCATAAAAGAGGCGTTTAGATTTATAAACATGCCCCAGGGCTATGTTAGAGTGTGGTTAGGTCAATACTTCAGACATCCCCCGAAGATGTCCGATTCTACCCGAACATTGACGAGCACGCTTACGCACAAGACCAAAGGCTAGCTGCGTTCTCGTTTCTCGTGTGTTTCGCTCTTTAAAGTGTAACTGTCATCGAGTGAGCATTACTATAATGTATTCTCCTGTTTATGAGCCAACATCAGCTGACATTAGAGATTTTACTGACTTGTTAATAAACTATTACAACATAACCGTTCAAGATAATGATGAAAGCGATGACGTGGTTGAGCTGGGTGTATCTCACATCCAAGATGATGGTTCACAGAAGAGAAAGAAGAGCTATGAGGTAGGGAGAAGGGCAAATCTCAAAATCATGATGATGATGATGAGGACGACTCACGGTTCAAGAAGAAGAAGAAAACCGATAAAGCATGTTATTAAATAATAATGATGTATTGTTGTTTATAATAATAATAATAATAATATATTTTCAAAACGTTAAGCTTTCCTTCGGTTTTGTTAATAAACCTGTTTTTTCTAGCGGTGCTCCATCGTCTTGATTCATGTTTGCAAGTTTACAAGTTTTTCGCTTTAGCGTGTTTTCGCGCTCTCGTGTGTGTGTGTGTGTGTGTGTGTGTGTGTGTGTGTGTGTGTGCGAGCGTACGTACGGTCGTGCGAACGCGCGTACGTGTACGTGCGCAGCGTGCGTACGTTCGTGCGAGCGTGCGTGCTACGTGAGCGCTCGCACGGCTGCGTACGTGCGATCGTACGTGCGAGCTTGCGTGCGAACGTGTGTGCTTACGTGGTGCGTGCGTACGTGTTTTTCGTTTGATCCTCGTGCTAAAGCAGTGCTAGTCGATTGTATGTAGTTGTAGGCCCTATTGTGTTGACTAAGAGCTATAATTGGAAGCGTTGCTTGCTATACCCTGGCCGTGGAGTTATGTTTAATTAGCTTTTTGACAGATGTATTTATTTATGATAAGATCAGGCTTGCATGTAAAGTAATATAGAGGTGAAACTAACTAGCTAATGTGTTTTGCTGCTACACGTATCACAGTATTGAAGATTCTGTTTATGTATTAGAAAACGTACTACAGCCTCGAAACAGAGTGCAGATAAAATTGAAGAAAGTGAATACGGTACAACTTCGACTAGCAGACTTAAAGGTTTTAAGTGTACAGCATTCCCAGAGCGGCGTTGAAATCATTTAATTTAGAGCTAACCTCGTGTCCATGTAATAATGTCTGATAAACTATTAGGGTTATTAGCTTGCTTTATAGGTTACAATATAATCGTTCAAGGTGCAGATGATGAGGCGATTGTATCTCAAAATCTCGTTTGATCTTGTGAGATGTGTATAGCTTTTCTTAAAAATACCTGCGAGGCTGTCTCATTCAAAAAATCTCATGCAAAAAACATCAATAATCGTTAGCAATGTAGCTGTATCCGCTATTATACTTACTTAATGTATCACTAGTATAGCTTTTTTGATATCGCGAGAAGAAGCAAGATTTCGAACGGTTGTAGGAACGAAATCAATTAAATTTAAGAATAATCCCATCTCTATGTAATAATAGACGTCGTATAAAGTTACATATTTTAAGTATTTAATATGTAATCACTGTATAATGAGTTTTTATTATTATGATGCAACATTAGTGGTATTAGACGTTTTTAAAATATTTGTGTTTTTGAATGTAAATTTCGTAAGTAAACATAATTATTAAATACGAATTCAGGTTTTTCTGTATTACTTTCTAAATAGTTAATGTCCGATATGTAATGGCTGTTTATAGCCATTCACAAAGCATGTTTTAGTGAAGTACGTTAAAAAATTCAGTTTAGTATTGAAGAAAAACTTCTAAAGGTGAGCGTATTATTTTAATCTATGTTTTTACCTGATATTGTTAACAAAATGCCTATAAAGATTTTTAAAATGTATTATCATGCTTATAGGATAACGACATAAGATCAACTCTACAAAATAGTAGGTACGCACGGTTTTAAACTTATAGTTATTGTTAATTCATGTATAATAATAAACCATTAAAACCTTTTGCCTTTTATTTCCGTTATATCAACCTGATATTCTTAAAACATGTTAATTTTAATTTAACTCTATGTTATATATAAGTAATTATTACTTTTTTTAACGGGTTTTTACAGCTGTTAATGAACACGTTACAATTAAATAGTTTTGTGTGTATGTAATTAAACATGCAAATAAATCAGATATGATGTTCCTAATGTATAGGTGGCTGTTTAGAGGATCTGCCTATACATAAAGCATCATTCCATTAGGGTAGAAATTATTTATTATTTCACGTCATATTGAATTACACTTTAATGCATTCAGTTTGAACTGTAATCTATTTTCCGCAACTGTAAGACATAATTTCGGTTGATTGATTGAGTTTATCTGATGATCGAACGGATTTGTTTGAGATTGACTAATTAATTGATTCGTTTGTGAGTGTGTGAGAAAGAGAGAGGGGAGCAGGAAACAGCATAGAGCTGAGAGAGGTGCATCATCAGCTTCTGTTATAGAAAATGTTCATTAGTCTTTACGCCGCTAGATGGCACTAAATCAATTTTAACTCAAAGGGCCAGGGCAGACCTGATACAAGTCCTGCCTTACAAGAACCCTTATTAGAATACAATTTTTGTATGACAGGGCGAAGGCCTACAGCTGTAAGAATAAGTTAGAACCTACATATAATTGCACCAAGCCACGATAGGGCTAAGCTCTACACTTGTCTTATAAGGTTAGGTTCCATACCACCTTAGCCAGGGGCGAAGGCCTGAGAACAAGTTGAGAAGCCCTACACGTGTAAGAACCTCCTTATTAGAATTACAACATTTGGTCATTTTAAAGCAATAGCACCGATAATTTTAATAATAATATCTTATTAATTATGCAATTCCACATTGTATGCGTGTGCATTTGCCTAACCTCCAGGGGCA
Source organism: Vesta saturnalis (assembly GCA_036346205.1). Classification (NCBI taxonomy): domain Eukaryota; kingdom Metazoa; phylum Arthropoda; class Insecta; order Coleoptera; family Lampyridae; genus Vesta; species Vesta saturnalis. The sequence continues at coordinate 6,110,427 of JARFJB010002009.1, forward strand.
CTGTTCTTAATATAACCAGAAGGTCCTTAACACCACCAAATAACCCTAAGAATAACCCTAGACCAGCCCCACCCTAAGCTCCAACCCTAAATACAGTTCTAAGCCAAGACCAGCTCCCACCCCTGTCCTCGTTAGCAAAAGTCCTAGCTGTCAAAAGGTCCTTAATAACCATAAGGTTTAACCCCAAAAGAAATAAAAAATAAGGGTAATACGGTCCTTCATGTAAGGAAAAAAATAATTAGGGTTGAAAACACGGTCTCACACGTGGATGTGCAAAAATAGGGTGAAAATAGATGTCCTATACGTAAGCGAGTTCAAGAAGAAGAAAACCGATAAAGCATGTTATTAAATAATGATGTATTGTTTTATAATAATAATAATATATTTTTCAAAACGTTAAGCTTTCCTTCGGTTTTGTTAATAAACCTGTTTTTTCTAGCGGTGCTCCATCGTCTTGATTCATGTTTGCAAGTTTACAAGTTTTTCGCTTTAGCGTGTTTTCGCGCTCTCGTGTGTGTGTGTGTGTGTGTGTGTGTGTGTGTGTGTGTGGGCGTACGTACGGTGCGAACGCGCGTACGTGTGAGTCGTACGTGCGGCGTCGTTCGTGCGAGCGTGCGTGCGTACAGTCGACGCTGCGTACGTGCGATCGTACGTGCGCTGCGTGGAATGCTTACGTGGGTGCGTGCACGTGTTTTTCGTTTGATCCTCGTGCTAAGCAGTGCTAGTCGATTGTATGTAGTTGGCTATTGTGTTGACTAAGAGCTATAATTGGAAGCGTTGCTTGCTATACTGGCCGTGGAGTTATGTTTAATTAGCTTTTTGACAGATGTATTTATTTATGATAAGATCAGGCTTGCATGTAAAGTAATATAGAGGTGAAACTAACTAGCTAATGTGTTTTGCTGCTACACGTATCACAGTATTGAAGATTCTGTTTATGTATTAGAAAACGTACTACAGCCTCGAAACAGAGTGCAGATAAAATTGAAGAAAGTGAATACGGTACAACTTTAGCAGACTTAAAGGTTTTAAGTGTACAGCATTCCCAGAGCGGCGTTGAAATCATTTAATTTAGAGCTAACCTCGTGTCCATGTAATAATGTCTATAAACTATTAGGGTTATTAGCTTGTTATAGGTTACAATATAATCGTTCAAGGTGCAGATGATGAGGCGATTGTATCTCAAAATCTCGTTTGATCTTGTGAGATATAGAAGGCTGTCTCATTCAAAAATCTCATGCAAAAACATCAATAATCGTTAGCAATGTAGCTGTATCCGCTATTATACTTAATGTATCACTAGTATAGCTTTTTGATATCGCGAGAAGAAGCAAGATTTCGAACGGTTGTAGGAACGAAATCAATTAAATTTAAGAATAATCCCATCTCTATGTAATAATAGACGTCGTATAAAGTTACATATTTTAAGTATTTAATATGTAATCACTGTATAATGAGTTTTATTATTATGATGCAACATTAGTGGTATTAGACGTTTTAAAATATTTGTGTTTTGAATGTAAATTTCGTAAGTACAACATTATTAAATACGAATTCAGGTTTTCTGTATTACTTTCTAAATAGTTAATGTCCGATATGTAATGGCTGTTTATAGCCATTCACAAAGCATGTTTTAGTGAAGTACGTAGTATAAAAATTCAGTTTAGCATATTGAAGAAAAACTTCTAAAGGTGAGCGTATTATTTTAATCTATGTTTTTACCTGATATTGTTAACAAAATGCCTATAAAGATTTTTAAAATGTATTATCATGCTTATAGGATAACGACATAAGATCAACTCTACAAAATAGTAGGTACGCACGGTTTTAAACTTATAGTTATTGTTAATTCATGTATAATAATAAACCATTAAAACCTTTTGCCTTTTATTTCCGTTATATCAACCTGATATTCTTAAAACATGTTAATTTTAATTTAACTCTATGTTATATATAAGTAATTATTACTTTTTTTAACGGGTTTTTACAGCTGTTAATGAACACGTTACAATTAAATAGTTTTGTGTGTATGTAATTAAACATGCAAATAAATCAGATATGATGTTCTAATGTATAGGTGGCTGTTTAGAGGATCTGCCTATACATAAAGCATCATTCCATTAGGGTAGAAATTATTTATTATTTCACGTCATATTGAATTACACTTTAATGCATTCAGTTTGAACTGTAATCTATTTTCCGCTAACTGTAAGACATAATTTCGGTTGATTGATTGAGTTTATCTGATGATCGAACGATTTGTTTGAGATTGACTAATTGATTGTTTGTGGTGTGAGAAAGAGAGAGGGGAGCAGGAAACAGCATAGAGCTAGAGAGTGTGCATCATCAGCTTCTGTTATAGAAAATGTTCATTAGTCTTTACGCCGCTAGATGGCACAAATCAATTTTAACTCAAAGGGCCAGGGCGCAGACCCTGATACAAGTCCTGCCTTACAAGAACCTTATTAGAATACAATTTTGTATGACAGGGCGAAGGCCTACAGCTGTAAGAATAAGTTAGAACCTACATATAATTGCCAACCACGATAGGCTAAGCTCTACACTTCTTATAAGGTTAGGTTCATACCATAGCCAGGGGCGAAGGCCTAGAACAAGTTGAGAAGCTACACGTGTCACAAGAACCTCCTTATTAGAATTACAACATTTGGTCATTTAAACAATAGCACCGATAATTTTAATAATAATATCTTATATTATGCAATTTCCACATTGTATGCGTGTGCATTTGCCTAACCTCCAGGGGCACTGTTCTTAATAAACCAGAAGGTCCTTCACAAAATAATAGAATACCCTAGACCAGCCCCTAAGCTCCAACCCTAAATCAGTTCTAAGCCAAGACCAGCTCCCACCCCTGTCCTCGTTAGCAAAAGGGGGGGGGGGTTTTTTTTTTTTTTTTAGGGTTGAAAACACGGTCTCACACGTGGATGTGCAAAATAGGGTGAAAATAGATGTCCTATACGTAAGCGAGTAAAAATAATTAGGGTTGAAAACACGGTATCACGCGGATGTGTAAAATAAGGGTGGAAAATCCTGTCTCACTGTACGCGTATAAAAATAATTAGGATAAAATTTAGCAGGGTTGAAAATACGGTCTCACACGAGGATGTGCAGAAATTAGGGTTGAAAATGCGGTCTCACATGGATGTGCAAAAATAGGTGAAAATCGTCCTCACGTAAGCGTGTAAAAATAAGGGTGGAAAATCCTGTCTCACGTGGATGTAAAAATAAGGGTGGAAAATCCGGTCTCACGTGAGCGTGTAAAAATAAGGGTTGAAAATCAGCTCACACGTAAGCGTAAAATAAGGGTGGAAAACCGGTCCCCACGTGGGCGGGCTTGTGACGTCAAAATCCAAGATGGCGGCGACAAGTGTCGGGGTTCTACTCACATAACATTAAAGTACCCAGAATATCAGAGAATAGTAAATCATTTTAGTTGAGTTGATCGGCCTATTTCCACAGTTTGGAAATAGGTCGATCAACTAAACTAATATGTAACCACAGTTACAAAACTCTTATAATGCAGAAGGGGCAATAAATCATGTTAGTGAAATAGTTCCGTCTTTTTGCATGGAAGCGGCAAAGTAGCAAACCGGGCTAGCTTTAAATGTGCCGTTTGCAAAGTATTGTGTTCAGGTAAACGGCAAATAAGAGACGACCCTTTAAAATTCGACTTAAGCCTCAAGATCAGACAACCATAGACGTGTTGTTAGGATTTTAGTGTATTAAGGATTGTAGATTAATAATTATCAAACAATTGAAAGGCGTGAAAGTATTTAGCATTTATTTTAGATGTGGCTATTTCAAAATGCTGATGTTTTAATTAATATAAATGTAGTTTACATTAATTTTTATACGTTTAATATTGTCATAAAGGTAGGTTATGGAAACTAATGCGATATGTAACTAACAATACTACGGATATTATAACGGATTCTACAGTTTCTTTCATTATCAGATCAAGTACGCTGTTCCTCTTTAATTACATTACACTTTTTCCACTTTTCTGCATTTACATTGTTTATGGCTTGCATTAAAATGTCACACTGCACTTAACGTAAAAGTCGTATTGTTATGGGGCACCATCATATGCCACGGTAAAGAGCTGGGTGGCTGCATTTAAACGTGGTCGTACGAGCATAAAAGACGAACACCGCTCTGGACGCCCTAAAAGTGTCACTACTCCGGAAATGGTGAGCAAAATCCATACCATGATTTTAGAAGATCTGCGATTGAAATTAAGTGAGATAGATAACATCGTGAACATCTCAAAAGAACAGGTACATAATATCATAACTCAAGAATTGGATATGAAAAAGCTTTCTGCGAAATGGGTGCCGCGTTTGCTGACCCTAGACCAAAAACATGTCCGAATGCAAATATCGCAAGAATGCCTGGATCGTTTTCAAGGAAATACGACTGATTTTATGAGGCGATTGATATCCACTGACGGTAAGGCGATGGCTTCTGTATTCTGGGATTCCAAAGGGATTTTAATGGTAGACTAGACTATTTACCTAAAGGGCAAACCATAACTGGGGTTTATTATGCTAACCTGTTGGACAAATTAAACCAAATTGTTCGGCAGAAAAGACCAGGTTTAGCTCACAAGAAAATCATTTCGTACCAGGATAATGCAAGGCCCCACACGAGTGTTATAGCGATGACAAAAATTGAAGAACTGAAGTATGATTTGCTTCCGCATCCCCCTTATTCGCTCGATCTAGCTCCGTCGGACTTCCACTTATTACCCAAACATAAAATCTTCCTAGGCGGACAACGATTTTCGGCTAATGAAGAGATCAAGTCCGCAGTTGTTGAATATTTTGCAAGCCTTGAAGAAAGCACCTTTCGCGATGGGATCAAGGCTTTAAATCATCGTTGGACAAAATGTATAGACCGTTGAGGTGATTATGTTGAAAAATAAAACGATTTTGAAACATAAAATTAGTCTTTCATTCTTAGGCTAAGCAATTATCATCCTGTCCTCGTATGTACAGGGTGGCCAGCTAAGAATGCGAGGTACTGTATCTGGGAAACTATCCATCGTAGAGGCTTGCGCAAAAAAAAGTTATTACTAAAACGGCCAATACAAAAACCTGGAAAATATTTTCAAGTTTCTGAAATAGCCGCTAGGGTTCGTAACTGCAATCTCGAATCTAAAAAAGTGATGTTTCTGTGAATTCTGCTATATTAACCTAATAAAAAAATAACTGATCTTTAAAGTCGAGGATAATCTGAACTTTTTTTGTTTGACACTTTTTGACGTATGTGAAAATAAAGTGGTGGGGGTATTCAAAGGTTTCCTTAAATAACCTGTATCTTCGAAACGCTAAGCCGATTTTAACAAACTTGGGCGCGTTGAAATCAGCTATTCTTGGGCTACAAATGTTATAATATTTGAAGTTTTGTTAGTTTCACATGTCGTTGCTAGAGGGCGTTGTTCGACATACCGACAGAAACGGTTAATTTTCGCAAAAAAATTAAATGCATTGGTATAACTTTTTTTCATGAACAAGTAGCTAAATGATGCCTAAACAAACTCGCGAAAACCGCATCTCGATATCTTGTTCCTAACCTAAAATATCGCCCAAAGAAAACTTTATACGAAAATCCCTTAAATTTTTATTTTTTTAACTATATTTTTCTGGAATTGTTTCTATTATGTAAGTTGTGGCCCTTAAAAGGACCGATTTAAAGGAGGAAAGTTTTAAATGCCCACGTAAATGCTCTAAATGCTGACCATCACGCTCTATGCATTGCTGAAGCCTCTCATGACTAGACAAAACTGCAGCTTCAATTTCGGCTCTCGGTATGTTACGTATTGCGTTACGAATCCGGTTTTCATATCTTCTCTAGTAGTAGATTGAGTCCGAAACACGATGTCCTTTAAGCGCCCCATAAATAAAAATCGAGGTGTTAAGTCTGGAGATCGCGGAGGCCATGGAAACAGACTTCTCTTCCAATCCACCGCTGTTGAAATACTGCATTAATATGCTTCGCACGTTAATAGCAAAATGTGCTGGGCAACCATTCAACTGCAAAACAATTTTTGCCTTGTTTCCAGAGGCACATCTTCCAACAACAACGATAATTGATTGGCCAAAAGTCAAGAAATACATTGTCATTTAGGGGTTGCTCGAAAAAATATGGCCCAATAATTCTGCCTCCCAGTATGCCACACCATATATTTAAACTCCATCGTCCTTGGCGCTGAACTTCACGCAACCAATGGGGATTTTCTGCAGACAAATAATGCATATTGTGCAGATTGACTCTCCCGTCACTACTGAAGGTGGCTTCATCGGTCCAAAGAATTTGTAATAAAAATTCTTTATTTTCGCGTATCATGCCTAACATCCAATGGCCATAGTCTAACCTTTGCTCAAAATCTTCCTCTTTTAAAGCCTGATTTGCCACTAATCGGGGAAAAACTCTTACATCGCAAGGACGCCGATTTGGATCTCGAGCCGCGTAAACTCTTTTAGCTACTGCGGAATTCTGAAGACATTCAAAATAAACCGCAAGCATATCTACAGCTTGGTTATTCGTAAAACGCATTTTGAAAGCACAAAAATTGCTCAAAGTAACGCGAAAGTATTGAAAACTATTGACAATTTGAGGATTATGTATGTTTTGTTTAGGTATCTGTTTCCATTGCCTGCTTCTATTAATTGTATTTTCGTATATCCATAGTGAATATGCATTTAAACAAACAAAAAAATAGGCTTTCGTATAACTTTTAGCATTGCTTACTTGCCGTAGTAATTTCAAAAGGTGATTTTATTCTGAATAAATTACAAACATTTAAAATCGCAATTTCTAGGTAACCTATTCAGAACGAAATTGAAGCTGCATTGAAATTAAACAAATATATTTATGCACCTCAAAGATAAGAATATCGGTTAAATATAAACGTTAGCAATATTAACATTATTTTTCTGATTAAATTAAATACATCTAATAGTTTTAAAGATATTTGAAAAACTAATTTTCGTATTTCTGCTTTGTGTGTTTTTTGTTTGTTGTTGTGTGTTTAATTGTGTTTTAAAATCACACGGTATTACGCATAATTGTAGATCGGTTTAATTTTAAACGACAGGAAATGAAACACATTTTCAATTTTTTCAGGTAAACTAGTCAAAATGTAGCTATAATTTGAAATTACACTCATGAAAGGCTCTGAAAACTTAGTATGATAAAATTTTAAGCGATTGAGGTAATAATAATGGTATTTAAAAAAAAACTATTGTAAATTGAGACGACAATATTTTATTGGATAAAGAAATCAAATTTTTAACAATGGATATGTATAGTTTCAGTTTGATTAGAAAAAATATAAGAATGGTAAAATTAAAATCTTAAGAACTTAATATTAAATATAGTTAGATATACAAGAAGATAAAGGAGGTTAATATAAACTAGAGGCATCATTTAGCATGATTTAAAAAAAGTCATACCAATGCATTTAATTTTTTGCGAAAATTAACCGTTTCTGTCGGAATGTCGAACAAATTAGCGATGATAGTAACAACACTTCAATTATTTTAACATTTGTAGCCCAAGAAAAGCTCTTTTCAACGCGCTCAAGTTTGTTAAAATCGGATTAGCCGTTTCGAAGATGTGGGGGGTGATTTAAGGAAACCTTTGAGTACCCCCACCACTTTACTTTTAGACATACGTCAAAAAGTGCCAAATAAAAAAAGGTCAGGATTATCTTCGACTTTAAAGATGAGTTATTTTGTTAATACAGCAGAATTCACAGAAGCATCGCTTTTTTAGATTTAAGATTGTAGTTACGCCCTAGCGGCCATTTCCGAAACATGAACTTAGTAATAACTTTTTTTCCGCAAGCCTCTACAATGTATAGTTCCCAGATTCAGTACCTCCCATTCTTAGTTGGTCACCCCGTACGGTAATCCTGCGAGAAGCACAGAATACATCAATAATATACTTAACAAATTATTGCTTATGCTGGTTTGCTATATCTAAAAGCTCTCGTTTGAGCATAGTTTCTTCAAATTGTATCTGTTTCGATGTTAACCATGTCTCCTTTTTTCGATGCAGTTGCTGGTAAGCGTTCGACTTGCCTACAATGGTAACTGCATTATCCAGAACAATTATAGCTCCCCGTGGAATGTTTGCTATCATTTTTTCAAAATATTCTTCAAAAACATCAGCGTTCATATCTTCGTGATAATCCCCTTGGACTCAAACACAAGTAAACCATTTTTTTAAGAATCCGTTAGCGCTACCTATATGTGTAACAATTAGTCATCAACCTTTGCCCGACGGTGGATTTATTCCAGTTGGCCAATCATCTTGGAGTGCTTGATGGCGACTTGTAACATTTTTATCTTGCCATATCTTTTTACATTATATCCTTCGTTCAACCAAGTCTCATCGAGATAAAAGATTTTGAATTTGGAGATTATAATTTAGCATTGATTTTCGATTTACTTTTTCCCACGAAAAGTTAAGCTCCTGTAGTGTCTTGTGTAGTGTCGACGTCGAGACAATTGTGGTCCATCAACGTTTTCTTTTAGTACTGCTACAATTGTGCTGATGGTAAGAATTTCTTTCGTGAAGTAGAATGAATGAATTTTTCCTGTAATAAGACCTTTTTCTTCTTCACTTACATGTTGTAATTTTCTTCTTGTTGAGCAAGCCGGTTCTTCCAAAAACATCTCTTTGTTCTTTTGATGATGTGTGTACTGTTGACTTCCCCACTTCCGTCATATTAAAACACATTTCTACTCCACTATCTACACTATTTGTCGTATTTTGATTCTTTAAGGCATTATGTAGGTACATTCAGAATGATAATTTTTTCATTCCCTGACAGCGAACTAAGTTTCAAACGTTTTGCTGGACAAAAATTGGAGGACTCCATTTTCACCATCGTTTTCAACCAAAACTCGAAAATAACTGAGCATTTTAAAATACTTGTTTTGAAATTACAAATAATTGCATCTGAATGCATGCCCTATTAAGTGAGTCATATTTATAATTTACATATAATTAGATAATAGTGTAATGAGTGCTTTCTAAACATACAAGTTTTCTTGGAATTTGGGACGATCCTCGCTATCCTGTACGTATTATCTGCTTCAGTACAGATGACGTTTACATCAATTCAATCTCAATTTGTACGTAACTAACAACGATAGAGCTGTCGCTTCATTTCTTATTAAATGAAATGCTAATTGATTTACCTAAATTTAAAACATAAACATGATAATGACGTCACAAACGGTTTCTCTGCTGAAGCTGTAAACTGATTACATGCACGTTAACAAACATTATTTGGTCTGATAAAAAAAACTTGCAGGTTACTTAGAATTAGACACTTAATTTTTTTTCTTTTTGAATGTGTTAATAGGTCTAAATTACAATTACAAGTATATATATTTTTAAATATTTTATACGAACATAAGAAACAGACAAGTCAATAAATTTTACAGACCTTATAGTATATGACTTTAATAAGTGCGCCACTGACCTGTCACTGTCAAGATGATTTATTACTCTTAGATATTCTGGGACGTACTATAGACACGTTTTATGTTCGTTGCCCTAGGCGTATTTGTAAATATTATTTTTATTACCCCGCAACCTCCACCCACCTACACCGCTGTTCTCTAGATATTTCGATCTCAAACACTCACATAAAATTTGAATTCAACCGCATTTCAGGTTTATGAGTTATTGCGGTCCAAAAAGAAACTACATTTACAGTTTTGCTGCTTATCCCGTAACTTAGATATTTAGAAGTTAAAAACGTGTGTCAAATTTGAATAAAACAGTTTTCAATTTTTTGTGTTATCGCGTCCCAAAAAAATGGCATTTACCCGTATTACACCTTACCTCACCATCCCCAAAAATTAATGGGATCTAGGCATTTGTATCCTAAATACTTATGCAAAATTTACTACAATACTTTTCAGTTACCGCGTCCGAAAAATTTTTGGTATATCCTCTCTGAACGATTTATCACAGGCACACGAATCTACGCAAACACGCTGTCTACATACTCACACACACACGTACACGCACAACAAAGTAAATAATTTGTGTTATCAGTGGTCTTTGTTAATTGGGTTATTGAAAAAAAAAATTATCCATTGTTTTTTAAAACTTTACCATAAATTATACTAATAGTCGATGCAAAAAACACTTAAAAAAATTGTTTTGACTTATAAGCAATTTAAAATTGATGACATTTTAAAAAGAATCACTACAAACGCGCCACGATTGGTCGGCATGTTTGTGACTTCATAATGTTAAATTAATTCTCAATAGTTCAGTGTCAACGGCATCTACATGTAAATTGACTAAAAATATCCGAAATTTAGTGCAAAAAAATTATTTATAATGGCTTTTTTAGTCATGTGTGATAAAGTTTACTGTTAGGTTGACAACTAAACTTGTGCGGTACTACATCAACTTTAATTTTTGCTCTACTTCCCACTGTAGTATAGTAAAAATAATTCTCCATGTCTTCTATCAGCTAAAAAAACATCAAATCATGAGAATGATTTAAATGACATTATAACAACGGAAGCACCACCATTATATACACTTTTAAAATTTGAATTTCATATAGTACATAACCTAGCGCGTAATTAAAATATAAAATACTAAATTAAACCGAAACCATTCAATAACCGTGTACAAATATATTATTTAATCGTTTTAAATTATTCATAGAAATTTTTTTGATGCTGTGATTTTTAAAAGTTATGATTCTGGAGTTTAGTTAAAAAATTTTATTATCGAATTCTATTTATTCGTTAACATAAATAATTATTAATTACTATATTATTATAAAAGCACGGTAACCTTTAAGGTTTGACATTTTTGATATATTTATCAATATATTTACGATAATAACAAGATTTAATCGATTAAAAGTCAAAACACTGTTTCAGCTGTATGCTACAATGAGTAAAAATAAACATTGTGACGGCACACGCGCTCTGGTTTGTTCAGGAACTTTTGGCGTGTTTCCGGAAGTGGGTTCAAAAATGTATTTTTAATGTAATATAACTTTTGAATTAGAGCGAAAAAAAAACTAAAAATAGTTTTGTTATAAAACGTATATTACGATCTTTTCATTTGTTACAAAAATGTTTTTTTCAAAAACCCAATTAGGCAGCTCTTACAATTAATGTAGAAACTATGAATATGAAATTCAGATAACAACAAGCTATTATTACCCCTTAATGTACTGTTTAACCACTGTATGTGTGGCTTCTGATAATTTAAAAGAAATATTGTAAATGGCTATAGTTACGAATAAGTAAATATAATAAGGTAACCTAATTTTATTCCCTATGTTGCCAACAAGAAAACTGTTGAAAGGTATTATACGTTAGAAACCCCACAGTTTTAATACATCGCGTTATCCAATAGCGACAGTGACTCCATTAACAGAAGCCGCGACCGCCTATTCCATGACCTTATAAAACCATGAGACTCGCTTACCAAAGGGAAGCTTATCACTTTCTGACTACCGGAAGTTGTTAAGAGGCATTTGTAGTTTGGATACTGCTCCTGTATAACCCGACGATCGCCTGATCGTTCTGATTTGCTATCGTTTATATGCGTCTTTACCTGCATGTAAGCCTACAGTCCACCTCTAATACAGATATATATATATATATATATATATATATATATATATATATATATATATATATATATATATATATATATATATATATATATATATATATATATATGTGTGTATATAGCCGATTGACACGTTAAGGAATTTCTAATGGCAATGATGCAGAAAACCGAACGTTTCAACTTTCGGCGAGTTAAAAAAAGTATTTACATAATAGAGAACTTTCCTCAATAAATAATTAATCAAGATAATCTTACAGGATATCTAACTAACTGGTCAGAGCTCTTTATATTTTTACTGTCGGAGACAGACGAGCTTTCGGGAATACTCTATGCTTATCTATGGGATTATCTCTGCACTGGGGGTTAAAATAAAACGGGTGTTTTATTGAGTGTACTGGCAGTATAAGTTCCCTGATGTTACTAAGGTGCAAAGTCAGGTTGCCGGTAGCACGCTGGGAGTGTTGAAACAGTCCACCTCGAGTAGTAAATGTAAAAGTAAACTCTCCTGTTTCAAACTCCTGAAGATTTAAATACCCAGTCTTGATAAAATTGATTCCAATATGAGTTTTCCTGTTAAACACCCGCTGTTTCAACACTCCCAGCGTGCTATCGACAACCTGACTTTGCACCCAAGTAACATCGGGGAACTTGTACTGCCAGTACACCCAATAAAACACCCGTTTTATTTTAACCCCCAGTGCAAAGATAATACCCATAGATAAGCATAGAGTATTCCCGAATGTCCCGTTAACTTGAAAGCTCGTCTTTGTCTCCGACAGTAAAAATATAAAGAACTCTGACTAGTTAGTTAGATATTCTGTAATATTATCTTGATTAATTATTTATTGAGGAAAGGTATCTATTATGTAAATACTTATTTTAACTCGTCAAAAGTTGAAGCGTTCGGTTTTCTGCATCATTGCCATTAGAAATTCTTAACCTATCAATATATATATATATATATATATATATATATATATATATATATATATATATATATATGGGGATCTCGGAAACGGTAAGAGATGGAAGGTTGGTTAAATGGAACAAAAGTTACGCATTTGAGAGGATGTATTTATGTAGAACTCGAATATCTCTTTTAGTTTTTGAGATATTTGAAAAAATTGAATTTTCTGATTTTCGTTTTTATTTTTTCTGACCTTATTTGAAGAGCTATCAAGAAAGAAGAGCACATTTTCATTGCCACTTTTCTAGCTCTACTTAATGCTGTTATTCAATTTTTGATACAACGTTTCGTTTGTTAGCAACCATCATCAACTGTATTCTTTTAAATACACGAAAAAATTATTTTTGCCATATTTAAATTCTCTCCTTGATTCTGAATTCAATCATATATCACACTTTATATTTTTGATACGTTTCGGATGAGAAAATTCATATTCAATGTAAAACATCGAAAACGTACAGTTAAAACTAATACTAGAAACATTAGAAAACTGTGAAAACTGTAAAATTATTATAAAATAATGTTTTCTCATTTTCTAATGCCTATTGCGAATAAAATAATTCACAAATATGTATTTAGTGAAAATACTATTAATTAAACAGTTAAAATGCATCTTCCGTCGTACTGATGCATTTGATAAAAATAAGTTGGCTTTGCATTTTGTTTACCTACCTGTCATAATTGATTGTTGTCCGTATTACATTTGTTTGGTGGTCTATGAGTTAATTACATTTTGTGTTTACCTAAAAATAATATGGTAGGAGTACATTTTTCGAATAATGAAAAATTCGATATACTGACGTTACATTTTGTCTCAACGTAATTGTTCTGAAGCCGAAATAATGTATTTAAACACATATCCAGAAAGGCGTCAACCTCACAAAAGAACTTTTCGCACATTAGCAGTTAATCTAAAAAAATATGGCGCGTTCAAAAAACCTGTAAAATCTCGCAAAAAACCTTGCAATGAAGAAAAAGCCAATACTGTTTTATTAGCTGTAACGGAAAATCCAGAGGTTTCTACTAGGAAAATTGAAGAGGCAACTGGCATAGCCCATTCCACAGCTCATTATGTTCTAAAGAAGAAGAAAGTACATCCATATAAATTTAGAATTTTTGCCAAGCACTTCGACCAGGTGACTCAGAAAGACGTAGAATATTTTGCGAATGGTATACACGTCATTCTCAAGACAATGAATATTTTCCGATTAAAATAATATGGTCCGATGAAAGTATGGTTAATAATAATGGAATTTTTAATCGTAGAAATGCTCATTATTGGGCATGAGTAAATCCACGTCTGTACAAAACGGCCAAACACCAACTCCGTTTCTGATTTAATATGTGGGCTGCTATATTCGGTACTCGAATTATAGGTCCTTTCATTTACCACGAGTCCTTAAATTCTGAACGTTACCAAATCTTACTCCAAAATGAATTAGAGATAGCTTTGAATGATTTGCCTTTCCAAGAAGTTGAAGGTTGTTGGTTTATGCAGGTTGGTGCACCAGCACATAATTTCAGAGTTGTCAGAGAATACCTGTCAGTTAGATTTCCAGAAAGATGTATTGGCACTCATGCAAATGTACTGGGGCCAGCCCGTTCTCCAGATATAACACCTTTGGATTTTTTTCTCTGGGGATACATTAAAAATTACATTTATGGAAACGATATTGAAAACGAAGAAATTTTGCAAAGATTCGTTTTCGAAGCGTTTGCTAGTATTACTCCTCAAATGTTGAATAATGTTTTAGATACTACAGTTAGAAGTTGCTATTTATGTTTAGAGAATAACGGGAATCTTTTTGAACATCTTTTGTGAGTTTATTAACCTTTAAAATAAATTTGTTTTTTATTTGTCTATCATTTAAAATTACAAAACAATGTTATAATAATTTTACGGTTTTCTAATGTTTCTAGTATTAGTTTTAACTGTACGTTTCCGATGTTTTACATTGAATATGAATTTTCTCATCCGAAACGTATCAAAAATATGAAGTGTGATATATCGTTGAATTCAGAATCAAGGAGAGAACTTAAATATGGCAAAAATAATTTTTTCGTGTATTTAAAAAAATAAAGTTGATGATGGTTGCTAACAAACGAAACGTTGTATCAAAAATTGAATAACAGCATTAAGTAGAGCTAGAAAAGTGGCAATGTATATGTCACGCTCAAATATCGAAAACGGCCAGTGAGCGAAAAAAATAACCACAACGCGTTGTGAGCTATAATAAGCGATCAAACACCGAAATGGAGGGTATTTCGCTTCGCGGTCATGAATTATCGCAACGCGTGTGCGTTTAAGAAACGACCTGAACGCGTTTTGGATGTTTAAATCTCTCAGACACCGAATTTTTCCTGTTTTAACAGGTTATTCCGTTGCTTTGATGAATTGTGCGAGATTATTATGCGTCTAGTTGCAGTTTTGCCGTCGTTACAGTAAGTTATTTTATTGAAGATTAGGTCGGGGTATATTTTATTCTGTGAGCTATCATTAAAAGTGGTAGAAATAAAGTCATGGAAGAGTTATTTAATGAACAATTAACACGTGTCGTCGAAAATAGCAGTGATAGAAATGACTATTTTACTAGTGAGCGTTACAACCAAATTGTTAATGAAGTTCAGGAAGCAAAACGTTTAAGGGAGAATAAATTACCGTTGCCATCGAAGCATTATAGAAGACTGAAAAGGTTCGACATTATAACGATTAGCGGACAAGAAAATTAATTCAACAAGCAGGTACAGGTGACAACTTTCGCTACTATTGTAAAACTGAAGATCTATTTAATATCATTGATATTGCTCACGAAGCAACTGGACACAAAAGAGCTAGAGGTAAATATTTGCTTTAAGATGTCACCTAGGATGTGGACCTAGGGTGGCCAACTTTTTTTGGATGAAATATAGTATTTGTACTACTAATACTCAAAAAAATATAGTACGCGGCCTTAATATATAGTACATTATTTAAAAACTGGTTGAAAAACTCACATGTATTATTTTTTGAATAAGCTACGAGTATATTTTTTTGTTGATTTTGCGGTTTGAAGCGATTTTTTTAGAGCAAAAACCTGAATATTATAGTCTGTTTTTTTTAAGAGACAGTGACAGTCCAAAATTATAGGTTATTAAAGGTTGGCAAAATATTAAAATGTTACAAGAAACTTTCATATTGCAAATTGTGCAAACTTCATAAGCCTCAAATTACGTTTAAAATTAAAAAACTGTTCTCATATTTTGGTAATTCTGTATGCTGCCTTAAAGACACTATACATTTTTTTTCAGTTATGGAGAACGAAATAAATAAGAAATACTGTAACGTCAGTCGGGCCGCTATTCAGATATATTTGTCACTCTGCGAACAATGTCAAGGAAAGAAAAAATTAAAAAAGAAAGGATTAGTTGTTGCGCCCATTTTATCAAACCATATGAATTCCAGATGCCAAGTAGATCTAATTGATATGCAAACCGAACCTGACAAGGAGTACCGCTTTATTCTGAATTATCAAGATCACTTGACAAAATTTTCAATACTTAAACCACTTAAAACTAAAACCGCTGAAGAAGTTGCTTATAATTTAATTGATATTTTTTGTATTATTTTTGGGGCACCGTTTATTCTCCAAAGTGACAACGGAAGGGAATTTGCAAACCGAGTAATTGAAAATTTAAGGGATATGTGGCCAGGTTTGAAGCTAGTACATGGAAAGCCGAGGCATTCACAAAGCCAAGGATCAGTGGAACGATCAAACCAGGATGTAAGAGACATACTCGTTGCTTGGATGCTAGATAATGAAACTAAACAGTGGGTAGAAGGATTAAGATTTATTCAAAGCAAAAAGAATCGGTCTTTACATGAAGGGATTAGGAAAAGTCCGTATGAGGCAATGTATGGCAGCAAACAAAGAATTGGTTTAGCAGATTCTACCTTGGAAAAACAAATTTATGAAAAATTAGAGACAGAGGAAGATTTAGAGGAGGTCTTTAATAAAATAAATGAAGCCCCTGACGAAACCAACGAAAACAGTACAATATTATGTTCTATATGTGAAAGTCCCGGAGATCTTCAAAACTGCGAAAAGTGTAATCTAAATGTTCATATGAAATGTGGTATGGAAACAGAGCAGCAAGTTATATGTAATCGTTGTAGAAGATCCGAAATAATCACATCACAACGAGAATTGGCGAAAATCGGACTGGAAAAACAGGCAAAAAAGATGTTAGCGTTCTCTGTGCAGAAACTTCCTCCTGCTGAACCGAGAAACGTTATTGCTGTAGTTTTAAGTGTTAATGAGTCTGGTATGTATCAGTTGGGAACTAAAGAAGGTATATTGGAACGGATGTATGGTCGAAATGAATTTACTTTCGCGATTCAAACTTCATTAAGCATTCAGATGTCCCAACTACTTCACTAAATTTAAGAAAAGTCTCCGCCTCTCTTCAGGTTCCAAACAGGATTTGTGACATGTCAGTGCAAACGCTACTGTAACACTAAGAGATGCAATTGTCGCTCTAAGCAAGTACTATGCAATTCCAAGTGCCACAACAGTAGCGCTTGCAAGAATAAATAATATTTTGTAATGTGTTTGAAGTATATTTGTTAAACTATTTGTATTGCTTAAAATATGTAGGTAATGATTTCATTTTACTTAAAGTTGTAAAGACCTTATCTGTAATATAAAATAATTTCCTTACTTCTGAAGTTGTAACTTTATTTAAAACCGCTGCAAATTAAATTAATCATCACTTCATGATATGAAAATAATATTATCAACATGCCATCTTTAAATTGTGTCGTTTTTTAAAGTAAACCTGTAATTTTTCATAGCTTTACTTTAAAAACGGTATCTGGTAGCTTAAATAATCCAAAACGCGTTTTGGCCGTTTCTTAAACGCACACAACGCGTTGCGGTCCATAATTCTTGATCATGAAGCGAAATACCATTCGATTTCGGTGTTTGGTCGCTTATCATAGCTCACAACGTCACTGGCCGTTTTCGATATTTGAGCGTAAATTATATATATATATATATATATATATATATATATATATATATATATATATAATATATATATATATATATATATATATATATATATATATATATATATATATATATATATATATGTGTGTGTGTTGTGTATATTACCAATCCGGATTGCCATCCTCAGGTCGCTAGTTTTGCTCTGCTCCTCGTTAGTCGAACTCAACTGAAGTCTTTTGTAGTAGTTTCCTGCTGATGTTCTCCTTTGATGGCTTTCTCCACTTTCACTTTCTCCGTTCTCAATTTTTGGCTTTCTTTTGCGATAATAATTTTTCTGCTGCTTTCGTTTTTGTTCTTGAAAGATGTTTTTCCTTGTTTAATATTAGTTTCCAATTATCTGGTACCTGGTATATGGTCAAAACATTACAGGTTCCAGAGCCTCAACCGATACACAATTACATCAACCTGGGAAAAGAGATATATATATATATATATATATATGTATATATTATATATATATATATATATATATATATATATATTATGTATAAAAGCTGTGTACGATTTGTATACAGTTTCTATATGTAGAACGAATGGTAATAGGAGTGATAGTGATAGCATCAGCGCTTTCTGGCTCAAGCGATGTGATATATAGGGACAAAGCTAGTGGCGCTCTCTGTTTAAAAATTGTTTACTGTATTATTATAACCTCGCCGACTGAGAGTATTGAGGCAAAATATATTTTATTACGTAAGTCGTACATCATTTGCAATTTCATGCAATTGTTTGCATTGGTCCATTCGCAGCCTTGTTATCGCGACGAATCACGTGTAATACATAGCTTATTTATTGGACATAAAAAAAGAATCACAGCCTCGCCGACTCAGAGCGTAGTAGCAAAATATAATTTATTACGTAACTCGGACAATTTTTGCAATTTCCTGCAATTGTGTGCAATGGACCATTCGCAGCGTTGTTATCAGCGACGAATTGCTTATTTATTGGCGTGAAAGGTGTGTTAAATTAATATGAATGAATGTAACGGACTTTAAGGCAACTTTTACTTTAATGAATAAGGTACGTATTTACGAACTTTTAGAGCAGAAATACTTTTTTTGAAATTTGATTAGAGTAGAATATTCGTGCGTTCCCTTATTTGTTACAAAATATTTTTAAACGTGTAAATATATTAAACGTGTTAAATTGTAACATTTCATAGGAATATTTCAATTTGAGCTATTAAACTATGCCTATGTAAGTACTTTTGCTCTTGGAATTATATCCACAAAGTTTGTTATGGTGGCTTTTATTGACATTATCTTTAATTTGGTGATCATTGGTTAAGTTTTCGAACTAGCGAGTACATTATTTCGTGTATTACCATCACCCCAATGCGGATTTAAAACAATAATTTTAGGAGCTACTTAAAAAATAACTATTAATTAACAATATAATATTTATACGTTTTTAAATAATTGGAAAAAAAACTATGCGTGAATTTTGAGCGTTGTAGCTCTTGAAATATTCTCATTTTCTGTAGAATCTTGAATTGTCGCTTTTATTTTCTAAAATTTATTATACCTCGTGATTATTTTCTAACAATTTATTTTGTCACACATATATTGTGATTGTTTTTGCTTGTGACCGTTTTGTTTTCTTGCTTTTGGCTTTTTCTGTATAATGCGTATACATTTATTACTTTAGAATTTATTTCGGTTGTGGTGTTTTTCCTACACATTTTTTGTTTGTCTTTTTATACTCCCTTTAAGCTTTTCTCACATTTCACAGCTTTATACAAGAAAATTAAATTTTAAATTTACTCGGGTAGTCTAACAAAACCCTACATTCTCAAATGTATTTAATTCTGCTAAAAGGATTTTTTGTTTATCGAGCATTTACAGATCTAATTATTGGCTTTTAACGATACTAAAAGCGTAAGCGTTTTCTAATGTACCGTTAACTTCATTCTAAATTTTGTGTAAAATGAACGTTTGAATAAGCCGAGTTATAACGAGATGAATAGCTCACGGTTACAAACATTTAAATAACCAACATCTGTACGGATTACTTCGTCAACTGATCATGTATTGTGTTTGCGGCGGATTATTCAACACTGAAAACTCTATAGCTTGTTTAAAAATCGCTTATTTTTTTCCTCTTATTGTTTATAACTGTTTTTTATGCTTCTCGATACACATACTATAATAATATAACAAAATGAGAGTTATTTCTTGTGTAAATATCATGTTAACTGTTAAACATGGGTTATTTCGTTATGTTGTATCAGATTTCGATATCTAACCTAAGGTTTATGGCCAATAAAATACGTGTTATGTCAGATAGACCTTGATGAAAATAAATTTAGAGCCACCACGCGAAAAAATGTTAAACTTTGCGGAATATTATACTTACAGGTGTATTTCAATATAAATTCGTTTGACAATTTAATTAATTTGAACGTCTATCATTACTACTGACGGCGATAACTGTAATTGTTACTGAAAGGTATGAAGTCTGTATAAATTATTTTGAAATACACGATTCACAAACTTAAATAATAAGCATATGTAGTAATGAGATTAAATCGTGAAAGTTTACATTTTCATATTTGCAGAAATGTGTTATTAGGGATGGCAGGCACGTTGAACTAAAATAATTGCTGCGTTATACCGGAAGTTGAATTGCTATTTTAACTATTACTACATGTTTGTAGTTTCCTCTTTCAATTGCCTAACTTTAGGTGGCATACCGTATGGTTTTTTATGGTTGTTGAGTTATTGATCTTTTATAGAAAAGAAAATGGACATTCGTTTAAAATCCAATGTCAAAGATAACAAATATATAATTCAGCTTTCAAAATATGAAAAGGGTATAGAGTTTAATGCCTGTTTTATTCTAAGGAGATGTGAATATACAGGGTGAGGCATCTAAGCTCCGTCGGTTTGTATACGAAAAATGGTAAAATATTTTTGAAATCTTTTTTTTAATTATCGTGTAGGTTCATTAGGAGCACGTTATTAAATTATTTTCGAATATGCAGGGTGGTCCATAAAAATTTTACGCATCAAAGTTATGAAAATTTAAATGAAACACCCTATATATGATGGCATATTTCAATTCTGTGGACTAGGTAAAGGTCACTTACTGTTATAGTCCCTATACCTAACTCCACCTGTTGTCGAGATATTTCATTATTTATGAGAATGTAGATCGAAATTCAAAAGAACTTTCTATTTTACGTACTCGAGGATTTTTTTTCAAATGGTTTTCATTGTTTACTGAAAGCATCAAACTTTAAAATCCACCGAAGTTATTATCACAAATTTATACTGAGTGTATAAAAACTCAGTTCCAATTGGACCAACATTAAAGCCAATTAACTTCCTTATTTTAAATGGAACACCCGTATTTATCACCATATTTTTATTCTAATTTTAATTCCTACAAAACTGTATTAGGTTCCTATACCTATCTCTTACAGATTTTTGTCATTTAGGATTTTCTAATTTAATCATTAATTTTATGTCATTTTTTACTCGATTTTTTATGGGCGGGTTTTGATGAAAAGCTTTTATTGCTCGAGATAATGCAACCGTTTGACTAGGCTTTCCTTAACAATGACTGAAAGACGTTAATAACTTGGTAAATAGCAAAAACATTGTTTTATTGAACAAACACAGCTTAACAATGACTGAAAGACCTTAATGACTGGGTAAATAACAAAAACATTGTTTTATTGAACAAACACAGTTTAACAATGACTGAAAGACGTTAATAACTGGGTAAATAACAAAAACATTGCTTTATTGAACAAACACAGCCTTGATAAGTGAGCAACTTCAACGTTTCAACAAATGTTCAAAATGATTTCCGTTCCTTTCAATACATAAACGAACTCTCTCTAGGAAAGACTCCTTCGCTTTTCTCAACATGCTTGGAGTTATGGAATTAAGAGCTGTTCTGATTAGCTCCTTCATGTTGTCGGGTGTGGTTGGTGGTGTATGGTAGGCAATATTTTGATGTATCCCACAATAAAAATCAGGACTAGTTAAATCAATCTTGCGGGCCAATTTTGTGGGCCGCGCGCTATCTTCCTGTTGGGAAATTGCCTGTATGTCCCTAACATTAGCATGAAAATGCGCGGCGCTCCGTTTAATTGTAGCCACATTTCCTGCCGAATATCAAGCGGTATGTGTTCCAAAAGAACAGGCAAATTTCCTCTTAAAAATTCGAGAAACATATCACCGTTCAAATTGCCATTAAAAAACGGACCTACTGCATGTGTTCCCATATACCACCACACATTTACGGACCATCTGTGTTGCCTATCGAGAGTTCTAAAAAAAATTAGGATTCTCGTCACTATAATAATGATAGTTATGTATATTTACTAAACCGTTATTGTGGAACGTTGATTCGTCCGAAAAAAGCACAAAATCAAAAAAAATTTCATTATCACCAAATTTTTCTAAAACCTATAAACAAAATGCAAGCCTTCAATCGTAATCCACTTCAAAAAGTTCTTGGTGTAATTGAATGTGATATGGATAAAACTTATTCTTCTTTATTATCCTTCCAACGCTCCGCTGACTTATCTCAAATTCTTCACTTACACTGACTGGTATGTGGATTTTCTACCAGATATTCCATAACGGCAAAATTATTCTCTTCGTTACCCGTAACCGGCCTTTGCTTTTGTCGTGTCTTGTATGATACACTTCCAGTGCTTCGAAAAACTTGCAATAATTTTTCTAATGAACGCCTGTCGGGATGACGCCTATCAGGATACATTTGTGCGTAAACCCTAGATGCTCAAAGTTGATTAGCTAAAATGATTTAACTTTAACACGAACTATGACCTTTCAATAAATTCGTTTATTTTATGTGACAGTAAGACCGTCAAAGCCTGCTTTTCAAGAACAAATTGCATGAAGTTATTATTGGAATAGAAAATCCTAAAAATCTGTAAGAGATAGGTATAGGGAACCCTAATACAGTTTTGTAGGGAATTAAAATTAGAATAAAAATATGGTGATAAATACGGGGTGTTCCATTTAAAATAAGAAGTTAATGCTTTAATGTGGTCAAAATAGTAACTGAGTTTTATACACCCAGTATAAATTTGTGATAATAACTTCGGTGGATTTTAAAGTTTGATGCTTTCAGTAAACAATGAAAAACATTTGAAAAAAATTCCTCGAGTACGTAAAACAGAAAGTTCTTTTGAATTTCGATCTACATTCTCACAAATAATGAAATATCTCGACAACAGGCGGAGTTAGGTATAGGAACTATAACAGTAAGTGACCTTTGTTTAGTCCAGAGAATCGAAATATGCCATCATATATAGGGTGTTCCATTTAAATTTTCATAACTTTGATGCGTAAATTATTTATGGACCACCCTGCATATTCGATTTTAAAACGTGCTTCTAATGAACCTACACGATAATAAAAAAAAAGATTTCAAAAATATTTTACCATTTTTCGTATACAAACCGACGGAACTTAGATGCCTCACCCTGTATAAAAAAATGCGTCTAGTTTGAGCGAAATTAATAAAAGAGGAAGAGATAATGAATATCGTGTGAATTGCAGAATGCAGAAACAAAAAATTATGCTGAGATTGTATGTGCATTCCTTGAAAATATGGTCAGAGCAACCCAAAATTGATTGACGATGTCTTCTCAAAAAATACTAGCCCCGATGTAATTTCAACTCAGTTAGTTTACATTTTCGGAAATAAATGGAACAAACAAAAAATAAAGGGATGAAATTAGCGCTCCCAATAAGGGGTTGTCGAAAAAACTCTCAAGATTGGTACGGAGATTTTATAACATAACATAACCTTCACACCATTCCCTTGCGGGGTAGGCGAAACAATCCCTGCCTCTTATTTAATTTTCATTCACAATCTTTCTCCATGCTTTCCTATCTCTGCATACCTCCCTAGCTTCCGCAAGATTCATACATTGTGTCTGACATGTCCTTTTATTTTTAAAACTCTTTATCTTTCTTTCTTTTATCATACATTCTACTACATTCAGCCAAGTTTTGAACGGTTTACTAGACCGGCCTTACCTCTAACCTCACCCACATATATTTGCTTCGTTAATCTTGCGTTGTTCATTCTCTCAACGTGACCATCATCGTCTTTTCCTCTTCACACTGCTTCATTATACACTCATTCTTTATCTTATCCCTTCTCGTTTTACCATATCAGCTTCTCAGGGACCTCATCCCCAAAATGTTCCAAAATAACACTGAGCAAACCTCAACTCATTCGGCCTACTTGGTCGGAAACAAGTGCAAAAAAACAAGCAAAAATGAGTGTTGGTGTATATCGCTCTTCTTAAGAGGTGGCTTGAAACAGTCTCCAGTCTCTTATCCCTAAATTCTAATAATAACCAAATTTTGACTCACTTGGTTCAATTGTTTGAAAATAAAAACAAAAAAGAGGGGTGGTGTATACACAACACTGTATTACGTCGATATCACTAATAGAGTAATAGTAGTAAGTATTGAATAAACTATAAACCAAAGACATTCTTATTACTCGCAGATAAGATTATATTAATAGTATGTTACCCATTTCAACATTACTGATACGTTTTTTCGATATAGCTCAACTATCGGAAATACACATGCTAATTAATACACAGGCTAAATATGTATTTCTTGTGGATGTACATGGGTGTTCCTTTCAAACTACTCTCAAACCGTCGTAAGAACTCAACAGAGCAAATTTGCGAAAAATGCATTTTTCCCATTTTATTAGCATTGTGACGAAATTATCGGGTCTACAGATGTAATTCTGTACTTAAATTAAAGCTAATTACATTCGCTACAACATCTCCCCGTATGACTTTACCCGTAAAATAAGTATTTTTCCCGATTTTTGGGTCGAAAGTTGACTAACTCGTAACATTTCACTTTTTTGGACAAAATGTCAATTTTGGAGGGCTGCATTTTGGTAACCATTGTACGTGCATAGCTGTTGCTGGTCTCAAGTTTTAGCAAATAATGTAATCTGAAAACAAGTTTATGAAAATCGTATTTTAGAGGACAAGTACCGAAAATGCGAAAATTACGCGGTTTTTCAAGTGCTACGAAGTTAGCACTGGGCTTTCGAAGCTGCAAACTTGGATATATACTACTGGTAGTGGTCCTAACAATATAAAAAAATCAGAACTACTCGTTAGTTTGCGACTTTAATGTACCATATGACTGGCCTATTATTACTATTAATCCCACTAACTCGCCGTGAAAATTAATTTATCTGGTTTGTCTCTTACCCTCCTTTTTATTCTACAGTGCGAGTGTAAAGTTTGGAACTATCGCAATAAATCTTTTATTAAGCGTTTTTGAAAAAATCCTCGAACACGTCAATTTTTATCTTAAATGAGAGATATTTTACTGTAATCGTCACTTAAAGATCGTTTTTTGATTTTGAGTTATGACGTAAGCCATAATTTTTTTAAATGGAAACCCTAATATTTTATGATGAATTTGGAAAGAGCATGAAATTCAAAGACCAAATATGCTAAAAAAGTATGGTACTGTATTTTGAAATTGCCGTTAAAGTTTTAAAACAAAAATCTAATAAAAATCAAGAGTTCCGAGTTTTAATAAAAAAAATCAAGTAGCCATGTAACAATTGACAGCGTTAAAATTATGTTTGTTGATTTGTTTATCTGTTTTGCATTAGTAATTGGTGATATTTGTCTGAAAAAGAGCGAATTGAAATTTTAATATTGAGGGATGTGGCGACCGTACTAGAACACAACAAGAGGTTTGTGAGATATGTAATAACAAGTATCCTGATTTCACAAACACATTTCAAATAGGAAGAAAGTTTTCTGAACTCGGACATGTGAGAGATCGCCATAGGGGTGGTCGTCGAACAACCGAAGAAGGTAACGAATTAGATATTCTGTTGTCTCTACAAGAAAATCCCCATGGAACTACAAGAGAACTAGCCGCAAATCTTGACATTTTTCAAAAGTCAGTTATAAAGATTTTAAAGAACATAAATGGCATCCCTACAAAGTTCAATTAGTGCAAGACCTTAACGGAGATGATCCTGAACGCAGAACAGAGTTCTGTGAGGTAATGATGGAGCGGTGCAATATCGATGGCGACTTTTCAAATCGCATCATTTTTTCTGATGAAGCAACATTTTATCTTAATGGAACAGTGAATCGTCATAACTATCGATATTGGGCAGCTGAAAATCCGCGCTGGATGAACGAGACGCACGCGCAGTTTCCTCAAAAACTCAACGTTTGGGCAGGAATTGTAGGGGATAGAATTCTAGGACCATTTTTTCTCGAGGGTTCATTGACAAGTGAAAAGTATTTGAATTTCTTAATAAACGATTTAATTCCTGTTCTTGCGGGACTTTATCCGAACAATGAATCCGGATCTACCAAGCGATACATTATGGTTTCAGCAAGATGGTGCTCCGGCGCATTTTGCTATTTGTGTTAGGAATTATTTAAACGAAATTTTTCTTGGTATATGGATAGGCAGAAGGGAAACTGTTGAGTGGCCTCAGAGATCAAGCGACTCCGATGAATTTTTTTATGGGGCTATCTAATGAGTAAGGTTTACATAAACCGCCCACAGACAGTAGAAGAGCTACAGCAAAGAATTCGCACAGAAATAAGATTAATTCCACCCGAGACTTTGCATAAAGTTCGTGACGAATTTCAGTACAGACTCGGGTACTGCTTTGTACTTCGAGCATTTAATTTAATTGTTTTTCTTTACGTTGTTATTTCTTTTGTATTTCATAATAATTTCAATATATTATACGCAATGAAAAAGTAAATAAGCTATCATCAAATCATTGACTTATTTGACGTTTCATTTCATTACTATTATTAAATATTTCCAAATTGAAAATACAATATCACTTTTTAGCATGCATTGACCATTTAAGTCCGACCATATGTTTTGTTTAATTTATTTAGCATAGATTATTATCATCATTTTTGCTTCAAATTAAAACCAAAATGAACTATAATTGGTTTACAACACTACCTGTCAAATTACAGTTTGAAATGACGCATAATTGTCCGATTCAATATATTAGAAGTTGTTCATTTTGACATTTTAACCTTTATTTTCAAATTTCAATGGCTTACTATGATTTTTGATTTTGACAGTTTTTACTTTTACCATTTGTTTTTCATCTTGATTTTATGTAACCTCGTAAAATCCTTATCTAATGAAAACTCAGCATATCTAATCTATTTGAGCCGAAAACAAAATGTTTTTTGTTATTTTTCAAAAATGATATAATTTCATCCATCAGAAGTCATGTTTGCTGCACAGTTCGTTTTTAACTGAAATATATTATTACGTAACTGCCATTACAGATTCTGATTAGAATGTAAAATGTGTTATTTATCATAATAAATCAAATTTATCCTTTTGAGAAATACGTTTAGCTGAAGTATTAAAAGAAAGAGATAAAACAGTAAATTGTTAAATTTATGTCTGTAATAAAAAACATTACGTTGTTAAAAATTTTAATTCAACGCTAAGAAAACTCTTGTTTTAACATACCCCACCAAATTTGAATTGAGTTTTCTATGTAAGTAACTAGAAAAGCAAAAAATATGTTTTTGCTTCAAAACAAAAGTTAAACGAACTTTGCACCAAACATGACTCATGATGGTGGATAAATTTTTATAATTTAAAAAAAAATCCTGAAAGCCATTTTGTTTTTAACTTAAATAGACTTGGCCAAAAATTCAAAATCATACTAGGTCGTTGAAATTCAGTACATAAGTCTAAAAGCACAAAATTAACAACTTTTTATAATAATTTTTTCCGAAATTCGGCCAATTTATGCGTTTTTTTAAATTTTTCTCTTAAAAATATATTTTTTGACAGATGACGTCGGTTGTAAAACCAACTTACTATACTTCAATTTTGGTTTTATTTGAAGCAAAAATGGGTGCGATAATCAGATCTATGCTAAAATCAAAGTTAGACAAAATCCCCATATGGTGCGGACTTAAATGGTCACACTGTATATGGTCTAAGAATTTCATGCTTTTTTCAAATTCACCATAAAAAATTAAGGCTTCCATTTAAAAAATTATTGCTACGTCATTACTCAAAAACAAAAGACGATCTTTAACTGACGATTACAGTAAAATTTTTTAAAAACGTGTAATAAAAGATTTATTGCCATAGTCTCAGAGTTTACTCTCGCACTGTATATAGAATAATATGAAAATTAACCACTCACAGGTTATTTGGGAAAAAACCATAAAAGAAAATCTTTTTGTACATTATATTATACGTTGATAAATGTCTGCACCGTCATGAACTAGAAGATTATAAAGCTATTCATACAAATTTTCATTAACTGAAAATAACGACAGTCCAATAATTTTTTTCCTTTGCCAACCAGAAACGGAAAATGTGTATTTAAAGAGTAAAGAGACGTATTACTGTCATTTTTTTAAATAAAAAACATTTAATTGGTGACCTATCTGAAAACTAAATCTGAGGTTTGCGTTAATTGAAAAAAAAATTTATTGTAGCCTTAAATAAGTAGTAATTGGATTTTAACAATTTTTGTTATTGGGAAACTTCTATCTCAAGACTGTTATGGAATTGTTAACGAGCTGGTACGAATTTTGTACGCATCCACAAGTATAAAACCCCCCTGATATTATCCCTCTGATGTGACATTATAACAAAGCTTTCTGTGTGTGGTGTACAGCTTTGAAGCTTTAAGGAAAATTTCTGAAGCCTCACGCTTTCAGGGTTGTTGCAGAGTCTTACAAGGTGTAATTACAACACATTAATAAATCAGATCTATCATCATCATCAAACACAACTGAAATGACCAGAGTTGAGTGTTTGCATATATTGCGCGCGCAAAGTGCTTTTGCTACCGTTGAACCTGTTTCTTGCCGGTTAGACATACCAGCAGTTAACAATTGCAATTCGTACGTGTTGGAAGAATTTGTGATTTACGTTAAGAAAATTCACGTGTTTTCAAATTTTCTACCGAGTTTGAAGTGTGCGTGTGCCTATATTGTGTGAGTGTGGGATTGTTAAACAACTCGCTTACTTAAACGCATTCATCTTTATATAAATAATGGGTAAGTCTTAATTATTTATTGTCAAATTTATTGGAATTTGCATAATTTTGGTACGATTTCTATTTAATTGCTGATTATCTGTTGATCGTTTACTTAACGCGGGTTAACGACTTCGAAAGTTTAAATTGTGTTATAAAAGTGCGTATGAATAATTTCAATTTTTGGATAGATTTATGAATTTATTGGTGATATTGGTATCAGGGGTCATTTTTAATCACCTAACAATATTGCTCACGTGCCCATTTTCTTATCGAAGAGAAAATGTTTATCTTTTTTTATTGTTAAATGCTTATCTATTAAATATGATTAGTTTTTATTTGACGAAAACAATATTTGTGAGATAAACAAAATTCTCCAAAAAATACAAAATATGCTGCTCTTTCTACATTATTTCTTTTGTTTTCCTCTTCTAATAATCTAATTTTCACGGATAATGAGGTTTACGTTTTGTTATGCTTAATAATAATGCTAATTTTTTTTAATTTTTGAAATATCTATCTACTTTAAGTGTGTATTCTAACAAATTATGCCTTTTTTTATGCGTATTTATACGGATAAATAACTGAAAATCACGTGTTAAAGTAGCGTAAAAAATTAATTTGGTATTATGTTTATAAAAAAAATGGCATTGATATTTTAGAAAATTAACGCAATTAGGAAGTTGTTAAAAATTTGGTTGTTATTACGGTAACTTACAGATGTCGTTACTGGAGCGCGTGCCTATTTTTTGCCCATTTTATTAGAAAATTATTATTTTTGTTCTAGTATGGTGCATTTTATATTATGGATAGTCACGAATTTCTCACGTGTTTGTGTTTCTTATTGTTCTACAAAATCTCTCTATTAATTATATGATACTTAACTTATATTTATAAAAGGTATTGTTTATTCAGGGACGAATTTTTAGGATAAACGATCGAGCCTTAGTTTCAAATGCGCATTTTAAAAATTACAATTAATTTATACAGGGCGAGTCAGGTGACGTTATCGAAATTCTTTTTAAAGACAACCCCTATTTTTCTGATGGAATTTAAAGAGTACATTCTGTTACGTACCTATTATAAGATACTAAACGATTAAACATTGGGCACGTTCAGCGCACTAACCGAAGAAAAAAAGGGAGATTGGACTGCTTTCTCATTATATTTATTAATTAATATCGCGCATACTGTTTCAAATAATCCCAATAAATAGATCATTTTTGAACTCAGGAGAAAGAGTTACATCAATTTCCGCGAAGAACATACAGGGTTGCCATTTAAAAACATGAAGTTTGACGTCACATCCGGAAAGAGCGCAGCGCCATCTATATGTGCGATACAGCATAAAGTCCGGAATCAAAATAAAAAATCGTCATGTCGAAGGGTTTTAACCACAAATTAACGATTTCGAAAATAATCAATTTATCCGTTACTTTTTGAGTACACTGTATAATAAAATTTCAAATTTATCCAGTCTGGCAGTCACATATCAGAAATAAATTTACACCGAATAGGTTTTTCGAATGTATATATATATATATATATATATATATATATATATATATATATATATATATATATATATATATATATATATATAAGTGTTTCATTAAGGCTGGCCACCGGCCATATTTCAGAAACTAGTGGATATAAAAGTGGAGAAAAAATTCATTATAAAAGTCGCCACGAGAAAATCCTGGAAATTATTTTTAAGTTCCGTAATTCATCGCAAGGGGGCGCAATTGAAAATTAAATACCTTTGGTAACATCGTTAGAAAGCTTAGACAATTCTGCATCATTTTGGTCTAAGGCTCATTGGCGTACCGACCTTAATAAGAGTAAGCTATTGAATGTGTAATCATTTAAATCGCTGTTATTTTTAAACGACTTATCCGATTGTAGTAAACCTAGGCTTGTTTAGAAGAAAAAGGTAAGTACTTTTAACTGTCGCGTCCATTGGTACGCGATAGCTCATAATAAAATTGTTAGAGGGCGCAATTTGTAATAATACCAGTATTTTTGATTTTATTCAGAAAAATTAAATCATACAGTATAATTATGACATCATAAGCGGAAAGTAGCTTAAATTTGTAACAAAAAACGTAAATAACGCAATTTGATATCTTTATTTGTTCCAGAGTTATGGCGAAAAGAAGACTTTTTAACCGTTTAATTTAATAATTGATTGTTGCTATGGTTTCTTAAGGTGTATAGGTTGGATAAGTAATGAGGAATCTGCATTTAGCATAGTCTGTGCCTCCCTTCACAGTAGTACGGGGGCACCATGCGCCATCTTGGATTTTGACGTCACAAACCCGCCCACGTGGGGGGCCGGTTTTTCCACCCTTATTTTTACACGCTTACGTGTAGGACGTGTTTTTTCACCCCTATTTTTACACGCTCACGTGTGAGACCGGATTTTCCACCCTTATTTTTATATACCCTCGTGTGAGACCGGATTTTCCACCCTTATTTTATATATTCACGTGTGAGACAGGATTTTCATCCCTAATTATTTTCACACATCCACGTGTGAGACCGGATTTTCCACCCTTATTTTTATATACCGTGTAGGACGCATTTTTCACCCTATTTTTACACATCCACGTGTAGACCATTTTCATCCCTATTTTTACACATCCACGCGTGAGACCGTGTTTTCAACCCTAATTATTTTTACTCGCTTACGTACAGGACATGTATTACCTATTTTTATTATTTCTTTTGGGGAGTCTTATGGTTGTATTAAGGACCTTTTGAATAGGACTTTTGTTAACGTGAGGAACTGGTCCTGGTCTTGGTGGTAGCTAGGGTTGGAGTTTGGCCTTGGTGGTGGAGCTGGGTTGGAGTCAGGTCTTGGTGGAGCTAGGGTTTAGAACTGTATTTAGGGTTGGACCTGGGGCAGGACTTGGACTTGGTCTTAGAGTTATTTCTAGTAATTATCTTCAACCAATTAAGGTCCTTTTGGTTGTAACCCTGGAGGCTACACGCATATAAAATTGCATAATTAATAAGATATTATTATTTAGTCTATTGTTTAAAAGGGTTAAATGATATTGGAGAAAACGTTTCTAATAAGGAGATGAGATAGCAGATAGGATTAATCATGTGGAATTTGAATGACAGTAAAATTTAATTATAGAACACTTATTTTTATAGTCATAATTAAAAAATCCTCAGTGAACTATAAAAATTACTGCATTCTGTAATGAAACAAAAACATTTTTATTAAGTTAATTACATAACAGTTTGTCTTTTCTAAAACGATTATTAAAAACATAGTTTACCTGCATTGAAATAATATCTATCCGTCCGCTAAGAATGTTGTACGCCTTAATATTTTTAAAGAAACTTAATG